>CM055270.1:44051260-44651260 GCA_029237695.1 Conchocele bisecta | reverse complement strand
ATAATCAGATCGCACAGTCAATGTTGGTATTGATGGACGTACATGTATATTGTTTCAGCGCTGTATACTGTATATATATCTGTTTATATTCCTATGTCAATACATGTATGTACCGAGACCACCTAGGCCAGCAGAGTCGCACACGGGTTGCACAAGTTATTTGTCCGATTGTCACGGAACCAAACACGTATAGTTGATAACATAATTTCAGTACATTTATCGCTTTATTGGACAACAATTGGCCTGTAATTGGATGCCAGGGCCGGCATTGTCAAATACGTATAGTGACATAGATACGAGACACGCCATGTGATTTTGTACCTTCGGACATCTGCGTAATTTTATTAAATATGTTTACAAAATTGTTTCCACACTGTGACTGGAAAAAAATGCGATTTATGGGTTTTGCGACCAGTGTAGATCCAGATCAGCCTGAGTATCCGCACAGTCTGATCAGGATCTGCATTGTACGCCATTCCGTCAAGGAACACCCTTTATGTTTCAAACAAGCAATATATAGACCAGTGTAGATCCAGATCAGCCTGTGTATCCGCACATCAGGCTACAGGAGTGTGTTACTTGATCAGGAGCTGCACTGGTCACAAGTCCCATACGTCCCATTGTTCCAATTACGGCCACATATGAAACACGTCATGTGATTTTGTACCTTCGGGCATCTGCGTAATTTCATTAAATACGCTTACAAAATTTACAATATTTGCCTTATATGGCGTCAAAAGTTGACACAATTTTCAGAACACTGCAAATTTCGTAAACATTTGACTTTATTTATGAAAAATATTGTAAATTTTGTAAACATATTTAATGAAATTACGCAGATGTCCGAAGGTACAATCAGTAGATGTGAACATAGTTAGTCACGAGAGATTGCCAACATATCGGCTGTCCTAGCAAATGTTATTGTAAATTTCAGTATTGCATTAAAGGTACATGCCCACTCAGTAGGCACAAACTTTATATCAGAGACATCATCCCATACATTTTCTGGCAAAATAAACATTCATTCACCATTAACCCACGTATTGATTGGCATTATTATACATTTTATACCAGACTTAAGTTTCCACACTGATATCAGGGGCGATAACCGTGTTTCCTTAAAATGTTAACGGACATTACTATTTATACTCTGTATTTATTTTTTGATGTGCAATTATCATACTTTATAATCTGTGGAAAATATTATTTTGTTTAGGTGACACATTTAATTAGTATAAATAATTAAAAGATATCATGCCTCATTTGCATATGAAAAGGCCTGATACCACCGCGCGTCACTATCAGTAAAATAAATATTACTAAATGATTATATCTGTATATCGGGCACTCGTAATATTTAGAACTGGTGGAATAGTGACACAAATATGCACTTATTTAATTCCTATAAAGAACAATGTGTGCTTCTGAATGAGGGCATGTACCTTTAATGAACGTCTTAGTCATACGGAGTTTAGTGAAATGTGCTTCTGACATGTTACTCACTTACCATAATAAAGGCCAGGGGCCGTTTCACTAAACTACTACGACTAAAATGTTCGTAAGTGCAAATTTAAGATCGTCTGTAAATTTCAATTTATGGATTTTCATTTATTGAGCATAGGCTGCATATGCAGCCTATGCTCAATAAATGTAAATCTAATAATTATTTACAAGAAAACATGTTTAATGTGAAATTTACAGACTATCATAATTTTGCACTTACGAACATTTTAGTCGTAAGAAGTTTAGTGAAACGGGCCCCTGAACTGTTTGTTAAGAGTTTGGCGGGTATTTCAAAGACTGTGGCGACCAGTGTAGACCCTGACCAGACTGCGCGCATGCGCAGGCTGGTCTGGGTCTACACTGATCGCATAGACCATAAACCTCATATCTAGTCTCAGACACGTATTTGAGAAATCACGCCAGAACGGTCGGCATTGCCTTTACTGTAGGCTCTGATCCCAGCAGGCATGGTCCATGTCCATGGTCTATTTTATTCGCCAATCACCAATATCAAACTTCCGAAATTGGCTAACGTACACTGCTGATAATCACCAGGGTATGTTAGTTTATTTATTGTGGATATCGCTGGTCGAAAACTCGGTAGTACCATTATCTCGTGACATTTACTGTATATGCGAATTGAATTACATATGTATGTCCAAATATTTTACAAATATTTAAATAGTTAATTAAAACCCGTTTACATATTGTCCAGGGAATGTGAAAATGGACCCAAATATTGCCTACTAAAATATACCGTAACTGCATGTTCCTCTTTCGACGGTCCTTTAACAAAATAGTTCAGGGGTGAATTGTGGCTTAGAGGTTAGAGAGGTTAGAGACTTAGAGGTTAGAGGCTTATAGATTAGAGGCTTAGCGATTAGGACACTGGACTTGAATACCAGAGGTTGAGGGTTCAATCCCCGCGCTAGGCGTGCAAACTACTTTCATAGCATTTCCATATAGCTGGTCCTTCGGATGAGACGTGAAACCGAGGTCCCCTCCCTACATGACCCTAGATATTGCTGGGACGTAAAACACAAACAATTGAAAAACGATTTCCAATTTCCGTAAATGACGTGGAGCGTACTGCAACGGTATTATTATATCACCAGTTCATCAAGTGGAAAGTATAATACTCACCAATGTCTTATACGACCACTGGAATCATGAAATTCATTGTAATATTTCTGTATAAACCCTTAGACCGCTAAACACAACAATCTGCTGTTGCTTTTATATCTTGCCTTATTTCTCAATAACAACATGTTTTGACAGCACTTCAGAATCATTTCCATTGGAAATGATTCTGAAGTAATGGAAGTGATTCTGAAGTGCTGTCAAAGCATGTTGTAAATTATTCTAAAGTGCTGTCAAAGCATGTTTTTGATGATAAAAATGGAAAATAGAAAATAAACAGCAGACAGCGGTGTAAGGGTTAATACACATGTAGTTTAAGTGGCCGATACCAGTGATAAAGCCATTTAATAATCGGATCAAGTACAGTAGTACACATTTAAAGGTACATGCCCACTCAGTAGGCACAAACTGATCTTTATATCAGACATCATCTGAGACATAGTCTTGCAAAATAAACATTCACCATTACCCCACGTATTTATTGGCATTATTATACATTTTATATCACACGTAAATTTCCACACTGATAGCAGGGGCGATAACTGTGTTTCCTTAAAATGTTAACGAACATTACTATTTATTCTCTGTATTTAGTTTTGATGTGCAATGATCATACTTTATAATCTGTCGAAAATATTATTGTTTCAGGTGACGCATTTAAAACGTATAACTAATTAAAAACTCACGCCTCATTTGTATATGAAAATAGCCTGATGCCACCTCGAGTCAGTAAACTAAATATTACTACATGATTATATCTGTATAGCGGGCACTGGTATTTTTGAGAACCGGCGGAATAGTGACACAATTATACACTTATTTAATTCCTATATAGAACATTTTGTGCCTACTCAGTGGGCATGTTTCTTTAAACCAGACACCGTGTTGTATTGGTTGGTACTGTCTGTTCGTGATTACAACGTACACACGCGTCTTGGGGTACTCCTATAGTTCAATTATAGTGGAACCTCTGTAAACCGGACTACGTGTGGACCGATTGACTCTAAGCCTAGTTATCTTTCCGCATATCAAATAGGACACGTTGCATTGTATGCCAATACGGCATACTACGAAATATGTCGACACATCTGCTAGAGCATACTTGTGTCTGGCACCCTCGTTGGTATACTTACCTTTTGCATTAACTCATCTAGGTTTATATGGACAGTTCAGCTACACCAGTCTCCATTTTCATTAGTTTACACCATTTATGTATTTGTATTTCTTTACAGATCTGATATAAGCACCCGACAGGAAACACAGGATCATGATCCCTGGACCAAGGTTAGTATGTGATCACATGATGGCCGCCAGCTGACAAAAAGGACAGCACAGCGTTTATACTGATTATCTAACCGGGTCCGTATGTGCATTCACACAGTTGCATAGCAGGGACGGATCTAAAAGGAGATATAGAGAATAGTAGGTTAGTGCCGTGAATGGGAAAAAATATCTGGCAAGGCTCAGGAAACGGGATGGGCGAGGCTCTGCCGAGCACATCCCGTTTCCGTGCCGCGCCAGATATTTTTTCCCATTCACGGCACTAACCTACTATTCTATTTATCCCGTCAACACCTACAAATGGCAGTAAAATGCAAAAATAGTATTGACTGGATATCAAAAATGTTTCACGGCACCGTGTTTCACGGCACATACGCACTGTGTTGACGGGATAAAAACCAAATACCGCCGTCGACTGAATTAGCAGAACAAAATAACGAGTCTAAATGTATATTAAAGGTATATAATACATGTATTATTAGTACAGTAACGGTTACGTGATGTTTGTTTCAGGTAGGCACTCGTTGGTCTGCGCAGATCGGCCGATCGACTTGACTTCGATTCAGTAATCCAGCCGATCTGCCCAAACCCAAGATGAGATTTCTTGCCCCAATTATCAAGTTATACTATTGCTGTCATATTACTATTTACTCAATGAGAATACTTCACATAATCTTGTTTTCTAATCCTTATTTACAATTTATGTCCATGCATCTTGATATATACATGTATTCTATTTGAAATAAATATTGGTTAAGCTAAGTATCACGTACCGTACCAGGGCTCCAGATAAGGAATTAGTAATGGAGTATTTTCACTCCATCACATCTGAAGCAATTGGATATTTCAATATTTTAATTGGGTAAAATAAAATCACACTACTGTTTACACATCAACATACAGCAATTATTGAATAGTTTGCTTCGAAATGAAAACATGTCTTGGTATTTCCAAGAGACAATTCTAATGAAATACCAAGATGTGTTTTCATGGAAAATAAGAAAAATATGCTACATTTGTGGTCTGATTATTGTTTTCTGTAGCATGATAAAGGTACCACAAATTTGTTATTGCTTTTTGATACTCGCTACTTCTGATTTCAATTGGGTTGTTGGCAATTTTAATTGAGTATTTACGCAAATACGCGGCTTATCTGGAGCTCTGCCGTACAGTTATATATGGAAAGATGTTATACAATACGATGCGATGTTATGTTATATTGTATTACGTACTGCATGCACACTTGCAGAAACGACAGGGGCACCACTGTCCACAGGTATTGCACGTGTGTGTTAGTGTTTGTTTTCCCGAAACCTATAATAATACTACTTTTGCATCTATCTGGCTACCATCCAACCATATAACATGTAAATAATGCAACATTTAACTTTAATAATCGCATGTCATGCACGCGTATATATACCATACGGTTCACTATCATACCTAACATTTACCTGTTATATATTTACGATATGTATCATGCACGTTTTCATTCAATACACATAACAGTTCACATGTTGATACATAAAAAATTACAATTTTCGAAAAAAAAATAATATATATTTTTGGATTTTTTTTCTCGAAAATTGTAATTTTTGGTGCATACCGAAGTGATGCTGATGTGACTTACTTAATTTAATATGCTAACATTGTGTATTTTTTTCACGTCCGGTCATGGTTTATACAGGATATGTTTCACGATGTGGCGACTGCAAATGCTGGAGGAGCAGAGTAATACTCGTTTTCGTCCTGACATATATGCATAACACGAGTATTACTGTGCTCCTCCGTATACCGCTAAATATCTGTGTACAATATACCAAAAATGAATACATATGTACTTGCACTAGTAATTGTAATATTTATAATGCAATGCACCTTTCTGAAATGTATTTAGTATATGGTTACATAATGCTAGAGAAGCTCGTTTAAAAGGGGCATGCTTGTGAAAGGCTGTATCAGGTGTCCCCTTAGACCAAGACCTATCGACTGACGATGGCACTTGCATGCACATCAACTACACGGACCCTTTCAGGAACCGCCAATCGGTGTTTGTAGTACTCTGTTTGCTTTGTAATAGAGCTATGTCTTTCACACAATACGCCTAGCCTGTTTGTTATCACACTATAGCACTCGCATACAATTTGGAAACAATACAAATTGCTTATTCACAAGTTGGCGCGTTACTTTACGTTATGACAGGTTTTGCATGCACGTGGTAGTATATCGTTATTTGTTTGATTGCCTCACTGTCATTTTGAATATTTGAGTATTAACTTTGCATTGTGACTATATTACATGTATAAACTAGCATATACTATCACATACAATAAGAAACAGTAATATTAATTGGATGAACGATTCGCGACACACAATAATTCTCAATTGTTGTGAAAGAGTGATCATACGAGGCTACAACAGTGTTCAGTAGACAGTTGTAATGCTCATGAATATTTTGTTGTACAAAGCAATACGACACGCTGAATTGACTTTGGTTCATCAAAGCATTATAATTGACCAGTGGTACGAGCCGGTTATGGAAATTACACCAGTGATGTCGTCGTGCGGCATGGGGACCAAGTCTGAATGTCGATTGTAACAATAGTATTGCATAACATGGGATACCGCATTGATATAACACGGTGTGTTAAAATGCACATACATTAGTGTAATACATATCGATGGTCTAGTAACATAAGGTCGTAACTGCTATGCTTTAGCTAAAGCATAGCAGTTACGACCTTATGTTACTAGACCATCGATATGTAAATGAGGCCGCTACAGAATACACATTAGATGACAGGTTCAAGTTTAAGTATTATTTTGTGCTTATGCAATAAACATGTTCTGACATGTGTGTTGATTTAAAGTTACTTTCATTACACACGTTGATTGATTTTATGAGAGGCTCGGCATAGCCGCGTTCCTTATGGGATCAGTAAACATGTTTAATAAATATCAAAGTTCACTCATATACGATCCTTTATATGCGTATTGTTCATGGCTTTATACAGACACAGTATCGAGGTGTATCATCACGTGGTACTAACAACAACAACAATTACCGATTCAAAGTACGTATTCTTTTATAGTGTCCTTATTACGTAACGGATTTTGATGAAATATGGCGCATCAAAACGCGTCTTGTTAAGCTGCATTTGATGGTCTCTGTATTTTTGCCCAAACTTCTGTCGTCTTTGCGAAGAATCGATTTCCGTGCCTCTGACACGGAAATCGATTCTTCGCAAAAACGACATAAGTCTGTGCCAAACTCTCTAGACCACCAATTGCAGCTCATACAGACGCGTTTGCTGCGCCATATTTCATCAAAATCCGTTGCATATTAAGGAAAATATAAAATAATACTTACTTTGGAGTGGGCGACATTGTTGTTGTTGTAACCACGTGATCATGCACCTTGAGTATGAACCGATTACAATTCTCACTATTCTCCTGTATCGTAGACGAGTTGGTTACACTACCGTCTGCGCTAATTTTGCCAATATTTATCAATATATTTATTAAAATATACTTGAATATTGTGCTTGAATCAAGCATCTTGATTGGCTGATCATGTGCTGTGTTATAGCTCAAGCTCAAGCTCAGACAATCAAATTGCGAGTTGGCATTGCCAATAGGTGTTCAGAAACGTGGATAATTTTGGTGCGGTTGTGTATATTCCCCTGTATTTGTAGATGGGTTTGTTCTATAGTATCATCTATTTTCAGCATCATGGAGCGGCAGCTGCGGCGGGGTACAGTGAAGTCTCGCAGCACTCTCATGGAGCGCGAGAAAGCAATGGACTCCGCACGTAACCCGGGATTCAGTAAGTTTGGCGATTGTCTCGTCTCAATCAACTCGAAGACTGACAAACTACTTACACGGAATTTAAACAGGATAAATTCTGAAATACGGCGTATGGAGCTACAATTGAATCAACAGAAAAAGCTGTTCCTACGGAACAGTGGCGTTCTGAACCACGATCCCATAATACTAGTCGAGCGTCCGGCGTCCCCGGATGTTAAGAGGAAGGCACGCGCAATGTCGAATATTGATGCTCTAAGCGACATGCCATATGAAGATGAAAACAACAAGCCGGGATACATGAAGCCGTTGAGGTCACGAGCGCGAACACCGTCCACAATAACCACCATAGACGCATTTACAGTGAAAAGTAAAAAGAAAAGAAATGTATGGGAAGAAGCGATGGATGAAAAGGAGACACCGCAATTCACGAGTAGTGTCCGTCCGTACGCCAAGCTAACAAAACGCGAAGTGTCGGACTTGCAAATGGGCTACTCTTTCCATAAACCGAGAATAACCCCGGATACCGGGCTGGGCTCGGACTCGGAGGAAACATCGAATAAAGTATCCTCAATTCCCATTTATAAGAAAACGCGGAAAACTGTTACAGCAGACGGCTGTGACGAAAGTGACGATGGTGTTACACCGTTTATTACACAAATGGCGAGCGTGCGGAAAAGGAGTAAAAACAAACATAGCGAGAGACTACCAGTTGTTGAGATCAATATGAGACAAACATATCCAAAAGGTGATTCTGAGGGCACAAAGACAAAATCTGGTCGAATAGTGCGATTTTCCAGTCCGAGTCCACGTACAAAGAAACCGGTTGCTACACCCAGGCGGAAACTAAAGACAAAGGCAACAGCAATAAACTACTGAGATCATATGGTTCTTAATGAACGCTTCCATGGCAGCAGTTCAACATACTACATCAATTGATTTATTTAGAATCGTGTACAAACTACAAGAATAGTGTCAACTTTAACCTACAATTCCTATTTTGAAATACAGGCGGTCGGCTTCGGGATAGGACGGTTTGATATCCAGTTCTCGACATGTACAGATAAATTATCGTCATAGTTTATTTACAAGTATATTCACAGTAAATATACTATGACTAGTACTGTTTTGTTTGCTGCATGTCTAAAACGGTTCATTATAACATGCTATCAACAAGCCGACAGCTCGTGCCTAGAAACACATGTGAAATACATGTTCTAGTAAAATGAACGTTGTATGGCCGTATAGTAATTTTACGGACTTAAACCATGGACACCACTTCAGTTTGGAAACTAATTATAATACGTATGTCATCTTTTTTATCTCATTTCATGAAGCCATTAATATACTACTGTACATGTAAATGTATTTAAGGTAATTACCAACATTACGGGTCCATGTAACGAAGTTCGAATCCATGCATTTAAATTGGGAAGGATGCGATAGTTTGGTTGCGAGCTGAAAAAACATTTGTATTACCTTTCGACCATTAATTGTAGACAAACATTTACATCCGCAAATATCAATAAGGATCTACACTGTTCGATCCATCCATGAATCATTATGAAAAAATGCAGAGTTACTGTTCGCAACTAATTACTTACTTGGACTGATAAAGGTTGACACTAGTAAAAGGTGAAATAATATCTGTTTTGTCAGAACGTGGCCCATTTAATATTTGCATTGTTGTGAAACATGTGTCTGTGGAAATAATAGTACATATACATGTATATCCCCATTGCAAATACATGTATATCCCCATTGCCAAATTAAACTACTCACACTAACACAAGGATGTATTATCAGGACGCATACTATAACAGGAAAGAACATAGTTGCGAACCGTAACTCTTGCAATCTACTCCCGTACCGTCCGTAGCTACGGACGGTACGGGAGTAGATTGCAAGAGTTACCGATCGCAACTAGAAAGAACTTAGCATTCAATTATTCAATGCTGGGATGGTTTTAATGTAATGTATTTTCATGACATGAAATAAGGTGTGAAATTCATCAGATATTCGTTTAATGCGATATTTAAAATAAATAGAAAGCCAGCTTAAGTTTTAGCAATCGTGAACAAGGCACTGGAAGCAACCACAGACATATTACTCACTTATTGTTCGCCATCTGGTGTAGGGGAAGATCTCGGACAAAGGGTCTCCTGGAAAACTACCAATTCCAGAGGCCAAAAAATGCCATATGCGGAATGAACTAGAGACCAAAGCCATTGAGCAAAACACACGTTCAAGTTGAACTATTTCTAAACTACTGTCTGTTCCACGTTTTTCCGCCGACACCATTTTGGCTATTAAACACATTAAATCTTAAAACATATTTAAATGTAAGTACTTTTTCATCAATAACAAAAAAGTCACCCTCCCTAAATGTTTTTGTTTGATGAAATTCCAACAATTATTGATTTTATGGAGAAAACACGATTTTACTATGCGAATTTAACATGGGGAGAAAAGAGGTGGAAGCAGTGTGGGAGGAGTAAAAAAAACGAAAAAATTGGAAATTGACTCCAAAAATCTATTTTTAGCCCCCATGTTAAATTCCCATAGGAAAATCGCAATAAAATCAATATTTGACGGAAGTTAATGAAATAAAAAAATTTGGGGAGGGTGACTTTTTTGTTATTGATGAATAAGTACTTACATTTAAAAAAAAATAAAATTAAATGTGTTCAATGGCCAATAGATCGTCGGCAGCAAAACGTGGAACAGACAGTAACTATCTTATTGCATATACATGAACTTATTATATACGTACTTTCGTTTCACATTGAAACACAATGGAACGCAAGACGTCAATATTATAAGTTATTGTGATTCTACACAGGCTATATGGTGTAATATTGCCCGAGGCGATAGCCGAGGGTGAACATACCTTCAGACGGGAAATATTACACCATATAGCCTGTGTGGAATCACAATAACGTATTTGTCATACCGCAGATCCTGTATTTGGCCGTATAAACATATCTCTTCTTTTGATCTTTGCGTTTGTTTCAGGAAGAAAAATAATCCGAGATTCGATTTTCTACCGTCAGTCTTAATATAAAGGCGTAAATGAACATTTTGTTTTTTTAATAAACGAAAACAAACTAAATACGGAGTAAGAAATCCATCGAAAACGACTTTATGACAGTTTTTTTTATTTATATCGTGTAATTTAATTTATATTCCACTGCTCTATCGATCTGCTCTCCCTTTGGCGCCTCTAGAATAATGCGACTGGTTCCCAAACATTCGCTGTCATTGCTACGCCGCGGTTTCGTGCGTGGAACCCATAGTTTGTGACCTAAATATAGCCGTGTCACGAAACCAAGCGTGTTGAGATTTTAAAAGCAATTTTCGTTATTTTGGCTAATTTTTCGCTCATATTTTGATGAGCGAAGAATATTTATGGAAAAATAAACAATAAAGACTGGTTTTGAGTGTACAATTTGTTACTTGTATTGATCAATCGGGGTTTTATTGTGTTTAGTGAGGAATACAATTCGCAATCGCTAGACGCTTTCAAAATGTGTCTTCATTGGGCGCGAGGCGCCGGAGGGGAATCGCAATTCTGTATGTCCGACGGCCTTGGCAGGTCATATAATATATATGACCAGGCAAGCTAGCCAATCAAAAGCCGAGAAACTTATCCGCGGTATGACAATGTCCTATATTGACGTCGCGTGGGTTCATATTGGTCAGTGCCGGAACTACGTTTCACCTCGTAAAATAGTTACTTCTAAACCACCACCAATATCTTTCTTTTATTTATATTTTGTATAATTGTTTAGGCGCATATAAATTGCGAATGATGTACGTATATAATAAAAAGGTTATTTGATTTGTATATGGATATATGCCACTCGTTCCGCCGCGCAACGATATTGCAGGCTGCGGAAATTCGTGCGTAGATCCACATACAAAAGAAATAACCTATAAATAGTGTTACTATTGTTCCATTCTAAAAGGCCACGAATTTGTAATTCTACCCACGTCTGATCATCAAGAATTGTTCGTATGGCATTGGTAAGGAAACACATAAATTATTCTTAACCGCAAAATAAATTTTACAATAATTTAAAACTTATTTGAGACCGATCGGCTTTCAACATTTATATTTAAGTGAAGGCGTGTCATATGTCCACTGACCATGCCATGTTTACATCCGAAGGGTCCGTGTGTGCTGTTTGCACAATATACACCGTACATGTAGCCAAGACAGATTCCTGGGGGCCGCTTCACTAAACTTCGTACGACTAAAATGTTCGTAAGTGCAAAATTATGATAGTCTGTAAATGTTACATTAACAACGTTTTCTTGTAAACAATTATTGGATTTTCATTTATTAAGCATAGGCTGCATATGCAGCCTATGTTCAATAAATGTAAATCCATCAATTGAAATTTCCAGACGATCCTAAATTTGCACTTACGAACATTTTAGTCTTACGAAGTTTAGTGAAACGGGCCCCAGACGTGCACCATTAGCCCATGCCCAACAAAGCCTAACCCCAATTTCTTTACCCCTAAGTAACTGAATGGGCTGCGATATGTTCGTTTTGCAACCAATCCAATCATCGCAAAATGATTTTCAGACTAGTACATTTATAAAAAGGGGGTATTTGTTGTTCTCAAAATTATGAAAAAAATACTTTTAAACAGTGCAGATCCTGATGAGACTCATCTGGATCTGCACTGTTTGCATAAACCGATATAGCGGGCTTTCGGGTTCAAAGGGTTAAGACAAAGGAAGAGTTCGCACTTTCCACCTCTGTAAGCCAGATACAGTTATACTAAATGGGTGATTTGCCATGTCATCCACGTTTTAATTGTTGCTTTCATCCATATCTGATTTGATACGTGTAAACCAAATGCCAACATATTCAACCTGAAAATTAATTTGCAACCGGCCTTGACGAAACATAATGTATACATGTACATGTGTTCAGTTGCAGGATGGTCGGTAATATGCAATCTTTATATATGAACATATGTACGATACACAATTTCTTTTGCGGTTCAGTATTATACGATACTATATTTTATGAAACAATAAACTCAATGAAACAAATAAATCACAATGGTGTTGAATCGGCAGATGTGAAGATTGGTCACTCAAAGCGAGGTAACTCTTCAAAATAAATCACCTATTTATAAATCACTAGAATGTTAGTAGTACTCCGAAGCAGACTTTCACCACAGGTGGAAGACCCGGACATAGAACCCAATAATTGGCTCATTTGAAAAACGTTACCCCACCCACCCATGTCCATGGCCAACCGTCCGTTGTCATTGTACTTGCTCTTTACTTCTTTTTGGTCTTCTTTTTCATAACAGCATCTCTGAAATCAGAAAAATGCGTCAATATATATTGACAACTTAACATCATTAGTAACATGTATATAACGCAATAATTCCAGCACAAAAATATTTACACAATTCCCTAACATTTGATTGGTCCGTAGCAAGTCTCTGTCCAGAATTTATATCCCAGTAAACTCCATGCCGAACTACTTTCTGTAACTGTCAGGCGCAGTTAAAATAATTCTTAAGAAAACGGAAAATAAACAGCCTTCGTCCAGTATTCCCGCGACTTTTCCAAGTTTATACCCCGATAAATTCCACAAAAAGGCCATTCATTCCTATATGGTCTTACATGTGCATATAGTATTAGATCGATATGCATGTATACACTATGTACATACTTATGTGCTTAAAACAAGAAGTGGCATACATACTGTATTACGGAAGATGGTAATCCTTAATAACGGACAAAGTTGTATCTCTCATTGAAACGCAGTTGCTTTCAAACACGGACACGCCGTATAGTGCGTGTAAATGAGACACTTTAACAGAATAGTGTATGTACATGTACGAGTCATTACGCGCTTCAGTTTATGTCAAGGATATTCCACTGTCATAGCAGACATAATAGAAATCACTTACATGCCCACATATGGCGGTGGTCGTTGATCTTTGCTTCTTCTGTATGCGCCATGAAAGAAAACAAGACATTAGATAACTCTAGTCATGTTGTGGTGGTGTTGGTTACTACACATTCAATCAACAATGGTCAGTATCTAACGCACGGACGAACGTAACAATTTGAATGGAGGTCACCCCATCACATGTAGCGATAGACTGATCGCACTAAAACGCTGTTCGACTAAAACTGTATAGTAACTGTGGCGAATGTTTTTGTAAGCACGACGCCAGTTTGTATAAATTGGCGCCATGCATACAAAACATTTGCCAAATGTACTATACACTTTTACTCGAAACAGCGCTTTCTTTGTGCGAGAGTCTGTGATATAATACAATTACCGTAAAGATTATAATAGACGCCCGGCCCGGGCGTCTATTAGAATCACCACTGGCTCCGAAGTCCAGGGTGGGCGTTTAATAGAGGCAAGTGTTATTCAGCAAAGGGAAAATGATAAACAAATATACGGTGTTCTGCTATCTGAACAAAAACATAACTAAGGGACGTTACTCTCAAACGCCAGACTTGATTGTACTGTCTGTCAGTTTATAAACATTTGGGCCAAGACGTTTCGGCCCACTCTGGTCATTATGGTACAGTCGGTAGAAATGTTAAATTTAATGGTAATGTATATCAAGACAGCGTCAATAATTAATGCTGATCAGATTTACGCCTACGGATATTTCGTCAGCGTCAGCGTTTCGGATCTGTCCGGTTTGAGATGCTTTGAAAATGGCGTCTCCGTAACCGTGTAAATTCTGATCACCCTGTGTCCGTGCAAATAGCTACTGCTGATGAGGAATTTACTGTGACACCGGAAATAGTCGAATTTCGCTTCCGCTTTTGAAAGTGAAAGTAGCAATTATGTTTTTTCCCCGATTTTAAAGGAAGTTGCTTTCGAAATAATGGAAATAAAAAAAATTTAATTGGACAATTAGCTCCGATTTTGTTTCAAGTCGGTACTGGGCGCTTATTAGAGGCACTAATTTCGTGAAAATCGGCCAAAAAATGTGTCATTTTCAACGTAAAAAGTTGGGGGTGGGCGTCTATTAGAGCATGGTCGTCTATTAGAATATTTACGGTATTGTATTTTGAGGAGGTGTACAAGAGATTTACGGACCTGAGGAAAGTCATATTCACCGAAGCCGCAAGTCCATAAATCTCGTGTACATTGACTCCATTTTTTTTAAATTTTATTATAAATATGACCCATATTACAGCAATGAAAACGTACGTATATGATACAATAATTCAAGCACAAAAATATTTACACAATTCCCTAACATTTGATTGGCCCGTAGCAAGTATCTGTCCAAAATTTATATTCCAGTAAACTCCCACGCCGAACTAATTTCCGTAACCGTGAGGCGCAGTTAAAATAATTCTTAAGAAAACGGAAAATAAACACATTTGCTTGATGAATTTATTTCAAATGCTGGAATTATAAGGAATGAATGGCATTGTTGTTGAATTTATCGGGGATATAAACTTGGAAAAGTCGCGGGAATACTGGACGAGGCCTTCCGGCCTTCGTCCAGTATTCCCGCGACTTTTCCAAGTTTATACCCCGATAAATTCCACAAAGAGGCCATTCATTCCTATAACAACGCACTAATTGCCTCATGCGTTGATTACGTGATTGCATATGCTGCTACACCCGGATATTAGTCTCGGACTCGTCTCGTTGCGCGAGTGGAGTCCGAGAGTGTTATTCGAAATGTGATATTCGAATATAATTCTCGGACTCGTCTCGCGCAATGAGACGAATCCGATACTGATATTCAGGTGAATATAATTTATGTCCACAATCATGTGACCCGGTATTGGACATTTCAGTGGTTGAACTTATCGGTGATGTAATAAACACAATTATTGACAGGTGAACTGGAATACACCAGTATTCATATTTGTGTTTGCCTTATGTTTTTTTTTTATATCAAATGATCATAGTAATAAAATGGTTATTGTGGAATAAAACCCCACTCAGTTAGCAATGTTCTTCAGTGTAGACACCATGTAGCTAAACGTTGAAACTTACACTGATGTGATTCGGTTCTTCAGTTTGTCCATCAGCATGCACGTAGAGACGATGGCGACAATCTACAATTGATTAAGTGAGCATTAATTAAACAATTCGTTATTTGATGAACGGTGAAATGAGTTGTGTGTGCATACCAGTCATCGGATATTTAAATATATGTTTAGCAAAAGGTTATTGTTTTATCCGTCTGGAAATGGTTGCGAACTTTCAAATTTTAATGTTTGTCTTAGTTACACCATTTCTAAATGATCTGGAAAACAAACAGAAAGCAATATTTAGCCCTAGAGACGATACCAGGGGCCTATTTCATCAACATTGCAAAGTATACTTTACTAGCAAAGTATACTTTGAGGGAGCAATCATTTATTTTTCCTGATATGCATTATTTCGTATAGAACTAACAAATGCATATATTTCATGATTAAAAGTATGCAGAATTATTATACTGAATTTATTACATTATCACAGCCATTAAATGGCTGTGATAATGTAATAAATTCAGTATAATAAAAATTAATAAATTTTTTAAAAAATTGAAATTTCTCCCTCAAAGTATACTTTGCTACTAAAGTATACTTTGCAATGTTGATGAAATAGGCTACTGATCCCAGAAAAATAACAACAACAAACATTCTGCCATACAATAAGCACCGTACTGTAGACGGACAGCGGTAATAACAAGGTGCTCAACTAGGTTGCAAGACCACGAAAAGGGTGCGCGATCCAGAAGGAAATTCATAAACGAAAGAACTAGAAAATATAGCAGACGATGCTTAGGACTGTATTCCCAACCGCCACTCATACTCGACTCAATGAATTTAACTCAGTTAACTCCTCGTTAATTGCATAACGGTTGCAACTGTTCTCAAGTGGGGTTGGTATTCACAACATTGAGTGCGTGTCGAGTCACCTCGCGTGAGTGAGGTTTTCTCGAGTGGCCGCCGACCTCACTTGAACATTCCTCAAGGGTGCATTTATGATTACAAGTTTCAAGTCAAGTCAGTCATGGACGAGTTATGGGAACTAGAATACGCGGAAAACGTTCCCGAATAGGGTACAGCTGTCAAAAACAATCACACAACATTTTAATTATTGAAAAATATCCAGAATTGGGTCCTCTCTTATCGCATTGCCGTGTTGCCGATATTGATTTCGAAATAGACAGTATTTTCCGGAAAATGACATATACTATTGACACAATGTTCAGAGCCCATGCGCGACAGATATCACATATTGTTATTGGGCACAAAACAGTGTATATCGCCGATATTAGCTGAACATTTTTCTTTTGTTAAACAATATTAATTTAGCGTAATGCACGCCTAATTGTTGAACTCGTTATGTACAGCGTTTTTGACGTGCAAATGTATATCCAGATCAGCATGTGAATCCGCAGTCTGATCAGGATATGCACTGTTCGATATTCCATCCATGAAACAAGCAATATAGATTGTCATCAGGTTACAGGTGTGTGCTATTTAATCAGGAGCTACACTGATCACACATCCCATAATCCCAAGTTCTCTAGTCACAATTATGCAAGTATTGTTTTTGCCCAAAATGGTGCGAAATTTGGCATATATGTTCCATGTCATACTATTATTGTTTACGTTCTTTTGAAGTTTTGTTTTAAGTTGTAGCCAGCGTAAAATGTTTCACGTCGGAATAGGCGCCGGATTCCTGATGCATTTCCATACAGCTACATGCAGGTGTTACTATATACACATATTTTCGCAAAAATTCCATCCGAAACAAATGGTCTTCCTTTTAGTGTTTAATTAATTAACAACATATACTAGTACACGGTGGGGATCACGTGGTCTTTTGTTTTCGTTTTACCAGGAGTGGTGATGTAAATGTTCTTTTTCATCGATATCACTGACATTTCTTCCATGTAATGATGATCAAGTTACAGTCGTTAACCGTACGAGCCTGACACTACCAAATGTAGCAGCGTAACGTCTGTAGTTAGTCCGTCCATTCTGTAGATGAAGTTCACGGCTTCCAAACGCACACTACGTTTATCCAAAATATCTCTAGCGAGAAGTAATGCTGCTAACTTCAGTATTGTACATGTATGACTCGTAGTGATACTGGCTGGAACATGATCATCATTAAGACAGATACCGCAGTCCTGTTAATGACAAATAAGATTTACGTCCAACTCATGGGCGCCGCCATTAAGCAAAACCAAAACAATGGACCTCGTGATCCCAAACTGTGACATATGCATCTAGTAAAAAATGTATTCAGATACATTTAAAAAGGAACACATTATTTCATAGATTTGTCCAGCAAATCAATGCGACTTGCTAGGACAAAAAGAAACATAATGCTATTTCAACCAGGGAATGCTATAATAAACCATCACTCGTGTACGATCCTCTACTGTCTGTTCCACATTTTGCTGCGACCGACCTTTGGCTATTACATGTAAACACATGAAATACTAGAATGATATTCGAAATGTGATTTATCCCGTCAACACAGTGCGTATGTGCCGTGAAACATTTTTGATATCCTGTCAATACGACCTAATCACAGCATACTAGTCGATTCTCCGATTTGGAGATGCGGCTGGGGTTATATTTTTGCATTGTAAAGCTATTTGTAATGTTGACTGGATACATAGAATAGTAGGTTAGTGCCGTGAATGGGAACAAAATATCTGACAGAGCCTCGCTCATCCCGTTTCCTTAGCCTTGCCAGATATTTTTTCCCATTCACGGCACTAACCTACTATTCTCTATATTCCTCTCGAGGTGATTCGTGCAACGAGACGGGTCCGAGACTGATATTCAAGTATAGCAGTATGCGCGTGTCACTGATCACGCAACCAAAGAATGAGACATATCGTGCGTTGTTGTATCATATACGTTCTGTAATATGGGTCATATAATAAAATAATTATTGGATAATGTAATATGTAACACATATAGCAAAAGCAACGAAGACTCCATAATAAACATCCCAATGAACCACGCTGAAACAGTTACAGGTACTATATGAAACAAGAAACACATTAACGAGCATTACAGGGGAACATGACAACAATAAGGCCACATTAATTCATGGAATGAATGGCCTTTTTGTGGAATGTATCGGGGTATAAACTTGGAAAAGTCGCGGGAATACTGGACGAAGGCCGGAAGGCCTCGTCCAGTATTCCCGCGACTTTTCCAAGTTTATATCCCCGATAAATTCCACAAAAAGGCCATTCATTCATTATAATTCCAGCATTTGAAATAAATTCATCAAGAAAATGTGTTTATTTTCCGTTTTCTTAAGAATTATTTTAACTGCGCCTCACGGTTACGGAAAGTAGTTCGGCGTGGGAGTTTACTGGGATATAAATTTTGGACAGAGACTTGCTACGAGCCAATCAAATGTTAGGGAATTGTGTAAATAATTTTGTGCTGGAATTATACGGTTATCAGCACACATGTGTACGTCCGTGTCACGATTACGATAACGGGCAGTATATATATGATATCTGCAGTACTATTGCAATCGATACTTTTCCGAAGGTGATTATATGTTCTGCAAAATCATTTGTGAAAAGGAGGCAACACTATTTCCGCGTTCGTTCTTATTTTCTTCACAAACTGTGAAGGCGATTTACGAAATATGGTGAATGATGCGATAAATCTTACATACAATTTGAACATTGTATCATAATTCCAGCACAACAATATTTACACAATTCCCTAACATTTGATTGGCCCGTAGCAAGTCTATGTCCAAAATGTATATCCCAGTAAACTCCCACGCCGAACTACTTTCCGTAACCGTGAGGCGCAGTTAAAATAATTCTTAAGAAAACGGAAGATAAACACATTTTCTTGATGATTTTATTTCAAATGCTGGAATTTTAAGGAATGGATGGCCTTTTTGTGGAATTTATCGGGGTATAAACTTGGAAAAGTCGCGGGAATACTGGACGAAGGCCGGAAGGCCTTCGTCCAGTATTCCCGCGACTTTTCCAAGTTTATACCCCGATAAATTCCACAAAAAGGCCATTCATTCCTATAATACAGTACCTCAACGATAAACAGTACTCCAGCGCCGACAGCCAGCACTATGGTGAATGCGTTCACGTAGCGACGGATCACCGTATAGCAGCCCTGGAATACGACAAACACATCAACAGTATACAATCGCACTTGTCTCAGATATACATAGAAACGTTATAACCACAGGTGATGGGAACAACCAATCTGATAGTCTGTTGTTACTGGTATAGATACAAGGTGCACAACAGGTAAATCAACAGGCTATTCAAATCCCTTGAAATTATAGAAATCGTCACCTGACTGTAACAATTTACGTTGATTATTGTTAAAAATACATTAATCAGCGTCACAGAGCCGTTTACCGTGTTAAAAAAATGCCCTGTGCTTGCGATACAGGTAAGTTTTGTCAACCCATCAGGCCTAAAAAAAAGTCGTCGTTATCGACGGTCCCTGATTTACCTATATATATACACCGTCATGTCACCTGTGGTTATAGTGGAGCGCAGTGGCCTGGTGGTTAGAGCGTCAGACTGCTGATCTAAAGGTCGTGGGTTCGAGCCTCACCGGAGGCGCTGCGTTGTGTCCTTGAGCAAGACACTTTATCCACACTGCTCCAGTTCACCCAGCTGTGAATGGGTACCGATAATTCGTAGTTGCTCTGTAAATACGAATTACCGGCTTCTCTCAAAAAATCTCTACCTCCGTTCTTTCTCCCATTCTTGGGAGACGGCATGCAAGGTCCTAGAGCCAGTGCCGCCGTTAAATATAAGCAAAAAAAAAAAAAAAAAAAACCTGTGGTTATAACGAAATAATGGTTCAAAGGAAGTTTACTGTGGACTGGTAGCTTGTAAAATTAGTGTCAGTTATTTTTCTAAGCACTTATGTACAACCGACATGGATATACTTTTGTCACGATGAATGCATATAATTGAGGGGTCATTAACTTAGCAATCTTCTTCCATTGACTCATTCAATTCTGACATACGCTTTGCGTTGCGAATGCTAGTATTTCTGTCATTGATTGTTAACCCTTTCAACACCACAGACATATATATAGACCATGTTTGCAAACAGTGCAGATCCAGATGAGCCGGCTCGTAACGAGCCGTCTCATCAGGATCTCCACTGTTTGTTAATAATTGTAAACGTCGTACAGATTACCCTTTTAGAAGAATGGGATAATTTGAATGAACAAAATTAATGAAATAGCGTCAAACATTGGCATGGAACATCCTATTAAGTTACTTGGTGTTGAAAGGGTTAATAGTACATTTTATCACATCTATAATATACACTCGGAATGTAATTGTTGTAATTATTTATTTCAAAGGAACCAGAGACAGTAGGGACAATAGAAGTACATGTACTTACCTCGGTGTAGTAGTTGGACGGCGGCATGGTACAGGTGGGCGACAGCAGGTAGTCATACACGTTGTCGGATGTGACGCCATGACAGCACGACGCCGGCACATTATCCCCCATTCTGCCGACAGCCCGCAAACAGATCACGAACGCTTACAATACTTGTACAATGGGCAATACATAAGTTATTAACTATAAACAAAACGGTCCAAGCAAATGGCAAACTTTTACAATATTTGTACAATGGGCAATACAGAAGGTATTAATATAGGAATGAATGGCCTTTTTTTTTGGAATTTATCGGGGTATAAACTTAGAAAAGTCGCGGGAATACTGGACGAAGGCCGGAAGGCCTCGTCCAGTATTCCCGCAACTTTTCCAAGTTTATATCCCCGATAAATTCCACAAAAAGACCATTCATTCCTTATAATTCCAGCATTTGAAATAAATTCATCAAGAAAATGTGTTTATTTTCCGTTTTCTTAAGAATTATTTTAACTGCGCCTCACGGTTACGGAAAGTAGTTCGGCGTGGGAGTTTACTGGGATATAAATTTTGGACAGATGCTTGCTACGGACCAATCAAATGTTAGGGAATTGTGTAAATATTTTTGTGCTGGAATTATTGGGCAATACAGAAGGTATTAATTATAAACAAAACGGTTCCAAGCAAATGGTAAACGTTTACAATACGTGTACACTGAACAATAGAGAAGCGTACAGATGCACATCACTAACAAATGTCATGGCATCTCCTTAGTATCACACCTAGTACGGCAGAAATTTAAAATGACTGCCGCCTCTCTGCGTACAACCAAACAGCCCTCTACACCTCCACTACACCACTCATTTCAGCATTCGCTCTAGCGCAAACGGATGAAGAGGCACCCTGTTCGCCAATCGGTCAATGAGGATTTCTTATTGACGCTGGATCAGGGGGTCGTTACACTAAACTTCGTACGACTAAAATGTTCGTAAGTGCAAGTTTAGGATCGTCTGGATATTTCAATTGATGGATTTACATTTATTGAGCATATGCTGCATATGCAGCATATGCTCAATAAATGTAAATCCAATAATTGTTTACAAGAAAACATGGTTGATGTGAAACTTACAGACTATCATAAGTTTGCACTTACGAACATTTTAGTCGTACGAAGTTTAGTGAAACGGTCCACAGATCCTGGATCGACTATGTGGATGTCCTTAGTGATGAACATCTTCACTGGCCGCTTAGTTATTAAATATGGTACAACCGGCGACCGAACTTAACTGGTATGTGTAATATCCCAATATGGTGGGATGTGACAGCGTTGTTGTTATGTGCACACGACGTGCATGTAATATAATACACCCACCTGAGGGACCACCAGATGGCGGGCTGGTTTATGAAGTCGTTGTTGGTCGCAGATTCGTAGGCGTTCACGCCGCAGCACTGGGCCTGTAGTAAAACAGACTAAACTTATAGTAAAACAAATACTATATGTATATATAGTGAAAGGTAAATTTTCGGAGTGAAACACACCGAATATTTACCTGTCACTAGTTATAAATACAAAGTCCAACAGCGATGTAATTCTCGAAATGACATAGAAGAGCTGTGTTTAATGAACAGTCTCTGTTCGCTGAAAATTAACAAACTCTTTACAACGTCGTGCGTGCATTTGCCTATCTTTTTCTTTGCTGTCCCTTTTGTACATGAAAACAGTCAATCAGGGGACGAGTTAAATACATTATATGTGCGCAGTACTTGCAAATGAATAGAGCCGATGATAGTTTGGCAGAAATATGATATTGTTATATGTAATGATGTAAACTTGCACCATTCCTGTCGCGATAATCCATTCCAAACCAATGTAAATGATACTCAATTCATTTTATATTTACAATGAATAAATGGTTAGGAACTGAACAATATGTACGCTAAGCCAATACCTATCTACCATGGAAACTGAGTAAGTTGGAGAGGAAAGCAAGTTGGGAAAATACATGTAATAATGTGGTACGATATATCTTGACCTTGTTAATTCTTTGAAAGTCATGAATTGCCTTCCAATCAAAAATATAATATATATTAAAAGGGTTCCATTTGCGTTGTATGTATCCATCATTCAGTATACTATCCCCATTGTCCGTTAACCTGGCCAATATGTAACAGCAGTACTAGGTAATCATTAGGTTTCCGTGAAAATGACACCCACCTCCATGAAGAGTTGGTTGAAGCCCCTGGATATGTCGTCCTGGGCCTGTTGCTGCGGTCCCTCGTAACTGGCCAGCAGGCCCAACAGCTCGCCCTTAAACCATTCGTCTGTCTACAATCGAACATGAACGAATGCGTGATTATCTAGAGTACTCATATCAGTACATGACTGCCAAATTCAACAAATGAGATTGTCCAATATCTGGTCACGTGATTGATAACATATATGATCACATGAATACCAGTCTCGGACTCGTCCAGTTGCGCAAGAAGAGTGATATTCGAAATGTGATACCATAATTATGGATGCGCGAGTCAAGACACAGTTCAACGAGGAGCCAATTGAACAAAATTGGGCAAATAGTATCATCCAATCATCAACAACGAGCTTATAAATGTACTTCGCATGTGACAGCACAATGGCTAGAGCAGAATGTAGATTCTTGTGCTCAGTTCGTCCGTTATGGTATCTATAACACAGTTTTAATGTACGTCACAAGCATCAGCTATTTAAGCCCGGGTCGAATTACAATTACATAAAATCATCTAGATTAAATAATATTGACCCCGGAACATTCTTTGATATCATCTGCCTCTGACGCCGTCTTCTTTGCTGTAGCCTAAATATCTCGGCAACTACTGGAGTAATACTGATGCGATACAGTGCAGATATTCCGTAACATTACTCGACATCACATGCCACTGACGCCGTACTCATACCTGTAGATATTATAGCTTCATAAATAGCTCAGCAACTACTGGAGCAATTTTTATTACAGTTTCCTAAATATCTCGGCAACTACTGGAGTATTGCTGATGCGATACCATGCAGATATCTCGGGTCATTGATCGACATCACATGCCACTGACTCCGTACTCATAGCTGAAGCCATTGTGCTTGCAAATTCCTAAATATCACTTACCATAATGTGATAACTGACGATACCCTCGAACTTTG
The DNA here is from genome assembly GCA_029237695.1 of Conchocele bisecta. Taxonomy (NCBI): domain Eukaryota; kingdom Metazoa; phylum Mollusca; class Bivalvia; order Lucinida; family Thyasiridae; genus Conchocele; species Conchocele bisecta. Next base: position 44,626,977 of record CM055270.1, on the reverse strand, counting down.
CCATAGACATCGTTCTCATTTAGCACGAGTCAAATATAAGGTTCGACAATGTCCAGCCGTGGGTAAGCGTTTGCCGTGGCACGAGGGAACTGTTTGAACCCCAGGGCCGTAGTCCGCGGGTTCAAACAGTTACCGAGTGCCACGGCAAACGTTTACTTACGGCTGGACATGGTCGCACGTTATTGTTACATTTCAGTCGGAAATGTCGTGTAATTTGAGCATTTATGCAGTAATTTCGGTACTTTGATAATCTGTTCCATTCATACAGCTGATTTACTCGTATACATATTCCGGAGCCGCAGTACACGTCGCGTGATGCAGCCGCATCAATTTCAAAATATCTGTGCGACCGTTGTGAACTGGTCTGGTGACGTAATGGCGCGTTCTAGCAACGTTATGAGACACATGCATTACGTAGGTTTTGGCTTGCCCCCGGAATGAGCATGGTCTACAGCCATTCTCAAACAGCACGTGCTGTACGTTTGAACACGACTGTGAGAGATGTCAAACAACGGCAGACATGTAATAATAATAAAATAAGTATTGTCTTTTGAGTCGGTGCTTTATAGACCTTAGAAAAGTCGTATTCACCGAAGCCGAATACGCCGAAGAGGCCTCGGTGAATACGACATTGCCCAAGTCCGTAAATCTTCAAAAGACAAAACGATGTATATAATTCATATCAGTAGACCGCATTATGATAGGAATGGTTCATTTTGGATTTTAATTTCATTGACATACAGTGGATCCTCTCTAAACCGAACACCGAGACATCTTTTGTTATCACATTTTGATGGGTTTATTGATCATTTATGTCAGGTGGTAATGTCTGTTCATGATCGCATAGCACACACATATGACTCGGAATGAGCAAATGCCTGATTTAGGATGAAACCTCTCTAAACGGGACACCCTGGGGACCTCCCAGAGTGTCCGGTTTAAAGAGGTATCACTGCACCTTCAGTTGTGGGTGATTTAAAGAAGCATGCATGATAGGAGAATTCAAATAGGAAGAACGTGCATGCGTTGATATGCGTGGTCTGCTAGACGTTACATACCTCTAGGTGTATACTGATCCAGAGCCCGAGAGTGGTCACTTGTACCAGAATCATCAGCACGGCGAGTATCACATACTGCAATGTATATGGCAAATAGAACGTTTCGATTACATAATGACTTTTAGGAGGCCTGATCACGTATCTATACACATGCGTTGATCTTGTCGTAATACATACCATGAGAACAGATTGCATCAATCCTTACCAGAGCAATATTTCTCCTCTACTCCCAAAGCCAGAACCAATTTCAGACTTACTATAGTTATACATGCATACGACATCTGTACGCAAACACGTCGTCAATGCAATAACTTACCAGGATCAGACAGCATTTTATCTTCTTCCATGCCGCCAAGATCCCAAACAAGGCGACCACGAGAAGCGCCGCCCCGGTCACCATCATGAAGTAGTCGATAACGTTGAGGACTACACCGACCCTCGTACTGCCATTGTAGCGGATCTTGTTTAACAAGGTGACGACGTCTGCACCAACCAACCCGCTTCCAAACTGGATGAATAGGCCACAGGCGAACACCATCGCCCCCACCGCCTGTAAGGGGGGCAGTAGCAGACAGTCGTGTCGGTAAAGGAGTTATGCTACATCCCTTGTATATGGATTTTGTAACATAGTGACTTTACAAAAGCACGGATATGTGTGGCTGTGACTGGATAAATGGGGCTTATGGGATTTGTGTGGTAGCTCCTGGTCAAATAACACACTCGTGCAGCCTGATAACGATATATATTGCTTATTAGAAGCATTGTCTGTGTTTCAGTGTTGTAATGGCGAATAGTGCAGATCCTGATCAGACAGTGCGCATGCACATGCTGATCTGGATATACACTGGTCGCAAATCCCATAAGCCCCATTTGTCCAATCACAGTCGTATACTACAGTGGGGTCAGCGTGTAAGTGCACACACGAACGAACACGACAGGTTGGTTCGCTACCCACCCAAAGTGTATGTTGTTACCACTCAGTTGAACCGTCTCGCTGAGACGGTTCAACTGAGTGGTAACAACATACACTTTTGATGCGAAATGAGAAAAAATGCAGAAATATATTTACATTTTTTGTATACATGAATTACAGTGGGGTCAGCGTGTAAGTTCACACACGAACGAACACGACAGGTTGGAACACGCTGACCCCACTGTAATTCACGTATAAAAAAAATGTAAATATTTTTCTGCATTTTTTCTCATTTCGCATCAAAAGTGTATGTTGTTACCACTCAGTTGAACCGTCTCGGCGAGACTGTTCAACTGAGTGGTAGCAACATACACTTTGGGTCAGACCGTGATCAGAGAAATCGTGTTAACAAGCTATGCAATACATTTAACTAGTGGCTCTCTGTAATGTAGTAGCTATGATAATTCCGCCTTTTTATGATAAAGGACGAGCATAATGGGCAACCAGTTGAGAACTGGGTTCCGTTTCACTAAACTTCGTAAGACTAAAATGTTCGTAAGTGCAAACTTATGATAGTCTGTAAATTTCACGTTAACAATGTGTTATTGTAAACAAGTATTGGATTTACATTTATTGAGCATAGGCTGCATATGCAGCCTATGTTCAATAAATGTAAATACATCAATTGAAATTTACAGACTTTTCAAAACATTTTAGTCGTACACATTTTAGTGAAACGGGCCCCTGGGACCTTACGACATTTTCCACAACTGTAAACCATGATCCCCTTACATATTCACATAGCAACATTAGGGTTTAATCGCTTTGCAGATGAGAATCAAATGTTAATTATCTAAAAAAATATACATTTCAAGTTCAGGCGTGACACTATAAAGTGGTATGCTATGTATAAGTTAGATAACGTGTTCGAGTTGAATATGATTAGTTAACGGCGCATGGGGGAAATTTAGGGCGTCGAGCCGCTAGGCGTATAATATGTGGAGCCTGCTGTGTCCCATAAGAAAACTTACAAACACGATGGCGTTCATGGCCAGAATTACCCACTTCACAGTTTTTCGAGTCGCCATCTGCAAAAACATCACATACAGCTCTGTAACATGTACACAAATGTATTGCAGGTATACGGGCCGTGGTCAGCAGCCGATTTCATCAACATTTCAAAGTATACTTATCTAGCAATTATATTTTGAGGGAGTAATCATCTATTTTTCCCGAAATGCATTATTTCATATAGTACTAACAACTGCATATATTTGATGATTAAAAGTATGCAGAATTATTATACATAATTTATTACATTATCACAGCCAAATCAATCATTTCATGCACGTCTGACACGTGTAGAACATGATCAGACTTATACTATTAATCTTAATTGTTTATTAAATGTATGCAAGGTTACTGTAAGAATAGAACATTGACCTGTAGCCGATTTCACCAAAATTCCTAAGCATGATTATCTTGCTAAGTGCACTTTGAGGGAGAAATTTTCAATTTAAGGATACATTTATTATTTTTTATTATACAGAATTTATTATATTATCACAGCCATTTTGGCTGTGATAATGTAATACATTCGGTATAAGAACTATGCATACGTTTAATCATCAAATTTATGCAGTCGTTAGTTCTATATGAAATAATGCATTTCGGGGAAAATAAATGATTACTCCCTCAAAGTATACTTAGCTAGTAGGTATGCATAACAATTTTGGTGAAATCGGCTACAGGACGTGTAGGTACGTAGACTGGCCTGGATATTCACTGGTAGCAAAGACAATACACCCGACCTTGTCAGATCGATGCACATACATTATGTATATAATCGTTTCCAGGTAATATATAATGTGTGCAAGTGAAAAATACCGTTATTTACATATTTATCGAGATGACAAAATAATTCGATTTTGATTACCGTTATTTGTACATCGTGCATATCTAGATTTAACAGAAGTCTTACCAATTGTTAGAAACAATAGCAGAGATAAACAACTGTAATAATAAGTGTGCACAATAGACCAATTATGTACAATACTGTCAATTGTACCTACCGTTCGTCGAATGTTTTAAATAAGTTTCAAAATTATGCTAGTATAGCTTATCGAGCGTTCAGCGCAATACGGTCGTAACTCCCTTTTTTTGCATTTTCTAGTGTATTTTCTAGTAATACAGCATGTGTAAAAAGATTAGAATTGAATTCCAACATTTAAGGTTATAAATGGTCATGTGACATAAGGTCGCAACTCAAAATCACCAAATAATCTCAGCGCAACACAGTCGTAACTCAAATTACATGTGCAACATATTTGTGCTGCATTTTATACAGAATTGTGGTGGATCTAGAGTACAATTTTGAACTATAAATAATTGTGGACTTGTATTTAGTAAAAATATTTAAACATTTAAAAACAATTGCAAGTTTTGAGAAAAATTATAACTCCAGTTATTTGTACAACAGTTTTGTGCTGCACTTTATACAATATTGTTGTAGCTATGCAATGATATTTTGATATGTAAATAAAGATCAAGTTGTAGTTGAACTAATGCAGCATTTTGGCTGTTATTTCCAGCGCAATACGGTCGTAACTCAAATATTTGCTAATATCACTTTTTTATTTAATTGAATTTTGTCTTCATAAGGTTATTTATTTTGTATGTGTGTTATTACAGAATATAAGTGAAAATGGTACATAACTGAGTGTAATTGTTAGTTTTAGAAATATTTTTTGGCTCTCCTGAACATTTTACAAGAAGTGAGTTACGACCGTATTGCGCTGAACCCTCTTTATGCTGTTATGCTTACCTTTGAAATTGAATACGCGTGTACCGCTACGGATTACCTAACACAACGTTTCCTTGTATTTCTAGTAAAATAACTATTGAAATTATTATCCATTTAAATTACACGTTGTTAATGTGTGTATTCATGAACTTTTATTTAATTTCCGAGAAACAGATACTCCATAAAGTGTAATATTGTTCTGAAACAATTGCTAATTAAAGCCAACACAACTTAGCATAACTTGTAACACAACCGCATACCGATGGCAAAACGAACCTAATCATGTTTTATATTTTGGCTAGAGTACATAAATATTAACAAATCCGTAATTGACTTGACGCGACTCGGGATACTTCCCGTCACACGTTGATGCCATTTACGGAAAGTATCACAAACTCGCAAGAAGATATTATGCATATAGTATACAAACAACGAACACGCATTATAAACGTCTTTTTCTCAGATTCTAGACTCAAATGAAAGGATCAAGAGATCACATTACGGTAAAGTGAACAGTTAATTGGTAGTGTAACCATGTCCATGTCTGCTAGCAGTACACAAATACAGCCACCAACTGTAAGTGTATATGATGCATCAATTAGTTATTGTTACCCTTAAACAGAGTGATGTTCACATACGTTTTTTCAGACAGTTCCATTCCACCAAATAGGGCGATTCAATACTTGTTCTGCAACCATTCACTAAGCAATCGCGGTTTTCCTCTCATGAACTATGTTATATACATAATCGTGTCCTGCCTCAAGTCCGCTACAACTGCATTTCGTTTCATCTCATCATCGTAACTGTACTTAACTCTTTGCATGCTGGGAAACTTGTGGGCTATAAATAGTTCAAAACTAGCGGACAAAAAAAGGTTATCATATTTTCTTTTATTTCTCATTGTGTGTAGATATTATGAATATGTCTTTGAATTTCATTAGAATTGAGTCTGAGGACTCAATTCTAATGAAATTCCAAGACGTATTTACAGAGAGAAATAAAACATATACTCCTAATTTGTTTGGCGGATATTCTGACCGCTAGCATGCAAAGAGTTAAGCGCTGTGATACTGAGCATAACATTATCTTATCGCCGTCGATCATATACCATACGTGTAACCTCTCCGCCTCTCCATGATGAAATATTTTCTTTTATTTTGCAATTGTTGATACTTGGAAATGACATGTTCGCACCATTTTTGTTTTGACAAAGATGCATGATGCCAATCATTAGACAAACCGCCAATATGATATTATTTGCTTTACAAACACCATTTTCTGATCCATGTCTTGAGAGTAGTGTGTGATATGCATTATCAGAAGTAAATATGCTTTCCATATCGATGTTTATATGAGTGGTTCATAAAAGTAAGTGCATATTGATTTCTCTACTTACCAATCTTAAATTCATTTTATTTCTGACCGTGCTGATGTGACAGTAGTGGGACGGGAAGCAAACACTGTTTCATTCTAAAGTTATTTAAAGGCGGCATGCATACTCAAACATGGTGTGGTTGGCAATCCACTCGCTCACGTACTGATTTGAAGGTGATTGTTATTTCCACAGACACACATAGAACATATAATGACATTTCAGAAGAATTCTTCGGTATGGTTATTAAAAACATTGTTGAATATGCAGTGGTGTATATGCCTCGGTCCACTTGGAAGGGGTCAGTGGAAAAAAGAAGGCTTGCTCCATTATGGAGTTAGCCCTTTTCTTCCATTGACCCCCTCATTTCTGCTCAAACTAACAATACACAGAAACAGCGTAGCCGTCTTATTTGTAACGTTTGATAGCCAAATTCAGGCATTGAACAAACGGCATGCATTGAAATCAATTGCATTTCCAATTCTACAACTGAAGCTGATTCTAACCAGTAGCCAACTTTTCTAGCAAAGTATAATTTGAGGGAGTAATCATTTATTTTTCATGAAATGCATTATTTCAAATAGAACTAACAAATGCATGTATTTCATGATTAAAAGTTTGCAGAATTATTATACTGAATTTATTACATTATTACAGCCATAATGGCTGTGATAATGTAATAAATTCAGTATAATAAGAATTAATAAATTTATCCTAAAATTGAAAATTTCTCCCTCAACGTATACTTTGCTAGAAAAGTATACTTTGCAATGTTGATGAAATAGGCTACAGGTGTGCCATATTACGGGTCTTAGTCCACATGTATTCAAGAGCCAATTGGACAATCAACCAATATCAAATGTGTTTAGTATCGACTGATCAAGGGCCATTCGCAATGAAGATTTAGTTCTTGTCTGTTTGTATTTGTTATGCATACAGTAACACATGTACCAGTTATTTTGCTATCAGGTGAGTACGTATTTTCGTTTTTCCACCCACGTACTTATCATACAGCCTACCAATATAATTATACGCGTGCCAATTTGTAATTGACTGCGAACATGTCAAAACTGCTTATACAAGTACGCAGGCCAGTATGGATAACATGTACATATATCTAGATGTTGGCAATATCCACCACTCGGTATATACTACCAGCACGGGGGAGAGGTGGTGGTGGGTGGTGGGAAGTCAACGGGCATACTGCAATACTTGCTTGATCAGAGTACTATGCGACTGATAAAAATCGAACGATTGTTCATATCAGTGTGACGCATCGTGTGTGACATGACTGGAAGCTCCACGGTGCATTGTATAATGCCTGCTACTTTAGAATACTTTATGCATGACTGACCTATTAAAGCCGTTATTTTTAAATATAATCTTAATAAAACAAAAAAGGACATCAGTGAAGCGAGTAAACAAGCTTTGTTTAGTGGTAAAACGTTCCACGTTTTGCCACAGAAAACCATTCTTATAGAATGTCTATGTTTTATACAAAATGTGACTTCATTGTATTCTCTGTAGCAATGCAGAACCGTGACAAACGATATCCCGCATTCAGGAAAATTGCAGAAAATACATTAGGTGATTGCAATGCAATCACCTAATGTATTTACTGCAATTGTCTTTAATTGCATTCTTAAACTACATGTATACATGCAGTAAACGCTATAAGTTCTAGTATAGCGGCGACACTGTCTGTTTTCCCCATTGTTCATTTTCCCGTATACGTTTCACTGTCCCAATATTTGATTGATTTAATTATGACAACAGAATACGGTGCTAAGGAAGTGGTGACGTTTAAATGTTCTGCATTTGATTTTGAGCCAGACACTGTTTTTGCTTTCGTGTAATTTATATATTTTACTGTTACTTCCGTGAAGGTTTCAGTGGACCAGGGTTGAGTTGCTTGTTTTGCTCTTGCAGCTGGCAGTCTATAGCCGACAAAGGTATGTTATATTATGTTTACATACTGCATGTTTGTACCATGTATCCATATTCGCAAATCTACAGTGTACGCTAGATATGAGGTGTTCTAAATCCAAAAATGTAAGTTCCATGTGAACGCGTTTTCTTATGTGTTATCAACTTTTATGATTAAATTCACGTGAAATTATTGTTTAAGCTGCGAAATATGTTTACGTCGTTAAAGCATAACGATTCACATATTATGCATTTTTTGACTGTTTTTGTCGCGCCCGCTTGCGGACAGCGGGATATAGTCGGCACATTTGGTGTTAAGAACACTATATCTCTGAAACCGCTTCGCTAATTCACTCGAAACTTCACATGTGTATTTATCGTCATCCATATTTTCATTCTATGCCCAACCCGTGCGGCCTCCGTGCCCGATATCGAGGTCAAATTACTCCAATTCACTCGAATGTTCACATGTGTGTTTTGATCATCCATATTTTCATATAATCATTAATATGTGTACGGGTTAAACATTGTTTGCATTAAGATGCCTCGGCGGGCGCCACATGCGGGCCGGGGTCATCTAGTTTCACACAATATTGGTTATATGTTAAGACATGTAATATGGATTATTACATTGTGTTTACATATATACGTTTGTAGTATCCAACATGAGAGTCAGGTTCAGCAGTGTTGGTCATTATTTTTAAAATTTTGAAACAATACCGCTTATTTGATTACTAGAATACTCCAAAATTAACATGAAGCAGACCGTGTTATATATGTAGGGGTGAAAGGGTTAATACTTTTATAGGTAAGCTTTCTCAGACACGAACTGCTATGTGTTAGTAGATAGTTTAATTATTGTATCTCTGCATTGACATTGTGTGACCTTTCCAATAGCTGTAAGATAATAAGCATACAATTAACTCTATTCCTAGTTGTATGAGTCATCTTGACGATGCGATATATGTAGGAGTGTAGTGTCCGATCACATATCACTTGTTCTTAAGCATTATAGAGATCAGTAGCCTATTTCATCAACATTGCAAAGTATACTTTAGTATCAAAGTATACTTTGAGGGAGAAATTTTCAATTTTATGATAAATTTATTAATTTTTATTATACTGAATTTATTACATTATCACAGCCAATTTGGCTGTGATAATGTAATAAATTCAGTATAATAATTCTGCATACAATCATGAAATATATGCATTTGTTAGTTCTATATGAAATAATGCATTTCAGGAAAAATAAATGATTACTCCCTCAAAGTATACTTTGCTAGTAAAGTATACTTTGCAATGTTGATGAAATAGGCTACTGAGGGCCATTTCACTAAACTTCGTACAACTAAAATGTTCGTAAGTGCAACATTATGATAGAAAACAATGTTTTCTTGTAAACAATTATTGGATTTACATTTATTGAGCATATGCAGCCTATGCTCAATAAATGTAAATCCATCAATTGAAATTTCCAGACGATCCTAAATTTGTACTTTCGAACATTTTAGTCGTACGAAGTTGTGTGAAACGGGCCCCTGCATCACACATGTTTCGTTGATACACATGACAGTCTTAGTCTACATTTGGTCGCAATGATACGTGTCCTCTGATGTCTACTATATATGGCGCTTGTATTCACATGACTGATCGGACAGTTCGCCACATATGGAGACATCTAATTATGACAAGCCATTATTGAAGTAGACAAACCTTTGAAACTAAGTTTAACGACACTTACAATTATAGGACGAAATGTGTATAGGGTCAATGGGAAGATCGATTTACAATCAGAAACCGTATTGAACCAATTTAGTGATATCATCATCAATCAACCACCATTAGCTCGATTCACACAACGTCACAAATAGTGACAAGCCGTTCCATCAGGATCTGCACCATATGTAGATAGATATATAGTTTCTGAATACATACCACATATTGATACAATTAACTATTCACGAATGATCTCGTCGTCATGTCGTTCATGTACATGTAGAAAACGATTGGACTATTTGACTCTACATCATCGCATAATAGTGAACCCCAAACATTGTATTAAGCTATCCCAATATTATTACGAAATGCAAGTGTACTTTCGCCTCTTGGTTCCTTTGCCGCATATCAACGAGCATTACAAACCTTGTTTGTACCTCGCTTCTATGCAGCCGTAGTCGCCATGTAGGGACATCTGTTGTTGTTTAGAAGCCAGGGGCCCGTTTCACTAAACTTCGTATGACTAAAATGTTCGTAAGTGCAAATTTAGGATGGTCTGTAAATTTCAAATAATGGATTTACATTTATTGAGCATATGCTGCATATGCAGCCTATGATCAATAAATGTAAATCCAATAATTGTTTACAAGAAAACATTGTTAATGTAAAATTTACAGACTATCATAATTTTGCACTTACGAACATTTTAGTCGTACGAAGTTTAGTGAAACGGGCGCCTGTTGTGTGTTTTACAGACTGAAAGGCGAACAGTGCAGACCCTGATCACCCTGTGCAGATAGTCATTATGATCGGGTATACACTGAGCACTAGAGTCTTAAACCACATGTCTACTGACAGAATCACACTTGTTTTAATGGTATAATTCTAATTGCAGATGGCGACCAAAACTACAGTTAAGCGAGTCTTAATGCTCATGAACGTATTGATCTTTGTAAGTATCGCATCCTCGTCGTCGTCGTCGTCGTCATCACAACCACCACCACCAACAACAGCAATGCACCATTAATTAACATTATCACCGTATTTTCCAACGCGATGTACCGTATATCATTATCATCATTATTACTGTCTGAAGGAATGTGACTTATGGTATCTGCGACCAGTGTATATCTATATCGACCAAAGGTCACGATGTACACTGATAGGGGATAGCCACATCACACTGAAACACACGCCCATGCTTAAAGAAATGTGTGTGTCCTTTTATTGCGCCACGAGTGTTATCAATAGCTAGATTGGCAACAAATATGCCTCGTTTCTACACACACCGTTGCCTGGGTCATAATTATTATTATGGCCCAGCCGTTACAGCTCAATAATTCCAGCACAAAAATATTTACACAATTCCCTAACATTTGATTGGTCCGTTGCAAGTCTCCGTCCAAAATTTATATCCCAGTAAACTCCATGCCGAACTACGTTCCGTAACCGTCAGGCGCAGTTAAAATAATTCTTAAGAAAACGGAAATAAACACATTTTCTTGATGAATTTATTTAAAATGCTGGAATTATAAGGAATGAATGGCCTTTTTGTGGAATTTATCGGGGATATAAACTTGGAAACGTCGCGGGAATACTGGACGAGGCCTTAAAATATTACAATTTTCGAAAAAAAAAAAAAAATCTTTGTTTTTTTTTTTCTTTTTTTTTCGAAAATTGTAATTTGTTATCGCTTTGTCCAGTATTCCCGCGACTTTTCCAAGTTTATACCCCGATAAATTCCACAAAAATTAATTCCTATATGAGCTACACGTACACTGGTTACATATGCTCTACATATTACCTCTGTTTCTCCAGTCACTAGAGTAGTTAGAATCGGGAATTGTGATTGGCAGAAGCATCAACATTCCAAATTTTGAAAAATAAAGCAGGTAACCTATTGGCTGACACTGAGTACAGTTCAGTCTCGGACAATCAAACTTCCTCAAGTGTATGCATGCTATTTGAATATGCTCACAGAACTTTTCATAATCCCACGCCACATGATTACAGCTGGCGGGCGCGGTGGTGTTTGTCTCGGGTCTCCTGATCCGCGTGGAGAGCGGATTGCTGGACAGCGACGTGGTGGGCTTGTTCAACAAGATCGAGTACAACAATGTGAAGGTGGGCGCCGCCATCGATGTCACCGACTACATCATGCTAGTGGCCGGCGGGGTACTGCTAGTCCTCGCCGTGTTCGGATTCTGTACAGCCTGGAAGAAGATAAGATGCTGTCTCCTCATGGTAAGTCAGGGATGGATAAAGCGTGCGAGGGATGGTAAACTGGTTACACATTTCATAATTATGGCTAGAAACCAGTAGAAAATCAGAGACATAAACATGTCTATAGAGGCATGTTTTTTTGTGTCGTAAAAGTTCATTTGTTGATAGTGGTACATGTCTGTTTTGTTTCACCATGTAACGTCCAACAAATATTGTTTCACTACTTTTGGTAGAATAAATATGACTCCGTGATGTAACAAAATATTTACTCTGGATTAGGTACGTGCTCGTAGTCAGGCAGCGCGTACTCGCAGTCAGGCAGTTTGATTGACCGAGGGTCTTGACAAATCGAACTGATCATTGTGGAAACGTAACTCTATTCATACATACACACATGACATGAGTATGTGCGGTGCTCCGCAACTAGAGAACTGGGTACTGCTCTGTAGCCGATTTCATCAAAATTGCAAAGTATACTTATGTAGCAAAGTATACTTTGAGGGAGTAATCATTTATTTTCCACGAAATGCATATCATATAGAACTAATGCCTGCATATATTTGATGATTAAAAGTATGCAGAATTATTATACTGAATTTATTACATTATCACAGCCAATATGGCTGTGATAATTTAATAAATTCAGTACAATAAAAATTAATAAATTTATCCTAAAATTGACAATTTCTCCCTCAACGTATACTTTGCTAGATAAGTATACTTTGCAATGTTGGTGAAATAAGCTACTGGAAGGATTGTAAGTCCGGGTCCCTGCTCTCCATTACAGTACATCGTGATTGCGCTCCTGATGATCCTGATACAAGCGGCCGTCGTCGGTGTCTGGATGAGTGTCCGGGGCAGGGTACGTACACCTGTACAACATCAACCGTCACGTTGACATTGTGTTATAGTAGGTTTGTAAGACACTATGGGGAATAATGGTTAGCTGAGTTGTAAGTGCAACTCTATATGTATGGTAAACCTGGGGCGCGTTTCACTAAACTTCTTAAGACTAAAATGTTCGTAAGTGCAAATTTAGGATCGTCTGGAAATATCAATTGATGGATTTACATGTATTGAGCATAGGCTGATGTAAATCCAATAATTGTTTACAAGAAAACCTTTTTAAGGTGAAATTTACAGACTATCATAATTTTGCACTTACGAACATTTTAGTCGTACGAAGTTTATGAAACGGCCCCCAAGGGGTCTAGTCTCGGGGCTGAGTCCCGCGGTTAAGTACGTATTTTTTCGTCCTGTGACGGCATGCATGGTAGTTGCGACTTATGCAGCAGCATAGCCCCCGGATCAGCATGTGAAACATACATGTACTAACTATAGTCAGTAAAAACACGAAAACCTGATGCAAGTCTGGAAGAGCGTAGAATGATCAGGGGGCTGTTTCGCTAAACATCGTACGACTAAAATAAATGTTCGTAAGTGCAACATTATGATAGTCTGTCTGTGAATTTGACATTAACAATGTGTTCTTGTAAACAATTATTGGATTTACATTTATTGAGCAAATGCTGCATATGTTCAATAAATTTAAATCCATCAATTGAAATTTCCAGACGATCATAAATTTGCACTTACGAACATTTTAGTCGAACGAGGTTTAATCAAACGGCACCCTGTTTCACAGTTTACAGTTCATATATGAAGATGTTTCATATTTTGGTACTCTCTATCATTCTTGGAGATCCAACACCCTCTATACTTGTCCGAGATTACCAACATGTATCTTATCTGCATTCGCCATATAATGTAAGACAAAAATAATACATACATGTTGTAATATTATAATGTTTACAGACGGACGAATGGCTCAAAGGGCAAATGCTGGTCCTGATAGCGAGCTATGCGGGCCCTACGGCGACCGACTATACATCAAAAGGTTGGAACGCCCTGTTTATCGAGGTAAGTCATTTCTGATATTTCAATTGGCGTGAAGTGATTTCTAGAAGCGTGATATGTGATTGTGACTGGAGGAATGGAACTTATGTTTTTAGCGACCAGTGTAGATCCAGATCAGTCTTGTGCATCCGCACAGTCTGGTCAGGATATGCACTGTTCTCAATTCCATGGATCAAACACCCGTCTAGTCAGGCAATATAGATCATTATCATGCTACAAATACTGTGCTATATGATTAGGATCTAGACAGGTCATAAATCCCGTCTCCAGCCACAGCCACAAATGTGTATCTGCAATGTTTATTAAAAGCGATATACATGTACATGTATATACATGTATAACAATAAATGTTTGTCGAAATAACTATCATTCATTTTACAACGAGTACAACGTTGAAACAAGAGCGCTTAACTATGTGCATGCTGGGAAATTTGTGGGCTATAAATAGTTCAAAAATAGCAGACGAGATTTCATTATATTTTCTTTTATTTCTCCTTATAAATGTCATCAATATGTCCTGGAATTTCATCAATTCTAATTAAATTTCAAGACATATTTACAGAGAGAAATAAAACATATACCCACAATTCGTTTGGCGGATATTTTCGCCGCTAGCATGCAAAGAGTTAATATGTAAACATGGCACAGATGATGACGTAAAGGTGTCGGTAATGTGGGAGGAAACCGGTGAAATCCCTCTTGTCCGATCGTTCGACCACAATGTTGCCTATGTACTGCTGCAGTCGAGGATCGAACTTGAGCATCGAGCTCGTTACTATTTCACTGACCGGACACATGTTGGAGGTCTGACTGACAACAAGGGTAGATGAAGCGAACTGCTGTAGGTCTGCGTTTTAAAATAGTATTATAATAAGTTGGTAGTCAATATTGTCATAGTTACTAGTATATTGCGTACTCTGCAGACACAAGTGACCGAACATTCGGGTTACCTCCTCACCAGTGTTTGCTGTTTGATGTTGTAGGGTCAGTGTTGCGCCGTGAATGCCTACACATCCACCACTAACGACTTCTCCACTTCCACGTGGTGGATCTCCAGGTAATGACGTCACAACCTTAGCCACTCCTACCGAACACACTGGTACTGCATTTCGCGCCAGCGTAAATGTTTCACGTCGAAATAGGCGGCAGATTCCTGACAAATTCCCAATTCCCTAGTAACCGGCTTAAACAACTGGTTACTAAGTTATTAAGTCGAGCTGAGCTGCATCTCGCCAGGAAACCGATGCACTTTTCGACGTGAAACAATTTACACAGTTGTGGAGTGCAGAACCAGTGGAACAATAACGTTGTTGAAGTCATTTCTTGCGACAGTCTGAGACAGTTGGCCTCACATCATGTGAACTGTATTGTAGTTAAGTTTTATCAGGCAACTATCCGGGTCACAATGAATTAACATATGCCGTTTCGTTGACCAAACGGCGTCACACGACGTTATCATATGACGGCAATGTAATGTAAATACATCCACATATTTTTCAATGAAAAAAACTTTCTGACTATGTCGCATAAAACGTTACATGATGATAGGTAAAATAATATCATTTCTTTATCGGTTAAGTTTACAAAAAATGCCAACACGATTGGCTAGTGTAAGCCTTTATATGTGACAATATATTTATGTAACAACGGTCAGAATGCCTGTCCGGCTTGGAAAATCGGTTGACTCTAACGTTACCACAACAACAACAATGTCTGAAAGTGTTGAAAGCGCGCCCACTCCAAAGTAAATATTATTGATAGTTTCCTTAATATGCAACGGATTTTGATGAAATATGGCGCAACAAACGCGTCTTCATGACATGCATTTGGTGGGCACATTCTTATGTCGTTTTTGCGAAGAAGTTTGGGCCAAAGTACAGAGGCCACCAAATGCTTATCAAGACGCTTTTGATGCGTCATCCGTTACATAATAAGGACACTATAACAGAATAGGTACTTTTAATCGGAGGCGCTTCTGGAAGTTTCAGTAATTGGTGTTGTTGTTGTAACCACGTGATCATGCACCTTGTAAGTGAATTTCTTGGTCGTTTCCAGGGTAACGAACATCATTCCGTCGTCGTGTTGCCAGGGAGACGTATCGGACACGACGAGCACCTACGTCACTGCGTGCACGGACACTCCCAACAACTACTACACAGAAGTAAATACACACACAATAAATACACAATGTATACATATTGTATGCACAATACTACAGTTCCTAACGTCATTGTATAATACAGTGGAACCTCTCAAAACCGGACACCCTGTGTACCTCAAAACAGGACACCCTGGGAGGTAACCAGGGTGTCCGGTTTAGAGATGTTATAGGAATGAATGGCCTTTTTGTGGAATTTATCGGGGTATAAACTTGGAAAAGTCGCGGGAATACTGGACGAAGGCCGGAAGGTCTCGTCCAGTATTCCCGCGACTTTTCCAAGTTTATACCCCCGATAATTCCGGCCTTCGTCCAGTATTCCCGCGAAGTTTATACCCCGATAAATTCCACAAAAAGGCCATTCATATAATTCCAGCATTTGAAATAAATTCATCAAGAAAATGTGTTTATTTTGACAGACGGCAGCCATTTGTTTACATTGACAGCACTGACAGCGCACCTGTAGAACGTAGTTCGGCGTGGGAGCTTACTGGGATATAAATTTTGGACACATACTTGCTACGGGCCAATCAAATGTTAGGGAATTGTGTAAATATTTTTGTGCTGGAATTATTTCATTGTAATTCCGATGTATGAGCACTGAAACACTGAAACACATGTCTGTATGCATTGCAATCGTGAACAATTATACAAAGCGATATTTGACAGTGAAATCGGTCATACATTATTACATAGAAGTCGCAAGTTTGTTCGGTTTAGAGAGGTTCCACTGTATATAAATATAACAGTTACATTCGTAGAGTCAGCTATATTTTCTGTAGTCTGATCACACGTGAAAGACGAGGACCTATGATTCAAGAAAATGACTAATTAAAAATGTTACCCCACCCACCCGCTTTGATTGATACATTATGTATCATTCAGAGTGGGTGGGTTGGGTAACGCTTTGAACGAGCCATTTGCCGAGTGTCCGAGTATTTGATCTGTGATTCTGACTGACCAGATGCAATCCCAGTAAGATGTCCTGATTGACCAGTACGGTTACCTCACGTATGTGGACAACAATAGTGGTGGCGTGTCGGACTGCTGATCCAACGGTCCTGGGGCCCGTTTCACTAAACTTCGTACAACTAATATGTTCGTAGGTGCAACTTTATGATCGTCTAAGAATTTCAATTGATGGATTTACATTTATTGAGCATAGGCTGCATATGCAGCCTACGCTCAATAAATGTAAATACAATAATTGTTTACAAGAAAACATTGTTAATATGAAATTCACAGACTATCATAATTTTGCACTTACGAACATTTTAGTCATACGTACGAAGTTCGAGCCTGGGTTCGAGCCTCTTTATCCACACTGCTTTAGTCCACCCAGCTGTAAATTCGTACCGGCTAATTACCTGGAACATCGATTGTATTTGAAAGTGTATGTACATGTATACATGTACATGAAATAAAATACCTGCTCGAAATTACCCGTGAATGTGTGAAGCAGTATAAATAGATAAATATATATAATTCTCGATTTCAAAAAAGATTGACCGTTCAACTATTAACATGATATATTTAGTACGTGTACTAGCCATGATTTTAGTATGCAAGCTTGGTATACGTTGTAAAATGCATAAATACAAGTTATAAAACCCATTACAACGTGCTTTATGTTCACGGTGAAGCCTCCTTCACACCCTTCGGGTTGCCTCCCATTCTTTCCTCCTGTGCGTCGCCTCTCCTTTCCTGGCCACGTGGCCGGGTGCTATGCACCGATTGGTCCGCTTCCTCTTCCATTTGTATCATTCTACAAGCCATACAGCATTGTTATTCTTTGACCACCCTCCATCCCCTTCCTGCACCCTTTCCTTGCTGGTCGCTAGTATGACCTGTCTGTAATAAAACATGGCGTTCGAAATGTATTGCAATACAATGCACAGTTCATTTCATTTATGTGACTGGATGAATTGGGCTATGGGGTTTGCAACCAGTACCAGATCAGCCTGTGCATCCGCACGTCAGGATCCAGGAGTGTGCTATGTGACCAGGAGCTACACTGGTCACAAATTTCCCATAAACCCACTTCTCCAGCCATAGCCACATATTGCGAACGTAATCAGCACGTATACCGGCGATTCAATCAGGCCCGCCCATGTTATATTTCCAGGGCTGCTACACAATGGTCAGGGACTACGTGAACCTGTACTCCATTATTCTGGCCACGGCCGCCGGCATCTTGCTTGTTGTCGAGGTAAGGCTGTGCATATATAATCATTTTTTCATCTGGGTTTACATTGTTACCAACAATGTTATTTGGCAAGGCAATGAAACGCGTAGGAATCCTCGAAATTCCTACGCGTTTCCGTGCCGAGCCTGATACACTGTCAAAACAAGTATCTGTGTATTCTGTTTATCAGGTAACGTTTTAGACTAGATGCTTGGCACGTACAACATAGTTTTCGTAGCAAATAACGCGGACTTATTTACGTTGCGTCATTAACTTGATTGGCGTCAATGAATAGCATGGTGCCGTACCCGATTAAATTAACGAGTGTACAGTGTATAAGATACGAGACTAGACTGTATGTACTGCTATTATTTTGAAATACGGAGCGTGTTAATCGTCATAGATATATAATTTTGCACAAACTTTAGTTACATGTATACTCATTGGTGTATATACATACGAACACACACACGACGCGCGCAATGTGTTAATGCATAGTAGTTCACTACGCGGTGTACGAATATTGAACGCAACGAGAGTGTGGACTGCGTTGCTTAATTTAACAATGTTTCACGTCCGTGTACGTAAAGAGCACATATGAAGCCAATACAATGATATAACGTGTATTATATTTCATGTAGTGATATGCATGTCCTCTATTTTAGGCATTGATCCTGTATAGAGTATACCCTGTACTTTATGTTACCATGTACTCCTTGGTATACACTGGTATATGAGTACTCTGTGTTATACAGCGGTATGTCGTGTAGTTTATGTTACCATGTACTCTGTGTCATGCAGGTGATTGCCATTATCAGCTCGTGCGTCCTCATGGACAAGATGAAGAACCGAATAGAGCACACGTGAGTACTCCAATACATCTGCGTGTAGCGTGAAAACTTGACCAATTATTGCAGCCTCTGAATTACATTCGGAGAGAGCTCGCTCTAATTAAAGTGGTAAGTGGAAGGAGGGGACCAACTCCATGAGGGAGTTTGCTCCCTTATTCCACCGACACCGTCCACATGTGGTATTTGACAACGGAGAAATCGCTTCAAGACTTTATGAAAACGATGTACAGTAGAACCTCTCTAAACCGGACACGCATACAGTCTCTGTATCCTTAATTTTATTTGTTTCATTGTCATCTATTTCTGATGATAATGCCTGTTCATGTTCGCAAAGCACACCCTCATGCATTTACATATTCATATGTCTAGATTTACAGTGGAACCTCTATAAACCGGACACCATGAGGACCTCCCAGGGTGTCCGGTTTATAGAGGTTCCACTGTACATGGTGCATCCTTCAAGTAGTGAAAGGACGGGTTTACCTTCAGACAGCAGTTTTCATCACTGGCCAAACACTTTGTGTTCATGTTTCGCTATGAAAATCCAAACTGCTATATGTCGATAACTTTATGATGTGCTTTACAAAAGGTGTCCATATTCATAATTATGTTGTGGTATTGATTGTATGGTACAGTAGAACCTCTCTAAACTGGACACGGAGGCAGTCTGTGGATCCTTAATTTGATGGGTTGCATTGGTGTATATTTATGATGATATTGCATGTTCAAGTCCGCAAAGCACAACCGCATACATTGGCATAGTCATATGTCTGATTTACAGTGGAACATCTCTAAACCGGACACCCTGGGGACCTCTGTCCGTTTAGAGAGGTTCCACTGTATATCACCTCGTTTAAGTACTACTCGTACCGGGATATACCATGTGATCTATGTTGTCTGTAGTTATATTGAACTGTCCAATCACAAAACGGAGAGTATGTCTGCGAAGGAATACATATATCTAGTTGCGAACGGTATCTCTTGCAATTTACTCCCGTACCGTCCGTAGCTACGGACGGTACGGGAGTAAATTGCAAGAGTTACCGTTCGTAACTAACATATAGCATATGTTGCCATATGTTTACGGATCATCATCATTGTAACTTGTATCCTTACATATAACTATCCGATTCGCGTATTGTATTAAGCAAAGTGACGCGTTGTTTATAAATGTCCAGATCAGTCTCAAACGTAACTAGAAATCCATGAAGAAGCGGCATTAGCGATGTGTCACCGGCACACTGAGTATTGCGCCATCGAGGTACGTATACTCACACAACGCGTACTGGACTGATTCTTACATAAAACATGCATATCCGCTTGGAAATTATGCTGAATATAATGGCCGCATATTACTATAACTACGAAACCAGTGTGTTATGTCGTTTCCTGTTCCAACGTTTATTGCACAAAAATGAATATTATTGCCAAATGCATTACTGAATAGACAGTCGAACATGTGCTAAAGACCACCTGTGAATATCAATTCCCTGTCTACAGCAGCCATGCTTTTGCTTCCCAATTGCTCAATTACTACACAAATGATCCTGTGAATAAAGACCACCTGTGAACAAATGCCAGAATTTTCTCTTCCCATGGCTGGCCTTTATTCACAGGTTTGACTGTATATCAATTCAACGATATCGATGAACCCACATAGTTGCACATTTCTGAAACACAATACAGTTGAACAACATTACAATAGTGTAAAAGGACAAGCGTCAGATTGATATTCTACAGTTGGGTCAGCGTGTAAGTGCACACACGAACGAACACGACAGGTTGGAACCAACCTGTCGTGTTCGTTCGTGTGTGCACTTACACGCTGACCCCACTGTACATGTGTTTGATGTTGTTAACATTGTATCACAGACGTACTCGAACATACGCGACATCGGACAATGATCCATAGATGTGTTTTATGTAAGAATACAGTTACCTTCGTGTGTCGCACTGCACTAAGATAGCACAACTCCATAAACATGGAGCCTTGGATGGGGTAACCCGAAATTTCTGTATGTAACGCTGGATGTAAGTCGCCCTGCGTTACATACAGAAATTACGGGTTATTGATGGGGATGCGTTGAATCCCTTCGATAGTAATAGTTTCCGGACAATTGTGGGCGACGTTTCACTAAGCTTCTATTCGTCAGATAAAAAGGTCGTATGAAGAATCATATGTATTTGATTTTCACACTCATGGAGTTGACTAATGCTACCGTGTTTTACCAACATGCATAGTTCAATACATGTGCAACCTCCGTGTGTCAGAACAATGAGGTATCGTAGTCAGTTCAACTGATTTCCCTTTGCGAATCTATTTATAGAGATACGGTCCTACACTGATTGCAATAACATTAGTAAATGTGAAAATATGAATTTGACAAATAATGCAGTCGTGGATCTGATATACATGATGATCTGGATCAACACTAGTGGAAATCACTGTAATTGCTCCTTTTCATAAGAAATCATGCTGCATTCTCCTTTTTACAAGCAACAACGCCATAAACTACACACAATTTGGACCGTATTTCTATAAATAACTAGCTGCGATCCCTCAGTGTTATTCTAAATGTTTGTTTTACCCTTACGAACTACTTAATCGTCGCAGATTAGTGAAACGAGACCCTGGGAAGTCGATGGAGCATGTATGTATGTAGGACGCCATCGAAACCTCGTATAATTGCCACATGGCCTTATCAAGGTGTATGATCACGTGGTACTAACAACAGCAACAAGTACTGAAACTTCCAAAATCCATCCGATTGAAAGGACGTATTCTTTTATATTGTCCTTATTACGTAACGGATTTTGATGAAATATGGCGCATCAAACGCGTCTTGTGAAGCTGCATTTGGTGGTCTCAGTATTTTGGCCCAAACTTATGTCGTTTTTGCGAAGAATCGATTTCCGTGTGTCCTCCGACACGGAAATCGATTCTTTGCAAAAACGACATAAGTCTGTGCCAAACTCCCTGAACCACCAAATGCATCTCATGAAGACGCGTTTGCTGCGCCATATTTCATCAAAATCCGTTGCATATTAAGGAAAATATCAAATAATACTTACTTTGGAGTGGGCGACGTTGTTGTTGTTGTAACTACGTGATCATGCACCTTGCTTATGCCATGCTCGAGTTCCTTAATATTGTGCATGCTCCGGCGCCATCGACTGACTATTCAGAATTCATCCGGACATTACTACTTTAATGTTATACACCAAAAAAATGTTTTTCAAATGAATGCACCTTCACGGAGGTCACGGAGCACCGCCGAAGTATTTGTGGTTTGTGATTGTGTTAGCCAGTGGCAGTGGAGTATAACCGTGACTTTACTATATATATTTCCAGGGGAGGCCTCGGTAACGGCAACATGGGCGGACGCGCACAGAACGTCGCATATGTGTAAGTATATATTATTATAGGAATTAATGGCCTTTTTGTGGAATTTATCGGGGTATAAACTTGGAAAAGTCGCGGGAATACTGGACGAAGGCCGGAAGGTCATTCATTCCTTATAATTCCAGCATTTGAAATAAATTCATCAAGAAAATGTGTTTATTTTACGTTTTCTAAGAATTATTTTAACTGCGCCTCACGGTTACGAAAAGTAGTTCGGCGTGGGAGTTTACTGGGATATAAATTTGGACAGAGACTTGCTACGGGCCAATCAAATGTTAGGGAATTGTGTAAATATGTTTGTGCTGGAATTATATACTATTACATGCGCGCTTTCTTGAAACACAATGCAACACAAGCCGTCAATACGTTTTCAATATTGACGTCCAGTGGCCAGTGCCGGAACTACGTTTCACCTCGTAAAATAGTTCCTTCTAAATCATCACTAATTTGTTTATTTTATTTATATTCCTTTTTAGTGGTAGGCGCATGCATGAAAACATTGCGAGGGTGTTCGTACATAAGTGCAAATATAGGATCGTCTGAAAATATCAATCGATGGATTTACATTTATTGAGCATAGTCAGCTTATGCTCAATAACTGTAAATCCAATAATTGTTTACAAGAAAACAGTGTTAATGTGAAATTTACAGACTATCATAATTTTGCACTTACGAACATGCTAGTCGCACGAAGTTTAGTGAAACGGCCCCCAGATGCGACAGCGTAGCAATTAGGAACGCTAGAATAGACTATAGTTTGCCTATATATGGCTATTGTATTTCGAAAGGGTTTATCGCACTATACTAAGACGTTGTTATTTCTTTCATTGCAGGGAAAATGTTCGAAAGCCAAATTACCGGCGCTTCTAGACTGGCCACAAAGAACCACGTCACTTCTAGATTGACCACAAAGAACCACGTCACTTCTAGACTGGACACAAAGAACCACGTGACTTCTATGGTGGCAACGGCATGAGACGAGCCACATGATTTGTACATTAGAGCAACTATTTATATAGTCTGTGATATTTTCTGTAAATCACGTTCAAAGTTGAGGAAATGTTCACAGCAAAGGCATATTCATTTGCAGTAAGAAATAATTCTTCAACTTTAGACATTATTTACGGGTATGTAAATTTTGTAAATATATTTCATGATTTGCTCCTAAGAAGATGTGCGATTTGTCATTTGTGATATTTTCAGAAACTGTGAGTGATATTTTCAGAAACTGTGAGTGATATTTGATGAAATGGTCATATAGTAAATGCCGCATTTGCTATAAACGTCTTGCCAATTTTCGACGCCATTTTCGGAAAATATCGTAAACTTTGTAAATATTCTTCATTAAATATATCGCATATTCTTAGGTACAAAATCACATGGCTTGTCTCATATTTGGCTGTGACTGGAGAAATGGGGCTTATGACATTTGTGACCAGTGTAGCTTCTGATCAAATAACACATGCATGTAGCCGGATAATACGGTTGTTTCATTAATATAATGGTGAACAGTGCATATCCTGATTAGACTCCACGGACGCACAGGCTGATCTGGATCTACACTGGTCGCAAAACCCATACACCTAGTGTCTCGAGTCATATACAATAATTATGTAACTGTGATTCACTACTCATATAAATACTACGGGAACATGTGGCAGCCATACAACTGTGACTGCAAATCATACATCGAACGGATCTCTGATAATTCATTATCATCGGGTTATAGTCGTTGATAGAGCAGTGTTAGTTATTAAAGGTATATGCCCACTCAGTAGGCTCAAAATGTTCTTCATAGGAATTAAATAAGTGTATAATTGTGTCACTATTCCACCAGTTCTAAAGATTACGAGTGGACACTATACAGGTATAATAATTTAGTAATATTTATTTTACTGATAGTGACACGCGTTGGTATCAGGCTATTTTCATATGCAAATTGGGCATGATATTTTTTAATTATTTATACTAATTAAATGCGTCACCTAAACAATAATATTTTCGACAGATTATAAAGTATGATCATTGCGCATCAAAAAATAAATACAGAGAATAAATAGTAATGTCCGTTAGTATTGTAATGAAACACGGTTATCGCCCCTGATACCAGTGTGGACATTTACGTCTGATATAAAATGTTTAATAATGGCAATTAATGCGCGGGGTATTGGTGAATGAATGTTTGTTTTGTCTCTGATATAAAGAACATTGTGTGCCTACTAGGTGGGCATGTACCTTTAACTTGCATTGCATTACATATATATCTGCTGATGTTATACATGGATCATGTAACGAAATGTGTATTGGCCAAATACAACAGACTGATAACAAATTGGTCGTAACCTGCAATGACAATATCCTGTAGCCTATTTCATCAAAATCGCAAAGCATACTTATCTACCTAAGTATACTTTGAGGGAGTAATAATTTATTTTTCCCGAAATGCGTTATTTTATATAGAACTAACAACTGCTTATATTTGATGATTAAAAGTATGCAGAATTATTATACTGAATGCATTACATTATCACATTTATTAATGTATCCTTAACTCGAAAGTTTCTCCTTGAAAGTGTTCTTAGCTAGATAAGTATATAGTAATTTTGGTGAAATCGGCTACAGGTCACAACTGATTAAACATTTTTTTTAAATTTCGAATCACGTCACATGGACTTACCAAATTACGTCAGTATAATGACGCAACGTGGTCAAGAGCGCATTCTTGTTCTGTGTGTAGCATAAATCGTTACCTGACAGGCTAGTGTCTGTGATATCGAGTTTATCAGGATCGACTCGGAAACAATAGGAATTCATCGGCTAGCCTCGGAATTCCTACACGAGCATTGCCTTCCCTGATAAACTGGACATCAACGGACACTAATTCGGTATCCTTTCTTATCCCGTCAACACAGTGCGTATTTTTGCATTTCAAAGCTATTTGTAATGTTGACGGGATAAATAGAATAGTAGGTTAGTGCCGTGAATGGGAAAATATCTGGCGCGGCACGGAAACGGGATGTGCTCGGCAGAGCCTCGCCCATCCCGTTTCCTGAGCCTTGCCAGATATTTGTTCCCATTCACGGCACTAACCTACTATTCTCTATTTATGCGAGTCTTACGAGTATTCGTAATCATATTTTAGGAAGGGGCCACATGACTTTGGTGTGGTGTGGTGTGGTATGAACCTGGCACCAGGTCAAGTTATTTTAATTTCAGGGCTGAATATATTTTTTCTCGATGTAAATATTCCGTGCTGATTTTGAGATTTTCCCCCGAATGCAGATTAAAACGGGATCGAACGCGTTTGCTCGGCCTTACATGACCTTAGCTGTTGATAGGCCGTTAACCACCAATAAACAAATAAACAAACTTGTTGGAATAGTTGAATCTTCATGACTGGTCACGTAACAGTGTACATATGTGAGTGCGAGTGCTTTACGTTTTGTTATGCCAAACACATTCAATAGATGGTCTAACACAGTGCTGTCAGCATTGGAATACAATCAACATACATGTAGACATATCTGAGTATTGAAACAAAATAAAGAGACTAATTTCTATAAGGACGTATGCTTGTTTTCTAATCCTGTACCATTTATCTTGTAATAAACTAAACAAAATAAACGATTACTATTAACCCTTTGAACCCGAAATCCCGCTATATCGGTTTATGCAAAAAGTGCAGATCCAGATGAGCCGGCTTGTAACGAGCCGTCTCATCAGGATCTGCACTTTTTGAAAGTAATTTTCATATTTTTGAGAACAAAAACACCGCCTTTTCATAAATGGACGAATCTGAAAATCATTTTGTGCCCATTCGATTGGTCGGAACATTAGCATATCACAGTCCATTCCAGGTCCTTAAGGTTGAAAGGGTTAACTAACATTTGTCCTACCATGTGTACAGTGACACCTCTCTAAACCATACACCCATGGATGTCCCCAGGGTGTCCGGCTTCGAGATATTTCACTATAATTCCAGCACAAACATATTTACACAATTCCTAACATTTGATTGGTCCGTAGCAAGTCTCTGTCCAAAATTTATATCCCAGTAAACTCCCATGCCGAACTACTTTCCGTAACCGTGAGGCGCAGTTAAAATAATTCTTAAGAAAACGGAAAATAAACACATTTTCTTCATGAGTTTATTTCAAATGCTGGAATTATAAGGAATGAATGGCCTTTTTGTGGAATTTATCGGGGATATAAACTTGGAAAAGTCGCGAGAATACTGGACGAGGCCTTAAAAAATTACAATTTTCGAAAAATAATCATTTTTTTTTTTTTTTTTCGAAAATTGTAATTTGTTATCGCTTCGTCCAGTATTCCCGCGACTTTTCCAAGTTTATACCCCGATAAATTCCACAAAACGGCCATTCATTCCTATAGTAAATCGGGCATTTGATTATTCCGAGTTATAGTTGCGTGCTATGCGATCACAAACAGACATCATCACTGGAGATAAATGACCAAGAAACTCATGAAAATAAGATCGCAGGTGTTGTCTTGCTGTCCGGTGTAGAGAGGTCCCACTGTTTTTTCAAACTAGCAGCTGTTTACAAAAATAAATATTGTAAGAAGGGGGACAACGTCCAAAGGGACATAGCCTCTTTATTCCACCGACCCCTTCAAGTTTCATGCGATCAACGGAGGCCGAGAAATTTCAAACGAATCTCTCATAGCTGTAACAGTTTCAGAGCGTTTTGGAGAAAGTTTCAAAAGTGTAAATTGTTTCGAAATAACTCCGAAACTGCTGCAGCGATTAGGACGGCGTTATCGACAGGAGAGGAGATAACGCTTACGGTAGGAGGTATCCACGCTCTGTACATGCATAACGGTATAGCCCGACGTGGACTGTAAAAGAATAGGAAATAACAGATATGGTATAATTACCTAGCGCTCTGTACATCTGGGGCCCGTTTAACTAAACTTCGTACGACTAAAATGTCCGTAAGTGCAAATTTAGGATAGTCTGGAAATTTCAATTGATGGATTTACATTTATTGAGCACAGGCTGCATATGCAGCCTGTGCTCAATAAATGTAAATCCAATAATGGTTTACAAGAAAACATTGCTAATGTGAAATGTACAGACTATCATAAGTTTGCACTTACGAACATTTTAGTCGTACGATATATCATAAGTTTGCACTTACGAACATGTTAGTCATACGATGTTTAGTGAAACGGGTCTCAGACTGTGTGAAAACACATGCTGCTCTGACCTGGGTGTTCATAAACGCAATAGGCCTCCCTTTCACACATCAACATTCATACTGTTCATATAACAACACGTTGTGCATTACCATTTTCATACAAAAATAAACAAGTATTGTAAGTGTTTGTCTTTGTATTTTGCTGTACCAAAAAGCTGCGAACTCGTATGCATTTATGCGCATATTAGGAACCAAACCATCATGTTTTCCTCTGTCAATTTGATAGTATGTGTATAATTTACCATGCCACCACAGATCCTATCGTTTAGTGATAAATCCGATGTAATGTGCTATTCTAAATCGATAGCCTACGGAGCCCCGCAGGGGACGTAAAATTCTTTGTTTTATTAATTCGTTCCGACGAAATAACAATTCGTTCCCTCAATTTAACAAAACGAATTGTTATATCGTGTTAACGAATTGTTAATTCGAGGGAACGAATTATTAAATTGAGAAAACGGATTGTCAATTTGTGGGAACGAATTGTTAATTCGAGGGAACGAATTATTATATCGTGTTAACGAATTGTTAATTCGAGGGAACGAATTGTTAAATTGATGGATCGAATTGTCATTTCGTGGGAACGAATTGATAAACAAATTCGTTTCCTCAATTTAATAATCATGTAATAGCCTGCACCATCTTGGCGTCGTATAAGCGCAATACTGAATTACAATTGCAACATCCACACACACAACGCTTGCCCACAATGCAGTTGTTGAGGCATCTTCTTGCTGGACAGTTTGTATCTTCGTTCAGTCACCCCGTAAATATAATATAAGTAATATTCATAACCGTAAATAAGTTTACTATAATTAATAATTATATATATATATATATAAATTGAGGAAGTGCGTATACTAGTATACGCCGTGTGGAAATAATATTAATAACCTTTGATTTTCTTACTTTGTTTCTAAGCTGCATAGAGACGAATTAACTACATGTACATATAATGTTCGTGATTTACATCTCTATGGCGCATATAAACTAAGAGATGAAACGTCACTAACGAGCCACCATATCGGTGTATACTGACTGCGTTGATGGTTCTGGCAGTATAAGAAGTGAACGAGGAATACACGGCGCTTGCGTAAGGCCGGGCGATAAAGTGCACTACAGTGCTTATCAACATGCACGTACATCAACCACGAAGTGCACTATTGTGCACTATATATGATGTGCTCTCTATAGCCTAGTAATCGCGCACGTTTATGTGCCGCTGTCTGCATCAGGGACTTTATGACATCTCGGGTTAGTATATATTCTCATGATCATGTGTGGCTGTGACGGGAGAAATTGGTTGATGTGAGTTCTGACCAGTGTAGCGCCTCATCAAATAGCACACTCGTATAGCCTGATAACGACTTATATTGCATATAAATGCATAACGGGTGTTTCATTGATTGAACGGCGAACAGTGCAGATCCTGATCAGACTGTGCGGATGCACAGGCTGATCTGGATCTACACTGGTCGCAAAACCCATAAGCCCCATTTATCTAGTCACAGCAACATATGTGGGTCTGACGGGAGAAACGGGGCTTTTGTGTTTTTGCGATCAGTGTGCATTCATTTCTTCCCAGTCACAGCCACATATAGGTCATTCATTATAATGTGATTATGTTTTACTTATTTCAGTGGTGGGGCAACTAAGAACCCGAGGCCACCGCCCTACGTTGGAATGTAAGTATAAAAGTGTAGCCTTTCTCCACCCGCCCGAGCAATCACACCCGCCCCACATCAGGGTGTTGTCACAATATCAGTGTGCCAGCTCACACTGTGCAATCCGACACTTGAATCGCCCACATTTAAGACAGATATGTGAGTTTGAACCTATAAAATGTCGATATTTTCATGAAAAAATGTGATATTTGCTGTAAGTGACATCGAAAGTTGACGAAATGTTTGCTGCTCAAATTTCGTGAACTTTAATTAAATAGATAGTGGCGAACGCGTCTCAATGTGTGATTAATTTAGACGAAATGCTGCGCTTTCATTGGTCGAGAAATTAGGGCAAACAATAACTAACAAAATATTTACAATGACGATAACTAATTCTTCGTCAAAACGACATAATTAAACAAGAATTCCGCGGAATCAAATGTCTCGCCTTGTTCCGCCTTGACATTGACCCTGGGGCCTTGACCTTGACCCTGGGGCCCCGAGAATAGTCCTATATTCATCTACATATCATAGTAAAGGTATGTATAAAGTTTGATGACTGTAGCTGATAAGGTGTTGAAGTAATGACCGTAACACGAAAACTTAACATTGAATGATGACGCCGCCGCCGCCGCCGACGACTCCGGAAAAGCAAAACCTATGTCTCGCTTTCCGCTTTCGCGGGCGAGACAAAAAACTATAAAATAAAGGACAACATGTTCACCATTTGTTTCATAAATAATACGTCATTCGTTAAAAAAGATATAACAGGAAATATATGTAAAACAAATATGATGTCACGCCGTTCGAAAACCATGTGACGCCACATACTGTAACTTATTAACATGGATCGTCTGTTGTTTATGTTTCAGAGACGCTGTCCTGAGAAAGAAAACCAAGAAGTAGAGGACAGGGGACCTTCGCATAAATGGCTAACCCGAATGCTCTGTCTGTAACGGAGGGTGACTTACAGACAGACAATTCGGGTTAATAAATGGCCAGTCGCGTCGACGCGGGAAACGTGGGAAACGAATATAATCGTCTGCTATTATCTTATACTTCAATAGTTCTTACTCAAAGGTAGATTTTGGCAGAAAACTGTCGCATGCTCTGTCAAACATAAAGCAATGTCACCAGAATGTTCTGTTTTGCATTACAGACTGAACATTCTGGTTCAAAGCAATGGTGAAATGCAGCAGACGATTTTATTAGTTTCCAGGTTTTGAGAGTTCACTTGACAAAGAAAATAAAACAATGCACAGACTACTCCATATTATTTAGATCCGGATTCTGGTACACGTATGTGTTACCTCCCTTTGACAGTTTTTACGGAAACGAATGACATTTTACGTAATCCGTACAGCGAAATATGGCCATATTTCGCTGTACGGATTACGTAAAATGTCATTCGTTTCCGTAAAAACTGTCAAAAGTTGACACATAATTCCGTGCTCATTCTTAAATTAATTTCACATGACCTCTGAAAGTTGTTGCCAAAGTTGGACGTCATTTACGCACAACACAACTGGCTTCCCAAATAAATATCAGCGAAACATATCGATACGACAAGGGGGGTAATGCTATACTATAGCACCGGGTTCGGTTATCATACCTGTCGTCATACTGAACTACAATAACATCTAAGTTTTTGTTCGGAGTTCAGGGGCGTAGCCAGGGACACATTTCTCATACGCACACATATGAAATGGTAAACATTTTTTTGAAACGGATATCCTATCTAAGGCGTTTTCCTGCATTATTTACGGCACCATTTGTTTGTAATCGACATGTACGTTTGATACAAAATGCGTTCTGTTCCAGACTCAATAGCAATTCCCCCCCCCCCCCCCACAAGATTTTATTGCATATTTCGAAAAATAAGCCTTTTTATTTTGTTAATTCTTTTATTTTTTGTCGTACGCACGTGCGTACGTGCGTATGCCTGGCTACGCCACTGGCGTTGTAGTTTGATCCACGTTTGTCGCTCACATTTCATGAAATATAATTACAGAAAATGTGACGTCGAAAGATGACGAAATGTTCATAGCAATTTTATATTTTGTAAATAATTTTCGCACATGTCCTTAGGTACAAAATCGCATGTCGTGTCTCATTTGAGCTACGTATGCCGGAAAATCAGTTTGTGTGTCTCTGTGCGTTTTTCCCCGTTTTACCTTCACTGCACATGCTTGAATATCTTGATCACACTGCATTGATGTGCATAATTATACCGGCTATCAATGATCGGAAATGCACTAAATTGGTTTTGTCTGATCGCGACCCGTGTTCGTTAGCCAACCGTAAAGTTACTTCAGCGATAGTATGGCGTTCAGTGTAGATTCTGTTGACACGTGTCGCATGTTCGATTTTGTCAGCCGTGGGTCCATTTATTCCAAGGTGGTGACTGGATGGCTGTAAGGGGCACAGATTGAAGTAACGGAGCGATGTCTATAAATACATTAAATATGCATAACATATGTGTATATGAGGAGTACTTCAACCTGTGGTAAGGGGCGGTTGGAGGCCATATTGGCCACTGAAGTAGCTTTATTGTATTATAGAGGAATGAATGGCATTTTTGTGGAATTTATCGGGGTATATCCTTGGAAAAGTCGCGGGAATACTGGACGAAGGCCGGAAGGCCTCGTCCAGTATTCCCGCGACTTTTCCAAGTTTATATCCCCGATAAATTCCACAAAAATCAAGAAAATATGTTTATTTTCCGTTTTCTTAAGAATTATTTTAACTGCGCCTCACGGTGACGGAGGAAAGTAGTTCGGCGTGGGTGTTTACTGGGATATAAACTTTGGACAGAGACTTGCTACGGGCCAATCAAATGCTAGGGAATTGTGTAAATATGTTTGTACTGGAATTATACAAAATATACCAGTCTTGCAAATAGGCTACCAAACATAGAAATTCACAGATAACTCCCACTAGAACAACTTCTGGGGCATCCTAGACCTTGGAATTGGACACCACAATGCTTAGTTTCTCCTTGTTATCATCACTGTAAATATAAGCAACATGATGTCAAAGCGACAAACTCTGCCAATTATACAGTACAACCTCTCTACAACAGCCGCCCATGGAAGACGCAAAACTGGCTGTTGTGAGAGGTGGCTGTTGTAGGGAGGTTAATCCTGAATCAAATTTTGTTGTCTGCTGTTTGTTTATTTTCTTGAAATGATTCTAAAGTGCTGTCAAATCATGTTTTTATTGAGAAAGAAGGCACAATATAAAGCAACTGCAGACGGCAATTTTCGTGCTCAGTAGTCTAAGTGTTAACTATAGAGGAAATCATCATTTTGGGATATAAAATAGCGGCTGTTACAGAGAGGGTGTTGTTGTAGAGAGGTGGTCGTTCGGGGAGGTTATATTGGAATGACATTGGTCCCACAGGAGTAGCTCTAAGGGAAGCTACTCTTGGTATTCAGTAATAATTATACGACTATATGCATTACCCAATGGAGTGAATATGCATACGAACCTAGGGCAGTTTCACTAAACTTCTTACGACTAAAATGTTCGTAAGTGCAAATTTAGCATCGTCTATAAATTTCAATTGATGGATTTACATTTATTGAGCATAGGCTGCCATGCAGCCTATGTTCAATAAATGTAAATCCAATAATTGTTTACAAGAACACATTGTTAATGTGAAATTTACAGACTATCATAATTTTGCACTTGCGAACAGTTTAGTCGTACGAAGTTTAGTGAAACGGCCCCCTGGTTCGTATGAATTTTCACTCCATTGGGTTATGACTATAGTCGTATAATTATTACCGAATACCAAGAGTAGCTTCCCTTAGAACTACTCTTGTGGGACCAATGTCATTCCAGTATAACCTCCCCGAACGACCAAATTTAGTGAAACGAACCCCTGGATTTATAAGTGTTTCCCATGTCTCTTTTGTCAGTTGCATTGTTGGTTAAAAGTCGATGTTTGTTGACAAAGTTCAAAGTACACTATTTTGGTTGATTAATTGCTACAAATTTCAAGTCTGACCACAAATCACAATTTTTATTTTTGTTACAATTTGTTGTATATGTATATGTTCTTTACAAAATAAACGCCATAGCTCCATCTTGTAGCGTCGGCCAGTGATTACAACATTTTGAGCATATACTCCAAATTTCGAATGCAAAATCTAACATTTTGATTGGTTGAGCCTGACTGAAGCTCAGCCAATCAAACTGTTATATTTTGGGTGTGCCATTTCAGTATATGCTTAGAAAGTTTCAGAATCATGGATCAGGATGACTGCTACTGTTCTTGTGGTTTGTGTTGACTTATTCCTTTATGCCCACGGCACGACACCAGAGTGTGAGACTTTAACATCTTGAACATGTCCGTACTATGCTCAAACTCACACAGTTTCATTTGTCAAGTATTGAGGCCTACTCAGGCTCAGCAGAGTACATAAGGTACATTTACTCGTTAGTCAGATTGCTTAGGAAAATGTACCTTATGGAATCAAATCTCAGTCAAGTTATCTACGCTGGTTTTGATTTGAAAATAGCTGTCTGCTTCCTTGAACAGACAATACACAGTTCTCAAATCGAAACATCATATATCCAGGCTACATGTAGCTATCATGTAGGCGGTTTCACCAAACATTGCAAAGTATACGTATCGTGTTAAGTACACTTTGTGGGAGAAATTTTCAATTTAAGGATACCTTTATTATTTGTTATTATACTGACTTTATTACATTTTCACAGCCATTTTGGAAGTGATAATATAATAAATTCAGTATAATAATTCTGCATACTTTTAATCATCAAATATATGCAGTCGTTAGTTCTATATGAAATAATGCATTTCGGGAAAAAGTAATGATTACTCCCTCAAAAGTATACTTAGCTAGATAAGTATGCTTAGCAATTTTGGTGAAATTGGCTACAGTGAACCGATCAGACACTTAAATACAGCCTAGCTCTGCTTTTTTCAATTTGAAAATGTCATAAGGTACCTTTTCTCGTGAAACAACACCAGAAATTTTACGGGAAATGACACCTTATGAAAAACTAATTAAAAGCGACCTATATATACTGATTTCAATTTGACATTTTCATAATGAGACACAGTGCCTTCCTTCAAATATGCACTGACCGCCAGTTATTAATAGGTATAACTTAAGCTAGTTGTGAACAGTAACTCTTGCAATCTACTCCAGTACCGTCCGTAGCAGTCTGTTACGGACGGTACTGGAGTAGATTCCAAGAGTTACTGTTTGCAACTAAGCGTAAGCTCGACTCATATATTCGAAAAAGCGGGTATAGGTTATTTCACAAAATAATTTCCTTTCCATCGGGTCATCTTTTCTTTGCGCCAGCTACTATCGGTTAATAAGTCTGGAGTACTTGTGATCATGGTAGGTCTGGCCATCGCAGCTCCTGATCCTCTAGCGTATACCCACAATTGGTTAACAGCATATACGGGTTAATAATTCCAGCACAAAAATATTTACACAATTCCCTAACATTTGATTGGCCCGTACCAAGTCTCTGTCCAAAATTTATATCCCAGTAAACTCCCACGCCGAACTACTTTCTGTAACCGTGAGGCGCAGTTAAAATAATTCTTAAGAAAACGGAAAATAAACACATTTTCTTGATTAATTTATTTAAAATTCTGGAATTATAAGGAATGAATGGCATTTTTGTGGAATTTATCGGGGATATAAACTTGGAAAAGTCGCGGGAATACTGGACGAGGCCTTCCGGCCTTCGTCCAGTATTCCCGCGACTTTTCCAAGTTTATATCCCCGATAAATTCCACAAGAAGGCCATTCATTCCTATATTAAAAGCATCGTGGATGTGTGAGGAACTTGTATATGGTGTAACTTGGGTCGTAAATTCCATACGTTATGTTTATCCAGTCACAGTCACACTATATACACAACCACCTGCGTTAATCTTGTCCAAATCTCAACGTTTCTGTAGCCTATTTCATCAACATTGCAAAGTATACTTTAATAGCAAAGTATACTTTGAGGGAGAAATTTTAAATTTTATGATAAATTTATTAATTTTTATTATACTGAATTTATTACATTATCACAGCCAATTTTGGCTGTGATAATGTAATAAATTCAGTATTAATTCTGCATACTTTTAATCATGAAATATATGCATTTGTTAGTTCTATAGGAAATAATGCATTTCAGGAAAAATAAATGATTACTCCCTCAAAGTATACTTTGCTAGTAAAGTATACTTTGCAATGTTGATGAAATAGGCTACTGGACACCTATTGGCAATCTCAACTCGGAATCAAGCAGTTTGATTGGCTCTGCCTGTCTATATACACAACCGCATGTGTTAATCGTGCCCAAATGTCAACTTTCTGAACACCTATTGGCAATCTCAACTCACAGGTTCAAGTAACATACAAAGGCCTATACTTACATTAAATATACCTAAAAGTATCAATAAATGAAGAAAACATGTTTATTACCAAGGTTCCTATGTTTTGTATGGGCCGTACTCGGACGGCCTCGAGACAACGGACTCTCACGAAACAATTAACCGATTTATATCATGTTCGCCTATTGCAGAAGTTAGACAAATGTTAGCCCTCCGCAATGATGTATTCTCCGATGCGCTATTGTCAACGTGTTTTCGAGCTATGGATTATTTTGTTCCAACAAAGTTCCGCATTTGTCTCTAGTAAGAAGACATCGGGCACATTTATTTCTGACTTTCCAGGTGACGTGTCAGCTGGTACCATTTCATAGCTTCGCTTACAAGGTAAACATGTGACTGGCTGGTAACCAGTCAGTGTAACATGACGCTTACGCGTGACACTCCACGAATCTCAACCAATGATAAGCTTAGCGAGACGTCATCGGGAAAACCCATCAACAATTAGACAATATGGCTTCCCGAGAAATGATAGAAATGTTGGTGCGATTTAATTGTCGGTCGTGACGTATGGGACTGGTATAAATGTAGGTTTGATCATATGTTCGATTGGAAAAAATGTTGTTTCGATGCCATCTGTTTCTTAACGGGCCCGGACGACGTAAAAGTGTAGTTTGAATCAGATGTTTGCGCTGTCATATAGTGGTATGGGCCCGAACAATGTTACCGAAATATTACGACTTAAGATAAATGCGGAATTTTGTTGAACACAATAATCTGTAGCTCGAAAACGTGTTGACATAGCGCATCGGGGAATATATCGTTGCGGAGGGCTAACATATGCCTAATTTCTGCAATTGGCGGAAATGATATAAATCGGTTGACTGTTTCGTGAGAGTCCGTTGTTTCGATTTTTTTTCAACCGATTTTTTCCCACTTATTGATACGTTTATGTATAGACCTTGGTCAGTTACTTCAACCTGTGCTCGGAATGAAGTCGTTTGATTGGCTGTGCCTGTATATATACACAACCGCCTGTGTTAAATCTTGCCCAAATATCAACGTTTCTGAGCAGATATTGGCAATCTCAACTCGCAATCAAGCAGTTTGATTGGCTGTACCTGTCTATATACACAACCACCTGTGTTAATCTTGTCCAAATGTCAACGTTTCTGAGCAGATATTGGCTATTTCAACTCGCAATCAAGCAGTTTTATTGGCTGAGCCTCAGCTGTAGCATAGCTCATCTCAGCCAATTAAGCTGCTTGATTTCAAGCACAATATTCCAGTAATTGGAATAAACAGAACATGACAAGTATTGGCAAGATAAACGCAGGCGGTGTATAGAGAGAGATACATGCATATAGAGAATAGTAGGTTAGTATATGTAGTGACCACCATTTGAACCGTCTTTGGTTCAGAAATAAGGAAAATAGATAGAGAATAGTAGGTTAGTGCCGTGAATGGGAAACAATAGCTGGCAAGGCTCATGAAACGGGATGGGCGAGGCTCTGCCGAGCACATCACGTTTCCGTGCCGCGCCAGATATGTTTTCCCATTCACGGCACTAACCTACTATTCTATTTATCCCGTCAACACCTACAAATGGCTGTAAAATGCAAAAATAGTATTGACTGGATATCAAAAATGTTTCACGGCACCGTGTTTCACGGCACATACTCGCTGTGTTGACGGGATAAACATTGGTTTGGAGCATGCGATGGGTAATTTAACAATCAGGATTCATCCATACCGGAATCCCGACCGGAAACCTGGTTTGTCCCTCAGTTACGTGTTTCGTGTTTCGTATTATTGTATGTGAGCGTTGAATCTGGTTATACGACTATAAGTACACTTTGAGGGAGAAATTTTCAATTTAAGGATACATTTATTAATTGTTATTATACTGAATTTATTACATTATCACAGCCATTTGTGTGGCTGTGATAATGTAATACATTGTACATTCAGTATAATAAGTTTGTATACTTTTAATCATCAAACGTATGCAGTCGTTAGTTCTATATTGAATAATTCATTTCGGGGAAAATAAATGATTACTCCCTCAAAGTATACTTAGCTAGATAAGTAAACTTTGCAAAGTTGGTGAAATCGGTTACAGAACACGCTTCCGTGTGTTGACGCTGTTGAACTTATAAGAGGAGAATGTGAAGATATATTATTTTAAGGAGCCCCGCAGGGGACGTAGAATTATTTTTTTTATTAATTCGTTCCCACGAAATAACAAATCGTTAACAATTCGTTCCCACGAATTAACAATTCGTTCCTTCAATTTAACAATTCGTTCCCTCAATTTAACAATTCGTTCCCACGAATTAACAATTCGTTCCATCAATTTAACAATTCGAGGGAACGAAATAACAATTCGTTCCCACGGTAACGAATGGTTAATTCGTGGGAACGAATTGTTAATTCGAGGGAACGAATTGCTATTTCGTGGGAACGAATTGTTAATTCGAGGGAACGAATTGTTAAATTGAGGGAACGAATTGTCATTTCGTGGGAACGAATTGTTAATTCCAGGGAACGGATTGTTATCTCGTGGGAACGAATTAATAAAATAAATCCATGTCCCCTGCGGGGCTCCGTATTATTTCAAATTATGGTTGTGATAGGATTCCCAGCATTTCCTAGTCATTCAGCTAGTTTTGTGACACATTTATTTTTATATGATCGCGACCGCCATCTTGGACACCATGTTTAATTCTGGCAAGAGCTCAATGATGAAAGCGTGTCATAGTTTGGCTTGCTGTTACTGACACCCTAAAGTACCATA
The DNA here is from genome assembly GCA_029237695.1 of Conchocele bisecta. Classification (NCBI taxonomy): domain Eukaryota; kingdom Metazoa; phylum Mollusca; class Bivalvia; order Lucinida; family Thyasiridae; genus Conchocele; species Conchocele bisecta. Next base: position 44,588,396 of record CM055270.1, on the reverse strand, counting down.
CTCAATAAAGTTGTATTCATTATAGGAATGAATGGCCTTTTTGTGGAATTTATCGGGGTATAAACTTGGAAAAGTCGCGGGAATAATGGACGAAGGCCGGAAGGCCTCGTCCAGTATTGCCGCGACTTTTCCAAGTTTATATCCCCGATAAATTCCACAAAAAGGCCATTCATTCCTTATAATTCCAGCATTTGAAATAAATTCATCAAGAAAATGTGTTTATTTTACGTTTTCTTAAGAATTATTTTAACTGCGCCTCACGGTTACGGAAAGTAGTTCGGCGTGGGAGTTTACTGGGATATAAATTTTGGACAGAGACTTGCTACGGGCCAATCAAATGTTAGAGAATTGTGTAAATACTTTTATGCTGGAATTATAAGTGCTTATTGAAACAGATTTCAGTTGCATTTTTGTGTGTATCTTTACTTTTAATATCGAGCTGGGTTCCAATCCGTGTGTTCATATACAGTCCTTACAGATTTAGTACAGACTTACCCTGAAATGTTAGCCAGTGGGTGATGATGATCATGATGGTGATTACAATGGTGTTAAGTTACAGCGATAGTGATGATCGTTGGTGATGATGATCATGATGGTGATTACAATGGTGTTAAGTTACAGCGATATTGATGATCATGGGTGATGATGATAATGATGGTGATTACAATGGTGTTAAGTTACAGCGATATTGATGATCGTGGGTGATGATGATCATGATGGTGATTACAATGGTGTTAAGTTAAAGCGATAGTGATGATCATGGGTGATGATGATCAAGATGGTGATTGCAATGACGTATAGTTCATCACCGATAATGATAAATGTGACAGTGGTCACAATGATGTTTATGTGCATGTTTAGTGGTCACATATGTTTTGATAAGATATTTATGGCACCGTATCAATAAGGTATTGCCGCTAATTAAGGTACCAAGCATGGAAGTGCTAAATTGTTGCCCGTACGGAGGATTGTCATTGGTTTTCGTGGCCAAAATAGCCACCGAGTTTGCGCATAAGTAGCGCCTATTTTACCCAGTACTGGAGGAAGTTAGGGTCTTAGTGGCACACAGACATTAGCAACATTGCTATACAGACCACAGAGACAGATTACAGAACACAGATTACAAGCCGATTGTCGTACAGAATTATACAGAATGTTGGCGGTACTGAAACCCGGGTAAATAGATACATACCTAAGCAATGTTGATTGTCGCCGACGTATCATGACCCCCGACAGCCATTGGCACCGGTATGCGATGCTGACAAGGCTAATTGACTTTATTATTCGCTTTATAAATTTTCCCCACCCACTTTTCCTGGTGAAATTTACTTTCGTCAGCCATAATGGCTATGCGGAACGCCATGGCTACCGAATGTTGCATCATGGGAACTCGGGTAGTTATAAAAGCGCCTACATTTCAAACTCCCATTTCAGTTGAATTCTCGCTCACCACGCGTTAGCACTCAAACCCCATATCACATATTCTCTCAACACAGAACCTCATTTTCCGGAATATTATATACAGCACGACAAGATAATTATCACCTCAAAAAGGACCTCATAGGACCGTAGCACCTCGTCTCCTTGACGTATATACTAATTCCCCGGAACCTCACACAGAACCTCACACAGAACCTCATACAGAACCCCAGAACATCATACAAAACCCCAGCACCTCGTCTCCTTGACGTATGTACTGATTTCCCGGAACCTCACACAGAACCTCATACAGAACCTCATACAGAACCTCAACACCTCATACAGAACCCCAGCACCTCATAACCCCAGCACCTCATACAGAACCCCAGCACCTCACCCAGCACCTCATACAGAACCCCAGCACCTCACCCAGCACCTCATACAGAACCCCAGCACCTCATAACCCCAGCACCTCATACAGAACCCCAGCACCTCATAACCCCAGCACCTCATACAGAACCCCAGCACCTCACCCAGCACCTCATACAGAACCCCAGCACCTCACCCAGCACCTCATACAGAACCCCAGCACCTCACCCAGCACCTCATACAGAACCCCAGCACCTCGTCTCCTTGACGTATATACTGATTTCCCGGAACCTCACAGAGAACCTCATACATAACCTCATACAGAACCCCAGCACCTCATACAGAACCCCAGCACCTCGACTCCTTGACGTATATACTAATTTCCTCGGAACCTCACACAGAACCCTAAACCAGATGCCCACAGATACAGATACACAGTTCTTCTTGACACAGTTTACTATTGTGTTACACGTGTAACTTTGACCCCGTACAACCCATCACACTATACCCCGCCCTCTGTTGTTCTATGTCTCAATTCCGCAACCCGTTTTTACATTAATTCCTGACGACTACCATAATACGTTTCTGATTCCTATCCGTTTGAATGATAGTGCCCTATGCAATATAAACCAATACATTGCGCCACAGTGATTGATATTATCTGTAGAACACATTCCCACATCCCCATTGGCCTGCAGTATTACGCCCGTGTAAGCTTGATCGTACGCCCGATCTAACAGAATTGGGTACAGCGTGCGGTTGTTTATTTTGAACATAGGCTTACCGCTTGCCAGCAAGGTCTCACATTTATTTTCCGCGTAAGCGCGTAATAAACATAAACACTAATTGTATACAATAAGTACAGAACATTTATAGCATACAGAACGCAGTGAAATATTCCAGATATTTATATTAAACACTGGTCCGCGACTTTTTGACATAAATTGATAGGATGTTTTCTGTCTGAGACACACTGCCGGCATCGCCGTCAATTATTTAGTCTCCCACATTCTATCAAATACAGGTATACAGTTTTCATACAGATTTACATATTTTCACAGACACAGGTTACAGATTCCGACAGACACAGGTTTACAGACACCAACTTACAAAGGCCAACAGACACAAGATTACAGATATACATTTGTATAACAGTTTTAAAGATACAGCCCGTCACAGACACCCCATACCGAAAGTGGACGAGCCTGAGGGACACCGAATCTGATCAGAAGTGGACGAGCCTGAGGGACACATAACCTGACCAGAAGTGGATGAGCCTGAGGGACACCGAACCTGACCGAAAGTGAACGAGCCTGAGGGACACCGAACCTGACCAGAAGTGGACGAGCCTGAGGGACACCGAACCTGACCGGAAGTCGACGACGATGACAACAACATTCGCATTCACATTTAACTGTTCATTAATACTTAATAAATTTATTAAACCTCCTTATTCTTTGTATTTCGCTACAGGTCCATTGCTTTAATAGATGCAGTGATTAATGGTGGCAGCATACTCAGTCTCTAAATTTGTAATCACTGTGTATAGAAACAGTCCCCCATCGTCGGCACGCTACAGTTATGACTAGAGAAATGGTGTTTATGGGTTTTTGCGACCAGTGTATATATCCAGATCAGCCTATGCATCCGCACAGTCTGATCAGGATCTGCAGCGTTTGCTATTCCATCACTGAAACACGCTTCATGCTTCTAACAAGCAACATATATCGTTATCATGCTACATGAGTGTGGTATTTGATCAGGAGCTACACTGGTCATACTCCCATAAGCCCCATTTCTCCAGTCATATGTCCACTCGAGACAACTCGACTATTCCGTAGTTTTTAGTTACAGTCATGAGGAAAATTGTCTTCAAAAGTTAAATGACTGTCTTGTTAATTTTCCATGTCATGTATATGCGTAGCACAAAGGTCGATTCACGAATATATAATGATTAAAGGTATATTTTGCAACGTTATAGAAAGTTATGGCGTTTGTAGTGCCCAATCGTTGAAACGCTCAAATACAATCAGAGTACAATGGGCGCTGTCAGACGTGTGCACCCATTGTTTGATTTACGTGGCAAGAACAAACATCTCCAGGAAAGGCACTCTATAAAATAGTTATCTTCGTTCCAATCGTGGGGCCCGTTTCACTAAACTTCGTACGACTTAAACGTTCGTAAGTGCAAAATGATGATAGTCTGTACATTTAACATTAACAATGTTTTCTTGTAAACAACTATTGGGCTTTACATTTATTGAGCATATACTGCTCAATGAATGTAAATCCATGAATTAAAATATCAAGATGATCATAATTTTGCACTTACGAACATTTTAGTCGTACGAAGTTTAGTGAAACGGGCCCCAGTATACTAGATATATTATATATATATATATATATATATATATATATCTGAACGTAATGTAAATTTTGAGATACTACTACATGTATGTGGTTGTGACTGGAGACACGGGGCTTATTGGATTTGTGGATATTCCAACTTCTGTTGCCGATTTCATTAAAATTGCAAAGAATACTTATCTAGCAAAGTATACTTTGAGGGAGTAATCATTTATTTTTCCCGAACTGCATTATTTCATATAGAACTAACGACTGCATTTTGTGCTATGATTAAAAGTATGAAGAATTATTACACTGAATTTATGACATTATCACAGCCAAAATGGCTGTGATAATATAATAAATTCAGTATAATAATGATTAATAAATTTATCCTTAAATTGAAAATTTCTCCCTCAAAGTATACTTTGCAATGTTGGTGAAATAGGCTACTGATCTTCTAGTGCACTCTTGAAGCCTGAAAAGGATAGAAACTATAAATTAGAAGCATTACTGGTGTTTCATGGACGTAATGGCGAACCGTGCAGGCCCTGATCAGACTGCGCGGATTCGCAGGCTGATCTGGGGCTGCACCGGTCGCATAACCCATAAACCTCATTTCTTCAATCACAGCCACTAACATGTTTCTTACTGTGCAATACCAAATGTCATCAGAGATCGCCTCGTACGGACGTTGATTTTCTTTGCCTACATGTCTACAGAAATACTCACGCTTCCATGAACAATGTAGTCCCTGGTTGGGCTACCAGGTGAGTTGGTCTGATTTTATCACGAGAAATAGTTACAAAATAATGTCAAATATGCGAGTATTCCTGCAAATGACATCGAATTTCGCCTGATTGAATGCTCATATTTTGTGTGCAGTGAAAAACTCATTTAAAAGCACATAACGTTAGATGATAAATATATAAAAGCACATAACGTTATATGATAAATATATACCGGACTCGTACTTGTTGACATCCTGACTCGCCTCGGAAACGATAGGAATTCCTCGCCAAGCCTCGGGGTTCCTACGCGTTTCTTAGCCTTACCTGATAAATTTGTTATCAACCATATACTAGACTGGTATTCTCATTGAATGTACATTTGTATCTCCAAATAGCGACGTTGTATTATTTTTTTATTGGACAAAAAAACAACAGAATATATCGAATCTGAAATATCTTGCTGAAAAAAAATTGTCTTTGCAATAATCATGTACTTTCTTTCGTGTGTTGGCACTTTCAACAGTATATACTTTTTTTCCCTAATATTTGCAAACGGTGTAGATCCTGATGAGCCGGCTCGTAACGAAACATTTTATAGTTTTATATTTTAGAAAGTAACCGCATTTTCTGCGTAATAGAACAGGTCAATCTCAACATAAAATTGTTCATGTCAGTTACTCAACAATGAAAGGGTTAACACCGTGGCGAGGTATCATGTAACGTGTTTTGTTACGTTAATTATGACAACTGTATATACAGTCAAGGAAGTGCCACCTCGCTAAATATAGTTCAAGCTTAATTTGATTTCTAGTTCAACAACGCACATTTTTGTGTAAGTTTCAGTATCTCACTAATGATATAATCGCAAGAATACGCATGCAATTATAAAACTAACATTCGCTTTCATAAAACTACCAGGGTGTGCCGTTGTAATTGATACACAGTAAAACTGGCACTTGTACTTGAATTGCATTCATTAATTAGTTATATTTGGGTGGAATCGTATGCAGTCGTAAGGTAAGCGAACTAATATACAGTTATATATATATATTACATGTATGTTTTGCTGTATTTCATGTTCATGTTATTAATGTTCGTTTCTAATTTCTATAGCACCAACATAATCATGTAGTTACTTCATTCATTTAAAGCACATGCGTTTTATCCATGCGATATCTGATACATACGGTGTGATTTCACAGCCAAATACTAGTTTCAGAACTGGAGAGGTTTCACTGTACATACGTTCATTGGATGGCAAAATTAACCCGGTGTAGGGATTTCATAACACTCCTCAAATTAAAACAATGGCCTTTTCAAAACACTCTAGATACAGTACCGTATTTTATATGGTGGAGTAGTCTGAAAATGCTAGATACTTGAGACACGCCAAGTGATTTTGTACCTTCGGACATCTGCGTAATTTAATGAAATATGTTTACAAAATTTTAAATATTTTCCGTAAATGGAATCGAAAGTTGATAAAATTTTCAGAGTACATGCGGAATATAATTCCGCATGTACTCTGAAAATTTTATCAACTTTTGACTTTATTTATGAAATATGTTGTAAATTTTGTAAACGTATTTCATGAAATTACGAAGGTACAACAAAATGTCTCGCATGTAGTATTATAATGGGGACATTTGTTGAACCTTATATGTCACAGAAACGAATATATCACACGTGTGATATATTCGTGCGAATGCGTCACACATGGTGAAGAATACGTACGAATACATCACACAAATGTGTGACGTTTACGTTTGGCATCACTACCCCTTGCAACAAAAACGAATGTGTCACATGTTACAAAAACTCGAACAAAAATTAATAAATTATTGTCCAGACGAATATGTCACATGAACATTCGAATGGGGTATACAGTGCGATAAAATAAAACAGAATAGAGCAGGCATATTCGCCGGGTTATTTGAAAGTCATGCCACGTATGCAGACAAGGTAGATGTAAATGCTTCGATTTAACGACGGCACAGGCTTGACCTTGCATGTCGAAACCGACTATTTAAGTCCCCGTCCGATAGGACTAGGCTATCACGAATGTTTGTTGTCTTGCCCAAGGACACGCCGAATCGACCAGTGGCGGGATTCTAACTCGGGGTCTCCCGATCTGGAGTCCGATGCTCTACCCACTGAGCTATTCCAGCTGATTTCAGACAGCACTAGGGGCGTATCATGTTATGGCGCTTATCGTCTGTCCGTCTGTTAGAGATTTGATTTGCGCTCAAAATAATCTTGACATAGGATCCTCAAACTTGGTATACAGGTCAGTAACGACCGGTGTATGGCCAACTTGTAAATAGTACTAAATACCCGCTCCACCCCCCCCCCCCCCCCGAGAAATCGAGGGGATTTAAATAATTATGCTGTTAAATCCAGTAAATGTCCCGGTAAAATGCCCCGCAGTGCAGGGCCATTTGGTTGGTGAACGTCGCCGCACATTTTTAGCAACAGTTAAAGAACCTGTAATGTCACCGCAGTGCGGGACATCATCGGCGGTTAAAGCCCCGATGTATGCCCAGTATGCTCAAATAAAGCCCCGCTACTCCCCTGGAGGGGAGTGGTGCGAGAATATACATTGACTGATTATAGCATATGCTTTTAAAATCTAAAGCTGATCTCATTTTAATCATCTAAATAGAACACCCAATGATTGGAACATTATTATATATGTATTGGACATGTAAATATTGAACAGGCGAAACTGACCATCGGTTAACAATTTGTACCATAATGTTTTATATTTAGTTACTATTATCATAGAAGTTTACATTTCATGCGATAGACTCTATATTACAGACATGGAGATTAAAAAGTAATATAACAAGAGGCCCAAATAGGCCGGCTTCGCTGAAATTGTTATCCAAATTATAAAATAAGTCAGAAATGGTCCAGACTGTCTATTACATGTATACATACCATCAACATTGTTCTGTCCACCATAGTAATAGTTGGCTTGAAACATAACAATTGAGAACAATGTAAACAGTATAATGCTTATAAAACAGCATTAACAAATGTGATGCAGAACAAATATGAATAAATGATAAACGGTATATATAACAGACAGTCTGATGCACAAGAAAAAGACGCTTGAAATCACTAATAAACTTTCGGCGGGCGGTCATCTTAAATTATGTAATCATCCGATGTAGACCAAAAATGCTCAAGAGTGATCGTCTTGTCGATACCTTTGAGCTGATATATGACATGACCATAAACGGTAAAATCTGAAAGTTTACCCCTACTTGACCACTCCGGCCCGCCCTTTCTTGACCCGGGGGCCACCATTTGAACAAATCTGAAACAGCATTAACTATCGATCATTCCTACCAAGTGTCATCGAAATCCGTCTGGCGGCTCGTGAGAAGAATTTTTTTTAAGACTTTGACATACTTTTTGACGGCGGCCATTTTGGATTATGCGATGATCTCCATTTTAACAAATATGAAAAGTCTTCACCCACGGACCATAACTATGAAGTTTGTCCAATATCAGCCAGGCGGTTCATGAAAATAAGACGTTTGAAATCTCTAATAAAATAATGACCTTTTGATCTTTCGGCGGTCATCTTGGATTACGTAATGATCAGACTTCAACAATAAATGCGCGCATGTGATCGTCTTGTCGATACATTTGATTTGATAATGACATGACCATATTCGGTCAAGTTGGAAATTTGCGATTGTGTGACATATTCGTTTATACCAAAAAGTGAAATATATTTGGGTGATATTTTCGGTTTGTGATGTATTCGGCCGAATTCGGTCAGTATTCATCGAAATGTGTGACGCATTCGCACGAATATATATTCGTTTCTGTGACTTATAAGGTTCAACAACATTAATATAGAGCGCGTACTGAAAGGAATGTAACTACTTGATCGTCGTGTGCAGCACATTTGGGCGTACGGCATTCGGCTTATATTTAAGGGTGGGAATTGGCTCGAACACCTTCCATACCTGATGGACGTACGGCATTCATCGTCCACCATCATAGTCGCAGACAGGATACCTACTGTCTGTTTCACGAAACCTGCCCAAATTGTACGGCCATATAAACAATGCAAAAATAATATTTGTTTCGATAACATTAAATTTTATAAAAAATTAAGAATGAGCCTTCTTTTTATTTCGTGAAATTTGGTCACATATTGATTTGATTATGATCATTGATTTGTCTATGGGAATTTAATATGGGGTAAAACGAGGTGGAAGAGCTTGGGGAGGAACCCAAAACAAACTAAAGAAGAAGGAGGGAAATTGACTCTAAAACCTGGCTAGATAGCTTGGAAGTATTTCTGAAATTATAAAACATTTCCCCATGTTAAATATATGTCAATGGGGATTTAACATGAATATGTCTATGAGGATTTGAAATTGTTTTTTTCGCAATAAAATCAATAGTTGACAAAATTTCACGAAATAAAAAGAAGGCTCATTATTAAATGTTGCTTTAATTTAATATTATCAAAACAAATATTGTTTTTGCATTGTTTATATAGCCATAAAATTTGGGTAGGTTTCGTGAAACAGACAGTACATTATATAGGCTGTTTGGTTAGCGCAATTGGTAACGAGCTCGCTTCTCACCAATGTAGCCTGGGTTCTATCCTCGATCGGGTACTTCGGTTTGATCCCACACTGCGAACCTCCCTTACAGTTATATGTATCTAATTTGACCAGTGTATCGAATGTGACCAGTGTAACTCCTGATCATATAGCAAACTACCGTGGCCTGATAACTATCTCTATTGTGTGTTAGATTTATTACGGGTGTTTTTTTTCTTCGATTTTTTAATTTTTTAAGGAATCGTCCAGTATTCCCGCGACTTTTCCAAGTTTATATCCCCGATAAATTCCACATAAATGCCATTCATTTCTTATAATTCCAGCATTTTAAATAAATTAATCAAGAAAATGTGTTTATTTTCCGTTTTCTTACGAATTATTTTAACTGCGCCTCACGGTTACGGAAAGTAGTTCAGCGTGGGAGTTTACTGGGATATAAATTTTGGACAGAGACTTGGTACGGGCCAATCAAATGTTACGGAATTGTGTAAATATGTTTGTGCTGGAATTATTGTCACATAAGCCCCATTTCTCTAGTCACTGACACATGCAACTGTCTGACACGGTGTATACTTTTGCCACCAGCATACATTAACTTACCTGTATACATTTAAAGTTGAAAAATAGTTATTTGTTTTCATTTTAAATATGTTGCATCAATGACTTTACTAATTCCTTAAACACATAATCATGGAATTTGAGACATACTGAAGACAGCTCACTGTTGACGTTGTAGTTTAAATCTGTTGCAACATTGACTACGATACACCCTTAAAACATGAATTGCCCTTCTTTTGAGATTAGCAGGGGGCCGTGGATTTGCATTTATTGAGCCTAGGCCCAGCCCAGGACATTATGCATCAGTCAATGTAAGTCCCCGCTCGGGGGAATAGCGGGGCTTATATTTTCGTTGCTGTTAAAGCCCCGGTGAAGGCCCCGCACTGCGGGGCAACATGGTCGGTAAAAGCCCCGGTAAAATGCCCCGCACTGCGGGGCCATCTGGTTGGTAAAAGCCCCGGTAAAAGCCCCGCCCTGCGGGGCACATTCCTATTAAATTTACGGTTCTAATATTGTAGACATATTGAAATACTATAATGTTTTAATATAAATCTGTGACCAGGTAAAAACACTCTATGTATTAAACATATCATCAATGTTTCTTGTATTTTTATATTATACTTCCCAAGAGTTGATTTGTGTGAGCGAGTTCAAATGTCGAGTGTTTATAATACTGCAAAAATTGACAGAAAACTACCTGACCATTTTCCCTGCTTGTGCAAGTACATGTACAAATATTAACTAGAAAATCGTGTCTGTATCACAAACACACGCGATGGCCCCACGAGACCATTTCCCGAATAAACATGATTTCACAAAAAACACTAAGTCGATATAAACGTGGAAAAAGTAGGTCAAGGTCAAATGAAGGTCAAATTGCTTTATGTTGGTTTCTGGTGTACAGCTGATCACATTGTCCAAGTTTGTGGTGGCTGTATATGTTCCAGTGGCTGAGAAACAGACTTGAACACACAAGGTATACATAGTGTGACGGACGAACAGACGACGGACGACAGGACGGACAGACACGTGCAAAACATAATGGCCACAAAATTCCATTTCTTGGGGCCATAATAATAGTCAACAATGGATAGATACGTGTATCTTAACCCTTTCAACCCCAAGTAACTTGATGGATTGTTCCATGCTTTATACGTTCGGAGCGATTGCATTGGGCCATTCAAATTTTCCGACTAGTCCATTCTTGAGATGGGGATTTTTCAATTTGATTGAGTTTTGGTGTTTAACGGCCTATCAGCAGCCAGGGTCATGTAAGGCCTGGCCAACAGGATGGAGTATCCTGTATTCAACCTGTAAAAAAATGAGGGAAATTCCCAAAATCAGAGCTCAATATTGAATATCCTGACCTGGTGCCAGGTCCATGCCACACTAGAATCACTTAGCTCAACCCAAAAGCAATACGATTAGCTTTTATTCCTATTACTTGCTTAATGGGGAATAACAGGATTTAGCTCTCAAGTACCAGGGGGCCGAAATGGTTGGCACATGAGGGCCAAACCATATAAGTCGGCATTCGGTAAGGATGAATGCCGATCGTTAAATTACCCTTCGCTGCGCCCTCCTACCTCCCACCCATGACGAAAGAACCCCTCCGTGTGACTAAATTTGAGAGAGTGCTGCGAACAACATACAGTGAAAGCGACAGACAATGTGTTGATCACCGTCTTCATGAATCTAAATAAACAGTACAACTTACACGGTGCCCAGACACCGTCTACAGCGTCTTGGTAATAGGTTTTTAATACTCAAAGCGTACGTGTATCAAAATATCAAGCCACACAAACACATTCTATTTTTGAAGATTTATTTTGTGCCAAAACATTATGAGAATGTTTGCAAGCGGTGCAGGTCCTGATGAGACGGCTCGTTAGAAACCGCCTTTCAGGATCTACACCGTCCACCAAAGCCTATAAAAAGGTATGTGGTGTTGGAAAGGTTAAAGAGATATCTTTTCTTTTGAAGGGAAGCAAATGGCGTAAATTAAACAATACGTGGTTTTCAATTGTATGTGATGCAGATAGTAAAAAATGAGGGAAATTCCCAAAATCAGAGCTCAATATTGAATATCCTGACCTGGTGCCAGGTCCATGCCACACTAGAATCACTTAGCTCACCCCAAAAGCAATACGATTAGCTTTTAATCCTATTACTTTCTTAATGGGGCATAACAGGATTTAGCTCTCAAGTACCAGGGGGCCAAAATGGTTGGTACATGAGGGCCAAACCATGTACGTCGGCATTCCGGTAAGGATGAACGCCGATTGTTAAATTACCCTTCGCTACTCCCTCCTACCTCCCCCTTTTAATTTTGAAACCGGGTGGAATAATGACAGTATTATGTACCGACTCAACCTGTATATTGGTCTCTATATCCGTGCATATGCCTAAAAGAAAAGATATCAATTATTTACAATATATTTACATGTGAATAGCTCCTGTGTACCGTATGCAATATAAATCAGAGCTTCAGATAAGATTGATTGATTATTGGTGTTTAACGGCCTATCAACAGCCAGGGTCATGTAAGGCCGGGCCAACAGGATGGACTATCCTGTATTCAACCTGTAAGAAATGAGGGAAATTCCCGAAATCAGAGCTCAATATTTACATAAACTATATATTCAGCCCTTAAATTAGAATATCCTGACCTGGTGCCAGGTGCATGCTACACCAGAATCACTGAGATCACCCCAAAAGCAATACGATTAGCTTTTAATCCTATTACTTTCTTAATGGGGCATAACAGGATTTAGCTCTCAAGTACCAGCGGGCCGAAATGGTTGGTACACGAGGGCCAAACCATGTACGTCGGCATTCCGGTAAGGATGAACGCCGATCGTTAAATTACCCTTCGCTACTCCCTCTACCTCGCCTTTTAATTTTGAAACCAGGTGGAATAATGACAGTATTATGTACCGACTTGACCTGTATATTGGTCTCTATATCTGTTGGCCCGGCCTTACATGATCCTGGCTGTTGATAGGCCTTTAAACACCAATAATCAATCAACCTGTAAAAAAAATGAGGGAAATTCCCTAAATCAGAGCTCAATATTTACATAAACTATATATTCAGCCCTGAAATTAGAATATCCTGACCTGGTGTCAGGTCCATGCCACACCAGAATCACTTAGCTCCGGTAAGGATGAACGCCGATCGTTAAATTACCCTTCGCTACTCCCTCCTACCTCCCACGCTTCAGATAAGAATATCATTGCTTGTTTGTTAAACTGATGCATACTTGTAGTGTTTCAGTGCTGTACTTCAATTTATCAACTCAACAATAAAGACTGCTCGTCTTGCAACCAATATAGATCCTGATTACAAAAAGGAACAAGGGGTAATGCCCCAACATGTACATATATACAACAAATACTGTTTCAATTTTGTTTGATACCAGATTGCGTTTATGTCAAGGCTGAGAATGCCGTGTGCAAATAACTAGCTATACAGCATTTCACCCCCAAGTGACCAAGATAGACTACTCCATGCTTGGGTTCACACCAATCCATGTACCAGTAGCAGAATTTCAGACCGATCCATTCAGAAAATGGGGTTATTTTGTGCTAAAAAAAAATTATGAGAATGCTTGGAAGCGGTGCGGGTCTTGATGGGACGGCTCGTTATGAACCGCCTCATCAGGATCTACACCGTACGCCAAAGCTTATAATGAGGTATGTGGTGTTGGAAGGGTTAAACTGCTAGGTATACAGTTGTTTAATTACAACACATTTACATGTGAATAGTTCCTGTGTACAGTATGCTGTATAAATCAGAGCTTTAGATAAGAATACAGTCTGTCGCCAAAGTAATGTATATATAGAGGATCTGACATGAGTGATGGTTCCATATGATTTTATATTGAACGAGTTGTTGAGTTCATAAGTAACGAGGCTATGCCGAGTTACTTATGAACTTAACAAGTTCAATATAAATCATATGGAACCATCACGAATGTTAGATTCTATGTATTGCATAACCACTGTCACGGTCACTAAAAGCGACATGAGTACAGTTTGATTTCTCTAATGAACGGCAGACATTAAATTGAGATGAAAAAGCCCCAGGGTATGTCCCCGCTCAATTTCTTATCAACAGTTAAAGCCCCGGTAAAGTCCCCGCAGTGCGGGGCATGAAAGGTAAAAGCCCCGGGGTATGCCCCGGTAAAGCCCTCCCCCCCCCCCCCCCCCCCCCCCCCCCCCCCCCCCCCCCCCCCCCCCCCCCCCCCCCCCCCCCCCCCCCCCCCCCCCCTCTGGATTTACATTGACTGATGCATTACCGGGGTGGCAAACAAAGTTGACATTCAACATTCGAATTCCCGATTATGTAGGAATTCAATCAGTGTATAATTCCAGTCAGAAGACTTATGTTGGACATAAAATATCCCTACACGATTAAGTGTTTAGATGTGCAATTCTCACTGGAGTTTCGCAATGTAAATGTACAGTTGTATATGTCATCCATAATTCCATGCTAATCACCAGACATGACTACAAATTTAGGTGCAATTAATGCAATTTTAATTCCATTTTCCGTTTATGTCACGACACAGTTCACCACACAAACACCTCATTGGACCGACTTAAACATAACTAACTGAAGATAACACAATAAATACCACACGAGTTTGAATGTGAACAACTGTGGAAATAACAGCATTGCTCAACGACCACCAATGATCAGGAACAATAACAATCTCTGGAAGAAATGTGAAGAGAGATTATTTACAGCCGTCATGCAACACTGGACATGGCTTTATGGCATGACAGTTGTGCACATTATGCCCCTTATGAGATTTGGAAAGACTACTCCGTCATAACTCTATGGAAGCGTTCTGGTGCCAATGCTAACATATATTTATCTCCTAATTAGGATATAATATATCCTAATTAGGACTTACTATCTCCTAATTAGGACTTATTATATCCTAATTAGGGCATACATAATATCTCCTAATTAGGATTACTATCTCCTAATTAGGAGTTATTATCTCCTAATTAGGAGATAACATTTGTTTAGCATTGACACAAATAGTAAGTTGGAGATCCTAATTCCTAATTAGGAGATAGTATCCCACTTTTATACCCGTGATCGACGTAGTACATCGAGGGTTAGATGTTGTTTTCCGCGAGTCGGTCCAGTCGTCCATCTATCCATTTAAGGTATATCTATACATACATTGTATTAGCCATGAAACAGGCATATGCCTGCTTATCATCTTCCATATTTTCATTCAATTAAGCCAACCCATACTGACTACAAGGCCAAATTATAAAATGTGGATTGCAGTTTGTATTATAAAATGCGTGCAAAAGCTTTGATAAAACGTGTATTGAAGTTTTCGTTTGTTGATCAAGGCAGCAGTCGGGTAATGTGGGGGCATTAAGCCAGTGCTAAGTAAGCACAATAAACTACACACAAAACACCATTTGATTATGTTGGTCGTGTGATGATATTTGACGTACCCCCACACACAGCATGTCCCAACACCACGCCGCCCCCACACATTCCCCAATAGCATCACACCTGCTACGTCACAATCGGAAGACTACTGGTGTGCCAACTGATCTAATTCCATGAAGCTCACAAATTAATGTTTCACTCTCACGTCGAGCTAAAATCCAAGACTAAATGTAATTTACTTATACATGTACAGTGGGGTCAGCGTGTAAGTGCACACACGAACGAACACGACAGGTTGGTTCCAACCTGTCGTGTTCGTTCGTGTGTGCACTTACACGCTGACCCCACTGTAAGTAGCTGTACAGTAGTTCACTACCTTTTAGTACGACCTATTCATTTATTTTAGCATTTTATTTCATAAAGCCCCCATTACTAGAAATAATGGTATTGTATATATAAAACAAATATGCAGAACATGTAGTATTAGTTTACACACTTTTATTTTTGTCGGTAACTGGTACCGTCGGAAGCAGGTTACATGCATATATAAAAACTTCAAACCCGTGTGTAAGGTTATTAGCTACCGTTTTGAGTCTGCTCTCAACCGTTTTTAATTGTATTTACCAATGTGAACAAGGCTGTATATGTGTCGCTTTGTCACTTTAGGTGATACCGACCAACCTAGCTAGCTCACTGGCTCAGTCTTCGAAGTTATCGAAGTGTGTTTAACTTAATCATGTAGCTCAACATTTCGCATATTTCAAAAGAAAGGAATATGACAGAAACACTGGAATAAGAGCGAATTATATAGGTTTATATAGAGTGTTAATGTATAGTATTCCCTTATTGGAAGACATTGCATACAACATAATAAATAAAGTGTTTAGCTTGCTATTTCCTGGAATCGTAAAATAATGAGCACGGGATACTGGTTCATGTCGCAATTATTTCAATAATAGGTAAATGGCGTAAATGAAATTATTACTCTACAAATATTACATGTGAGCATTGGTTGAAGGTCACATTCCGTTGCAATGTGTTTATGAATGCAGCTAGTGATATAATTCACATACATGTGTGTAACAATGGTGGTTGTATAATACCATAGTGTACTGTATGCTCGTATGTAAAACATAACTAGTGGTTTTGACATACATTGAAAAGGAAACACTATCACTTTTGTGCTGCCCGTTACCATTAAACTTCAATCAGCTTTATGATCTTGTTATAGTAGTTGCGTTATATGGATCTATTCACGAGAAAGTATACTACAGAACAACTTCATTAACTTCACCAGGGGGCCGTTTCACTAAACTTCGTGCGACTAAAATGTTCGTAAGTGCAAATTTAGGATTGTCTAGAAAGATCAATTGATGGATTTACATTTATTGAGCATAGTCTGCATATTCAGCCTATGCTCAATAAATGTAAATCCAATAGTTGTCTACAAGAAAATAGTGTTAATGTGAAATTTACAGACTATCATAATGTTGCACTTACGAACATTTTAGTCGTACGAAGTTTAGTGAAACGGGCCCCATGTGTCCATAACTCAGTCCCAAAATGTATTCCAAATGTATTTGCCTGAAACGTGTCACATATCAAATACAGTGGACCTATTTAAACCGACGCCATGGTGGTTTCCAGGATGTCCTATTTATACAGGTTCCACTATAATTGTGGTATATACGTCCTACACATTCATGTCTGAGTGATTTGCATTCGTGAACAGACATTACAAACAAAACAGGTCAATAAGAGTACATGTGACACCTAATAAAATGAAACACACTGGTATTTGCTGGCTGTCCGGTTTACGGAGGTTCTAACTATTCTATCCCACGAACATAGTATTCAAGGTGTATGATCACGTGGTTACAACAACAACAACAAGTACAGAAACTTCCAGAAGCCCTCCGATTCAAAGTACGTATTTTTTTGATTTTGTCCTTATTATGTAACGGATTTTTATGAAATATGGCGCATCAAACGCGTCTTGTTAAGCTGCATTTGGTGGTCTCTGAACTTTGGCCCAAACTTCTGTCGTTTTTGCGAAGAATTTACAGAAATCGATTCCTCGCAATAACGACATAAGTATGTGCCGAACTCCTGGGACCACCAAATACTGCTCATGAAGACGCGTTTGCTGCGCCATATTTCATCAAAATCCGTTGCATATTAAGGAAATATCAAATAATACTTACTTTGGAGTGGGCGAGATTTCAACACTTTCAGCCATTGTTGTTGTTGTTGTAACCACGTGATCATGCACCTTGGTATTAGTCAATTATGTATTGTATTGTATATGTATCTGGTATTAGCATATAATTATCATGTAAACTACGTCACGTCACCGATAAATTAACTACATGTAGTTACAGTGGAACCTCTATAAACCGGACATCCTGGGAGGTCTACAGGGTGTCCAGCTTAGAGAGGTTCCACAGCAAAACAGATAGATGACTACTTCAAGACAATCGTGGATGCTTTACGTTTGTGAACATATATTATCAATGGAGATAAATAGAATTGAAACATATCAAATTAAGCATAACTAACTGTTCTCTATGTCCGGTGTAGAGAGGTTATACTGTATATGCATAACTAACTGTTCTCTATGTCCGGTGTAGAGAGGTTATACTGTATATGCATAACTAACTGTTCTCTATGTCCGGTGTAGAGAGGTTATACTGTATATGCATAACTAACTGTTCTCTATGTCCGGTTTAGAGAGGTTATACTGTATATGCATAACTAACTGTTCTCTATGCCGGTGTAAGAGAGGTTATACTGTATATGCATAACTAACTGTTCTCTATGTCCGGTTTAGAGAGGTTATACTGTATATGCATAACTAACTGTTCTCTATGTCCGGTTTAGAGAGGTTATACTGTATATGCATAACTAACTGTTCTCTATGTCCGGTGTAGAGAGGTTATACTGTATATGCATAACTAACTGTGCTCTATGTCCGGTGTAGAGAGGTTATACTGTATATGCATAACTAACTGTTCTCTATGTCCGGTGTAGAGAGGTTATACTGTATATGCATAACTAACTGTTCTCTATGTCCGTTTAGAGAGGTTATACTGTATAATGCATAACTAACTGTTCTCTATGTCCGGTGTAGAGAGTTATTACTGTATATGCATAACTAACTGTTCTCAATGTCCGGTGTAGAGAGGTTATACTGTATATGCATAACTAACTGTTCTCTTTGTCCGGTGTAGAGAGGTTATACTGTATATGCATAACTAACTGTTCTCTATGTCCGGTGTAGAGAGGTTATACTGCATATGCATAACTAATGTTTCTCTAGTCGGGTAGAGAGGTTATACGGTATATTGCATAAAACTAATGTTCTCTATGTCCGGTTGTAGATTAAGGTTATATAACTGTCTATGCATTAAATACTGTTTTCTCTATGTCCGGGTTGGTTTGTAGAGGAGGTACTGTATATGCAATAACTAACTGTTCTTCTATGGTCCGGTTTAGAGAGGTTATAATGTATATGCATAACTAACCTGTGCCTCTAATGTCTTGTTGTAGAGAGGTTATACTGTATGATAAACTAACTGTTTCTATGTAACCGGATTTGTAGAGAGGTTAAATCCTGTATATGCATAACTAACTGTGCTCTATGTCGGTTGTAGTGTAGAGAGAGTATACTGTATATGATAAACTAACTGTCTATGTCGGTGTAGAGAGGTTATACGATATGCATAAACTAAACTGTGCTCTATGTCCGGTGTAGAGAATAAGGTTATAACTGTATATGCATTATAAATGTTCTCTATGTCGTGGTTGTAGAGCGGTTATACGTATATGCAATTACCTAACCTGTGCTCTATGTGCCCGGTTGTGAGAGTTTATACTGTATATGCATAACTAACTGATCTCTATGTCCGTAGTTTAGAGTATACTGGTATACTGCATACTAACTGCTCTAATGTCCGTGTAGAGAGTTATACTTATATGCATAACTAACTGTCTCTATGTCCGTGAGAGGTTATACTGTATGCATAACTAACTGTTCTCTATGTCCGGTGTAGAGAGGTTATACTGTATATGCATAACTAACTGTTCTCTATGTCCGGTGTAGAGAGGTTATACTGTATATGCATAACTAACTGTTCTCTATGTCCGGTGTAGAGAGGTTATACTGTATATGCATAACTAACTGTTCTCTATGTCCGGTGTAGAGAGGTTATACTGTATATGCATAACTAACTGTTCTCTATGTCCGGTGTAGAGAGGTTATACTGTATATGCATAACTAACTGTTCTCTATGTCCGGTGTAGAGAGGTTATAGTAATAAGCATTACCCTTACTGTCTCTATGTGTGGAGGGTTATACTGTATGCATAACTAACTGTTCTCTAGTCCGGTGTAGAGAGGTTATACGTTAAAGTATCGTATATGCATAACTAACTGTTCTCTATGTCCGGTGTAAGAGGTTATACTGTATGAATACGTACTATATGCATAACTAACTGTTCTCTATGTCCGGTGTAGAGAGGTTATACTGTATATGCATAACTAAATCAATACTTTTAAGCACTTGAATGAAACCATTGTGTCTACAATTCTGATTAACGGACTGCAATGAAGCCAGAGTCCCAGATAAGTTTTGTATCTAAAGAGTATTATGCCCCAAGATTTCAATGTCAATGCGGGTTTTTTTTACGTTTACAAACTTGTATGATTGATTTTCTTTCTTCTAAAATAGGGAACACATGATGAAAAATATTTAAAAAAACACACAAAGTCAATTTTCAACTTCATTACAGTATTTTCACTACTCAATTTTAAAATCAATGCGTATTTTCACATTGCTGTCAGTATTTTGTACTCCCATTGTTGATAATGCGTATTCTGCTAAAGTGCGTTAAGTACGCAATCTGGAGCTCTGATGAAGCTATTGTTTCCCCTACATGCTCACGTGACTCCGTTTCAGATGGCGACGATACAGTTTGTCAAGGGAACGGCGCTATGTATGAACGTGCTCGTCTTCGTAAGTACATACCTAATATTTTACCATTCTCCTCCCGAAGCAATTGAAATAGATTGTTCCTTGTTCTAATCTATGACTGGAAATTGGGCATAAGTAAGTAGTTTCGTGAATTGCATCCTGATTGTATTTGTAAATGCATTGTTTGGCAACCGTACGATAATGGTGCATGTATTTCTTAGAACATCGTTTTCCAATCTCTCATACTAAAGATAGTGCAGTGAAACCTCTCTAAGCCGGACACCCTGGGAGGTCCCCAGGGTGTCCGGCTTAGAGAGGTTTCACTGTAAATCAGGCATTTGATCATTCTGAGCCATAGTTGCGTGATATGCGATTATAAACAGACATTATCGCCTGAGATAAATGACCAAGAAACTCATCAAAAACAAGATCACATGTGCTTTCATGGTGTCCGGTTTAGGGAGGTTCCACTGTAAGTGGTAAGTAGATAATATCGCGTTGTCGTAAAAATTAATAATATAATTAATATAATATATACTATCGCGTTGTTATTGTTGTTGTTGTTGTTGTTGCTCACAGATTATCGGGGTGGTGATCAGTGTCTGCGGCTTCATTCTCCGGTTCAACAGCGGGCTCATGGAGCGTGATGTCATCACCCTGTTCAACTACATCGAGTACAACAATATTCGGATAGGCTCGACGATCGCCGTCATCGACTACTCCATGATCATCGCGGGGGGTCTTCTCGCAATTACGGCTATATTCGGCTTCGTCGGCGCATGGAAGAAAATACGATGCTGTCTCTTACTGGTAAGGACAAGGCAGGCAATTATATTTCCAATATATTCCCCACTAGCCCAGGAGATTACGAAACACATCTTTTGATTTTTATTCGAGCGCTAGCGAAGAATTATACCACCAACATCCATATTTCAGGTCTTACAGCTTTCATGCAAATTAGCTTATGTCTGTCGCAGCACATATTTTGTTTGCTTTTTGTACTAAATTCATGTTATTGCAAATGTTTCCGTAGTCTAAGAGTGCGACGATTAACCGCCAGATTCGATTATTCGCGATTCGCAACTCCATGGTTCGGTGCACGAATACAATATTCGGTTTCTGCTTACAACAGAAATATCTATTTATCATTTTCGGTTTTCCAAAAATCTATTTTTAACTCAACGTTTTCGTCCCCCTTGTCAATTCGGCACAGAACGAGCACTCAGACGGGTTTTATTGAGTTTATTGAATTATGTGAGTACTGTTATGCAGATCATGACATCATGTCGTTTGTCTATAGAGGGTACATTGTCGACAAACCGCATCAGATATGCGGAACTGTCATAATCGGGGCCAGCTTTTGTATGGTTTCTGAAAATGTGTTGTTGTTGTTGCTGGTGTTGTTGTTGCTGTGAAATTTCCGCGCTTATTTTCGCGAAACGCTTTCCACTCTATATGAATTATTAGTCTATTTGTCATCCACAAACACATACTGCGAATAATTTCAGGACGTTCAGTCCTTTGATGGTCAGTTTTTAAGAACACTATATCTCTGAAACCGCTCCGCCAATTCATTCGAAACTTCACATGTGTGTTTATCATCATCCATATTTTAATATAATCGATAGTATATGTCCGGGTTAAAGCTTTTTCTGGCATTAAAATATTTTAGTACTATCAAATGCCTCGGCTGGTGTGACATGCTGGCATGTTCAACAGAAAATGTCAACTAGTTTCCACAATACCATGACTAAACAATGGAACCGATCTAAGGTAGACACCATGAGAGAGACACCGCTGTTATTCAGACAAAAGAGAACTACAAGTCACACGTGTGTGCTTTGCAATCACTAAACGACACGTATATTCATCACAAGTAAACACACGGTATTATCACGATTGTCGTCATTTCGGTACGCGTTAATCGCGATTGTTACTTTATTATCGCGATTGTAACTATGGCAATTTCAGTACGCGATTATGGCGATTGTCTCGAATCATTTATCTTGTTACATACATGCTAGTACGTGATGGTCGCAGTTGTTTCTGTATATGCTATTTTAGTTCGTGTTAATCACGATTGTAACTATGTCACCATTTCAATACACGTTCATAGTCGTGTGTGAGTATCTTTAGCGATGGTTTCAGTACGTGATTATTACGATTGTCTTTGTGATGATTTAAGTACTTGAGTATCGCAATTGTTTTATGATAATTACAGTACGTGATTTTCGCTACTATATGCTCATTTCAGTACATGATAATCGCGATCGTCTCTGATGATTAGAGTATGTGATTATCGCGATTGTCTCCATAATTATTTCATTACGTTATTATCGCGATTGTATTTGTGATGATTTAATTACTTGATTATCGCGATTGTTTTTATGATAATTTCAGTAAGTGAATTTCGCTACTGTATGCTGATTTCAGTACACGATTATCGCGATTGTCTCTGGTGATTACATAGAGGATATTCCATCGTACATTTTGAATAGCGGGAAATAATACACGAGTGTGCGTCGGCTTCCGCGCAAGCAACAAGTGAGCGTAGATTAGTCGAGACCCTTTCCAAATGTTCAAATAACTTTATTTTGACTGTAATAAAAATTAAACATTTTGCATGGTAGCTCGTGGTTTCCAAGAAAATAGGCGCGCAATTACGGGAGTTCTCCTCACGGTGTATTATTTGTAAGGAGTTGATTACGGGTTTTCTCTCACAGCGAAACCCGTGCAAATAATTTGCAAGAGTGTAATAAAGTATGTGATTATCGCCATTGTCGCCATAATTATTTCATTACGTGATTATCGCGATTGTTTCATTGAATAGTTCAGTACGTGGTTATCGCGAGTGTCTCTATGCTTATTTCAATACGTGATTAACGCGATTGTTTCTATGATCATTTCAGCACGTGATTATCGCTTTGCCTCTATGATTATTTCAGTACGTGATTATCGCCTCTATGATTATTTCAGTACGTGATTATCGCGATTGTCTCTGATAATTTCAGTACGTGAGTATCTCGATTGTTTTTATGATGAGTTCAGTACTTGATAATCGCGATTATTTCTATGATGATTTCAGTACGTGAGTATCTCGATTGTTTTCTATGATGATTTCAGTACGTGATAATCGCGATTGTGATGATCCTGGTACAAGCGACGGCTGTAGGTCTCTGGATCAGCGTGCGTGGTCGTGTAAGTATGGCTATGTACGGGATACAGGTAGTGTAGCATACCCAATGGGGGCTGGAGGCACAGGTGAAAGACTCGGACATGTGGTCAAGATAGGAATTGGACGAGATGCCTAACTAACAGGAATATCGTCAAAAACGTGATACCGACCGGTTTTTAATTTAATGTATACATATTTGCTCGTCAAACGACTTAGTACAGTAAAATCTCGTCTTAGCCAGCTAGTATGTCGTTTCCGACACAATAAGTATCGTGTCAACACCACTTACTACTAACTGATCAAGCCGATATAAAAGATGTACTAAAATGGATGTACTAGTACAGTGAAACCTCTCTAAGCCGGACACCCTGGGGACCTCCCAGGGTGTCCGATATAGTGTGGTTTCACTGTATCCAGTGTTAGAAGTACCACTATGTGTGACACGACTTCTTATTTATCTCTTCCAATTTATTTAGTGTGTCCTTATCAATTGTTAAGTCGTCTTGACACGATAGTTATGTAGGTAAGACGACCTATAAGGTATATTAAGACGACTTAGCTATCACGTTATTACGAAAAGTACATGGCAATCATATGTCACCATTGATGCCACAAATAGCAATAATACGAATTATAGGTTATTATCTCTGCGGGTAAAACGGGTTGAGATAGAGTTCAAGAACGGAATAATTACAATAATTATGACGCAACTACAAGTATTTAACTAGTGCTTCATTTATTTATTCCAATAATTTAGTTGTATTTTGCCATTCCCATGTCTTTGTACTTGCATTCACGCGTTTTTCACTGGCTTAAAATGGAGAGTATGGCATTTGCTGCACACCGGGTTTGGAAGGTCCTCGAGCCAATTCATACCCTTAAATATAAGATAATAATAATTTGCTGCGCAGTCTGACCCTGTGCCAGCAGTGTCCACAAGTCAGTGAGTGAAGCGCTCGTCTTACTTTTAGCAAATAGTTCCAGGCTGTAGGAATGTTCTAGCAGATTTGGAATAAGACTCGCCAAACATCACATAGTCCCAATTCTCTTGGTAACAGTCACATATAGTCGCCACGCAGTCAATCCGCAGTTGAAGGACAGATTAAGAAATGTGGATGCGACTGGAGAAATGGGGCTTATTGCTTTTGCGACCAGTGTAGATCCAGATCAGCCTGTGCATCCGCACAGTCTGCTCAGTATCTGCACTGTTCGCCGATGCGCCAAGGAAACACCAGTCCTGCTTCTAACCAGCAATATAGATCATTATCAGGCTACAGGAGGTTGATATTTGATCAGGAGCTACATTGGTCGCAAATCCCATAGCCAACAATTGTAGGAGTGTTCCAGTAGATTTGGAACTAGACTGGCCAAACATCACATCAGTGCCAATTCCCCAATACCGGCCACATATGTCGCCACGCAGTCAATCCTCAGTGGGGAAAATGAAAGTTTAACGTCCCAGCAACAGTTAAGGTCATTATAGAGACGGGACCACATGTTTAAAGTCTCATCCGACAGACCAGTTGGATGGAAATACTATGTTTGATGCCAAGGCGAGGTTTGAACCCACAACCGCCGGATTGGAAGTCGGGTGTTCTAACTCCTAGGCCACAACCCATCCCACAATCCTCCGTTGACGGACCGATGAAGAAATGAGGCTGTGACCATGCTTCTAACCAGCAATATAGATCATTATCTGGCTACCGGAGCGTGCTATTTGATCAGGAGCTACACCCGTCACAAATCCCATACGCCCCATTTCTCCAGTCACGTCCACGAATGTAATTGATATTCCGCTATAACTGTACCATGAAGCACAATTTGTGAACATACCACTATTTCGTCGTTGAGTGATACTATTATACCTATATAACTAGGGAACAATTATAAGCAATGTCGGAACTAATATGTGGCTGTGACTGGAAGAATGGGGTTTATGGGAGATGTGACCAGTGTAGCTCCTGATCAAATAGCACACTGCGGTAGCCTGTTAATGGTCTATATTTCTTGTTAGAAGAATGGCGGCTGTTTCATTGATGGAATGTCGACCAGTGCAGATCCTGATCAGACTGTGCGGATGCACAGGCTGATCTGGATCTACACTGGTCGCAAAAACCAATAAGCCCCATTTCGCCAGTCGAATCCACATATAAATAAAATTAAAATAGTGACCATCGAGTGCAAGGCATCGAGTATTATCAAGTGTTATACATGTACACCTATGTTAATGAAAAGGGAGAAACAGGCTACCAATTTTAACCCAAGT
The DNA here is from genome assembly GCA_029237695.1 of Conchocele bisecta. Lineage (NCBI taxonomy): Eukaryota > Metazoa > Mollusca > Bivalvia > Lucinida > Thyasiridae > Conchocele > Conchocele bisecta. The sequence goes on along the minus strand of CM055270.1, from coordinate 44,562,544 downwards.
CCCATATTTTATTAATACAAATCAGAAGCATAGAATACATGTTTTTGTGCAAAGTTAGTATAAGTTATCTATGTATGTATAGTGACAAGACTCAAATAAATTATCCGCCGTACATAATTAGTTCCGACACAAGACAACAACGTACTAGTAGTAGAATGGTTGTATACATATGTTTGACATTGGGAATCGTTTGTTTACAGACGAACGAGTGGCTGAAAGGGCAGATGATGCACCTACTCACGGACTACAAAGGTCACACGGCCAGCGACGAAATATCTGACGGATTCAACACGCTCTTCATTGAGGTACAATGACGCCTGTGCTAATCTTGCCATGTTTGTCAATTTCTTTGTTTCAAAATGCTTCAATATTGTGCTGGCAAACAAGCAGCTTGATTGGATGTGCTACAGGTCAGGCTGAGACAATCAAATTGCTTGATTGCGAGTTGACATTGTTAACCCTTAGCCTGCTGATCGCGAAAACTGTCGTCTGCTGTTGCTTTATTTTTTGCCCTGTTTCTCAATAAAAACATGGTTTGACAGCACTTCAGAATCATTTCAAATGGAAATGATTCTAAAGTGCTGTCAAAGCATGTTTTTGATGAGAAAAATCGAAAATAAAACATAAACAGCAGACGACAACATTTCATTCAGCAGGCTAAGGGTTAATGGATGTTCAGAAACGTTGATAATTTGGTACAATATTAACGGTTGTGTATCCTGTCGATTTATTCTCGCAATTTACATATCTCGGATTTGGAGAACAAATTAAATAACACAACGCCGCGTTACTTTATCTGCAAAAGTATGGTCAACCTGGTCAGGGATCAATATAATATTTGCCAAATTTACTAACCGGAAGTGAATATTTATACTAGTTATACCTCCGCCGCTGAAGATCATAAATGTAAGGAAAGTAATACCGAACTGCGCGTATGTGTGGACGAGTTCGTGGTCACCGTGTTTGCATGATTGAGCCGATGAATGCCCAAAGTGGCCACGGTTGCAAACAAATGTAGATGCGTATGTCCTCACGCAGTCACATGGTCGGATTTATATTTACCATTGTCATCGATGACAGTTAGCCGCCTTCAGTGCCTCTTAGACGACCACCGTAAGCCCTGATCATATTGCGCGAAAATGGGACTACTCCGGTCGCATACGTCGTAAGGTCCTTTCTCACGGCTGGCTGCCCAAATACTATATATCATTGTAAACTGCACTGAGCATGTGCTTATATATCATGCTCGAATCAAACAGATTTATACCATGTTAATATACCCGACGATATCACCAGCACTTAATTATTACCATTATCTAACCTAATCCTATAAACTTGCTATGCAGTCCCTTTCATTTTACTGTACCATTATGTGCGTATTACATGTTTGGCGCGACTGCTCAATGTGAACGATCTGTTCCAGGGAAGGTGTTGCGCGGTGAACGCCTATGGCGGAGGTCTCAACGACTTTGAATCGTTACCCGCCCAATGGTGGCCTGTCAGGTATATTGTGAATCTGAGAAATCGGTAAAATTGGCAATCTGAAAACTCATGAAACATGACACACTGAATACTGACACTCAACTCGGAAACTGAGAACAAAATACCCGACTGTGGAGGCCATTTTGATGGTTGTCATTATACATATTATCTGGTAGAATGGAACCGACAATGTGGGCTTCGGCACTGGAATCATGAAGACGAGTCTGTAGTCTGCTAGGTCTGCACATGCATCGTTATAGAGAATAATAGGTTAGTGCCGTGAATGGGTAAAAATATATGGCAAGGATCAGGAAACGGGATGGGCGAGGCTCTGCCGAGCACATCCCGTTTCCGTGCCGCGCCAGATATTTGTTTCCCATTCACGGCACTAACCTACTATTCTATTTATCCCGTCAACACCTACAAATGGCTGTAAAATGCAAAAAAATATAACCCCAGCCATCACTTATTCATACGCAGTGATTAACTGATTATATCGTATTGACAGGATATCAAAAATGTTTCACGGCACCGTGTTTGACGGCACACATGCACTGTGTTGACGGGATAAATTGTGATATTTGACAACGTATCCATTTATGGCGGACATTTTTAATTCAATAACACGCACACCTGCACATTTTTAATTCAATAACACGCACACCTGCACATTTTTAATTCAATAACACGCACACCTGCACATTTTTAATTCAATAACACGCACACCTGCACATTTTTAATTCAATAACACGCATACCTGTACATTTTTAATTCAATAACACGCACACCTGCACATTTTTAATTCAATAACACGCACACCTGCACATTTTTAATTCAATAATACGCACACCTGCACATTTTTAATTCAATAACACGCACACCTGCACATTTTTAATTCAATAACACGCACACCTGCACATTTTAAATTTAATTTATTTCACCCCTATAGGATAAGTTATTTAGTTACTGGAAAAATAATACCTGTCAGTCGCGGTCAAGTATATTACTCTCTATTGCGGTATCATAAATGTCTAGACTGCTTAACATTGACTTACATGAAAAACATGTGTTTGGTGTTTAATCTTATTAATATTGAACTACTCATCATGAACAAATCACAGGTGGAAGACTCGGACCTATGACCCAATAAATGGCTCATTTGATAAACGTTACCCCACCCACCCATTTTCTTACAGTATACAGTATAGCTTTTCAAAACGCTATAGTGTCTATTGTACGGAAATTGGTGGGTGGGGTAACGGTTTACAAATGAGCCATTTATCAGGTCCTAGGTTCGAGTCTTCCAACTGTGGAACAAATACGTTTAGTTGGAGATCATGTAGAAATGAATTATACTAATGCAAGTGATATTGTTTTTACGGAGCCCCGCAGGGGACATCGATTTTTTTTGTTAAAGGTACATGCCCACTCAGTCGGCACAAATGTTAAAAAATCAGAGACATCATCTGAGAAATGTTCTGGCATAATAAACAGTCATTCACCATTACGCCAAGCATTGATTGGCATTATTATACATTTTATATCAGACGTAAAATGTCCACACTGATATCAAGGGCGATAACCGTGTTTCCTTAAAATGTTAACGGACCTTACTATTTAGTCTCTGTATTTATATTTTGATGCGCAATGATCATACTTTATAATCTGTCGAACATATTATTTTTTCAGGTGACGCATTTAATTAGTATAAATAACTAAAAAATATCATGCCTCATTTGCATATGAAAATAGCCTGATACCACCGCGCGTCACTATCAATAAAATAAATATTACTAAATGATTATATCTGTATAGCGGACACTTATAATTTTTAGAACTGGTGGAATAGTGACGCAATTATACACTTTTGTAATTCCTGTATAGAACATTTTGTGCCTAATGTGTGGGCATGTACCTTTAATTCGTTCCCACGAAATAACAATTCGTTCCCTCAATTTAACAATTCGTTCCCTTGAATTAACAATTCGTTCCCACGATATAACAATTCGTTTCCACGAATTAACAATTCGTTCTGGTGGGAATGAATTGTTATTTCGTGGGAACGAATTGTTAAGTTGAGGGAACGAATTGTTCATTCGTGGGAACGAATTGTTAAATTGAGGGAAAGAATTGTTATTTCGTGGGAACGAATTGTTATTTCGTGGAACGAATTAATAAAAAAAATAATTCTACTTCCCCTGCGGGGCTCCGTATGTTTTAGATATGCAGCTATGCTAAACTAACAAGATGGCCCTCGTCCATTAGTCCAATGGTCCGAGGGCAAATGTATACATACGTATAATAACCCGGCACCTTATGTTCATTTTGTGTCACCCAATGATATTATAAACTTGAATGTACAAGGTTTCCAAAAGCCGAGTGTATTTTTTTTTCAAAACTCATTCAATGTCTTTTCAAGGTCATTGAACTCCATGCATATATGGCGTCCAGGGTATAAGATAATATGCAGTTCGCAATAAGCTGATAACGGTATAAATTGCTTAGAAGATTCAACTAATATATTTTTTAGTAGAAACAGCTCTGTTTTGCCAATGCATAGAGTCATATTTTCAAGATGGTCGTCAAAATGATACGTTTTCAAATCTGCTGGTCTGTGAGACACGTATAAGCGTAAGATTATGTATCTATGCATATATTTGTATTTCAGGCATATCCAGTAAGAACTATACTGATACCGTTTCTTTTATTTTACCATCTTTATTTTTGAAAATAGCCGCCCAAAGTGCTTCTGTTATAATCAGATTAATTCCTTTATTCAAGATGGTCAAATAATCTCTTACAATATCAGCTATTCGATTATACTGAATAATGACATAACAGTGACGGCAGTTATGTTTAGTTTCATTATGGCCGCCAAAATAAAATGATTTCCCCAAAATCGACCTATGACAGAGCCAACTACATAGACATATTTAATTGGAATATTTACGCACACTTTCGAACATATTTTGAAAGAATTGTGGCGCAAAGATTTGCTAACTTGACTTAGTGTTCACATACATTAAATGGATCGATAGAGTGCTCAATGATATCACATATCGTGAATTAGTATCTGTGCCATACAGATATATCATCCTGTTCTACGACCTTGCTAATGCGGTGTATGAATGACGTGCTCTTGCGATGACTCTTTTGAAGATGATGATAGTCATGAAAACCGCATGGGTTAAATTAGTTGTCTTCAATACAAGGTTCCTCGTCTTGTACCGGTATATGAAAAACATATACATGTTATACGTGTAGTTATAAAGATATTAACCATTCATTTAACCTATTTCCATCAGGTAGGTCTGCATATGCATGTTGAGCTTGTACACATACATATACTACATAAAGAGGGCATGCATTTCCGAATATGATATTTGCATATCCTGTGACGAACTCATGTATATGTAGCAGTCAGTCAGTGATTGGTTATTCTATGTAATTTAGTCATTGTATTAGGTTTCCTCATTACAAAAGTCACCAAATTGGGTTGTTTGCCTATTTGCAATAATATCACATATCAACGAAGCAGTAAACCCTGATATAGTCACTATTTATGAGAAATTGTATTCTATAGAATACAATCTCTCATAAATAGTGACAGTATCAGGGTAATGCAATGTGTCAGAATGCTCTCTGTCCAGAGCTGATCATCGGCTTAGCTACGTTCTTCTAGGATATCCGCTGTAACATAGAATATATACAGACCATAATTAATGTATTATCAGGTAATGGTAACTTATAGCAGGTCAATATATTGTGGTTTTGCTTCACGGTAAAAATGGTAAATGCAGTGCAAAATGTACAATACTCCCCCATAGAAGTGCATTATCTTTACGTTGCTGAACGAACGCGATGCTACAAATATTCTACCATATTAAGTCATACATATCATACATATATGTAAGTGTTTTCTAAAATATGTATTTGAGTTTCATGCTTGAAATAGCCATAAGGTGTGAGGTCAGCTAGTTTAAGGCATCACCTAGAGGCTATGCCCTCACGTCCTTCCATGCCGGTATCATGTGTGTCATCAATACCGAGTGTATTGTATGTATATATTGTCCTTATTTCTAAATTCCATAGTGAATGTGTTTCTGTTATCTTCAATAATGCGAAATACTGTTTGTGAACAACGTACGTTGAATTTATGATATTGGTCGTCTTTGGCTTAATTATTGTGTTTCGTTTTTATGCAAACGTTTACCAATAATAAGTTAACGTTTTCAATATTTCTTTATGGTTTAAAATTAGGAATATATGAGGAATGTCGACAGCTGTATGGTGTATACAGCAAGGGCGTCGTCAGGCGGTGGGGGTTCAGGTGGTTCGTACGAACCCCCCCTTTTTGAGCCAACATGATTTTTTTAAACTAAGAATGGCAACAACAGAACATTATTTTTGCTCATATCTCGATTTGTGATACTCTTATAGGTTAAGTTTCATCATCGAATAGTAGAATGACTTTTTCTGTTTTATATTGCGCTTTATAATATGAAGTAACAGTCATATACACTGAGAGTGTCTACGATCTTGACCAGTCTGTAATTTTCACACATAGATATTAAGATACATTGAGGAGACCAGTGAACCCATGAAAACTAACGTAATAGACAATTATAGCAGCATGACATTCGCACACATGTACTGTAGCCGATGACAATAAAATATACGCCATGAGATGTGACACTGCAATTATGTCACGCATACTGATACGTTCACCATGGTAACGTATTGATATTTCCAGTCTGTTTTCTAGATATGTTCCTTATTGTGTGTTTTTATTCTTGTGATAATTACAATATAACATTATTCTTATTATATAATGACTTGAACTGGCATTCAACTTCACAAAATAAATACAGATAAAATACAGATAAAAAATTGAAGATAGTTTGCTTATGAAATGTATTTAGGTTCAAAAATGCAGAAATATGACACACCATGCGGAAAATATGCTGAATGTAAAGGTAGTATCAACGTCCTCGATATTTCTCTTACCTTGACCTCTGGCGACTTCTTTTCTATTCAATGGGTAAATTCAATAGTATAAATATTTGCCAGTAATAATGAATATCATATATTATGTGTGTATGCAAAATGTATGAATGAATCTGTTTTAATGTATATACATCATAAACATTGGCTCGATGCTTAATGAAATGACCTTGAACCCATTTGGAAAAAAATGACACACGATTATTTGTTCTCAAAGCTGACCGTTTATAACACAACCGCGTACAAAACAACACGGGTGCTAGATTCCTGGCTTTTGACTCCGAACTACAACGAAAACGTTACATTCATATTAGTGTGCATTTATGTACTAGCCCATCATGAGCTCCCAAGTAAGAAAGAAAATAAGTTTCCTTTTGTCGTGACCGGTGAAGTAATGAAGCGTATGTCACACATCTAGCAGATATAATTTCTAGGGTAATAAGTAGTGATATTTATCCTGTCAACACAGTGCGTATGTGCCGTCAAACACGGTGCGGTGAAACATTTTTGATATCCTGTCAATACGACCTAATCACTGCGTATGAGTATGTGCGGTGGCTGGGGTTATATTTTTGCATTTTACAGTCATTTGTAGGTGTTGACGGGATCAATAGAATAGTAGGTTAGTGCCGTGAATGGGAAAAATATCTGGCGCGGCACGGAAACGGGATGTGCTCGGCAGAGCCTCGCCCATCCCGTTTCCTAAGCCGTGCCAGATATTTTTCCCATTCACGGCACTAACCTACTATTCTCTATATGTGCGCCATAGTACAGAAGAAATATTACAAACACTCCACGGACAGACCTCGGCAGATTAACCGTTTCATCCCAAAGTAACTGGAATGGATTTTGATAAGTTAAGTTAGCAACCCAATCCAATCATCACAAAATGATTTTCAGACCAGTCCATTTATGAACATCGGGTGTTTGAAATTACTTGCAAAAAGTGCAGATCCTGATGAGACGGCTCGTCACGAGCCGGCTCATCTGGATCTACACTTTTTTCCAATACCACTATATAGGCCTGTGGTGTTGAAAGGGTTAAGGGGTGCGTACGCACACGTCGCACCCCCTCTACATACGGGCCTGACTAATACTTTTATGTTTGTTGTTGTTTTATTCCTTGAGCCCAGTTGATCTGTAATATTTGTGTTGCATGTTACCGAAGAGATTGATATTTCAAATCGATGATTTTCGCGGTTTTATGGCATAACTATCAAGGTTTTGGTCTTGATTTTGAATGACCTTGAAATGACATTAAAAATGTCTGAAGAAATAACACCCGCATTTTTCGGACAGTTGGATCTCAGACGAATACCAAACCACTAAGAAATAAAAACTTAGCATGAGGTGCCGGAATCTTGACAATTGCCCCCCAGTTCATGTCCAGTAACGTGTTGCAGGGGAAACAACTTGGTGCCACCCACCTGTTGCCAGGGCGTGACCAAGGACACCGTTAGCGACTACGACAACTCGGTCAGCTGTACAAACACGCCTTCTAACTACTATACAGAGGTACGGCAAACATAAAAGTATTAGTATCTACTATATAGATGTGCGGCAACAATATTTATCAATTATATATATATATGCACTTATAAAGGATGCCACATTTATTTAGTAGGATGTGTCATACTTGTTTACCTGTGGCATATTTGTGTTGACATGTGTTTATCACCTTTTATTTGGTGATTGGTGTCATCAGGAGCTAAGTCGTTTATAACACTGTAAATGAGGCTGGACACAGGGCACTACCCAGGGGTACCACAATGACTACACTTTGTACATATCATTACTGTCTGTTCCACGTTTTGCTGCCGACGAACTTTTGGCCATTAACACATTAAATCTAAAAAATATTTAAAAGTAAGTACTTTTTTATCAATAACAAAAAAGTCACCCTCCCCAAAAAAATTATATTTATGAAATTCCATCAAATATTGATGTTATTGCGACAGTTTTCCTATGGGAATTTAACATGGGGGCTAAAAATAGATTTAAAAAAATATATATTTATTTGTGGACCGATTTTCAAAATCTAACTTGTTTTTCTACATCATTTTCAAGCTATCTCGCCAGGTTTCGGAGTCAATTTCCAAATTTTTTCGTTTTTAGATCCTTCAGGATGAAAAAACGAAAAAAATTGGAAATTGACTCCCCATGTTAAATTCCCATTTGATGGAATTTGATGGAATTTCATGAAACAATTTTTTTGGGGGAGGGTGACTTTTTTTTTTATTGATAAAAAAGTACTTAATTTTAAATATTGTTTAGATTTAATGTGTTTAATAGCCAAAAGTTCGTCGGCAGAAAAACGTGGAACAGACACTATATGAGTGTCAGACATGCGATTGAGTATATAATCAATATGCTGTCTGACTCAATACATATGTTTGTTTAAACATATTTTATTTGTATATAATTTACAAGTAAGGCATCAATAGTAGTATATACAGAATGATACAATGGGATTGGATTGAACGCCAGCTTATATAAACCCTCTCCCAACATATGTGGAGGGACTTCTGATTTTAATACTTCTAACTTCCTTACTTCTAACTTCCTTACTTCTAACTTTCTACTTCCTTATTTCTAACTTCCAACTTGAACTTCATTGTCCCCTCACCGATAAACAAGAGGGGATATATCGTTAGTACACGTACGTACGTGCGTACCTGCGTACCTGCGTAAGTGCGTACGTAAGTTAGTAACACCTTTCATTTTTCAATAACTCCTGAACCGCTTCACTGATTTTAATAATATTTGACCAAACATGTGTGTCTAGGGATGATGGTTTGTTTTTCACACGACTCACATCCGATCACCCAAAGACAAGGTCACTGAGGACGTATGTTCACCATGTTTGTATAGCAAATTTGTAAGGCAACAATTTTAAAGTTTTTTTTCCTAATAACTCACGAAACCGCTTCACCGATTTTGATACTATTTGGCCACACTGTGTGTATAGGGATTGTGTTTTGTTTGGCATACGACCCACGTCCGACCGCCCAAGGTTAAGGTCACTCAGGACTTATGCTCACCGTGTTTGTCAGGCAAAAATGTTATTTATTTAGATTGTTTTCTTTATTATCAAGGCTGCCAGTACGACCCACGTTTGACCGCCCAAGGTCAAGGTCACTGAGGACTTGACACTGTTCTTTTTTTTTTTCTTTTCTTTTTTATTAGTATCAAGGCTGCCAGTTTTGTCACAAGTATTGGTCCGGCAGTTGCCGGATCTGCCAGACCTGTTCCGACGCCCTTGATGTAGAGTCTAAGGAAATCTAATAAAACAATAGATACTTACATAAATAAACCATATGTGATCAGAAAGTCGTTTAGCAGATACTGCCACCAATACAAATACACATACACATGTAATCTGCAAATACTATACCAATGTTGATGTGTTACATGTTTATGTACACAGTACACAGGTGTGTAGAAACAAAATTATAGAATGTTAAACATCAAAATGCGCTAATAATTTTCTGACTGCATCATATGATATATATATTCATTGTAGGCATAGAGCTATTGCCAAACCGCTCCCGATACTCTCCCGCGACGTCTATAGCACCATACCTGTAGCCTATTTCATCAAACTTGCAAAGTATACTTACATGTATCTAGCAAAGTATACATTGAGGGAGAAATTTTCAATTTAAAGATAAATTTATTAATTTTTATTATACTGAATGTATTACATTATCACAGCCATTTTGGCTGTGATAATGTAATAAATTCAGTATAATAATTCTGCATACTTTTAATCATCAAATATATGCAGTCGTTAGTTCTATATGAAATAATGCATTTCGGGGAAATTAAATGATTAATCCCTCAAAGCATACTTTGCTAGAAAAGTATACTTTGCAATTTTGATGAAATCGATTAATAATTTTAATTGCTGCCAATATCTGCATAAATACTTATTGAGCACATACATAATAGTGTATTGGTGTATGTAGCTTTTTTTCGAGCGCTAGCGAAGAATTATACAACCAACATCCAAATTTGAGGTCATCCAGCTTGTATGCAAATTAGCGTATATCGGTCGCAGCACATATTGTTCCGGTTGAACTTTTTAAAAACACGCAGGGGCGGATCCAGGATTTCAGGTTAGGGGGGGGGACTTCTTATTAATTGAAATAGTTTACTATATTTTCGAACTAGCACCGTTTGTTCGTCAACCAAGCGCAGCTGGGGAGAATGCTAGGTGGGTCCGGCGGTATGCCCTCCGGAATATTTGTTATATCTACACCCATTTTGCTGCGCTATGGCACATTTTATAGCAAAATATCTTTACTCGTCAAATTTTAGGGGGGGGGGTGGGGGGCGCGCCTGGTGTTCCCCTACGTGAATCCGCCCTTGACACGGGTACGCCCATAAAAATAGTTATATACTTAGCCTGTTCGCTTTTCCAGTGTAATCAATATTGTGTTTGCTTTTGTGTGTGCTAAATTCGTGTTTTTGCAAATGCTTCCTTATTCTAACGGTGGGGCGTTTAACCACCATATTCGATTATTCGCGACTCCATGATTCGGTGCACGAATACAATCTTCGGTTTCAGTTTCTGTTCTCAGAATAGCTATTGAATAGCTATTGACCTTTTCGACATTCCTGAAACTCGAAATCGCCGATCACAATAAGCTGGTACCGGTACCAACCGTCGTTTTCATATTTTGCCAGAAGCACGCGCATCGACTTGTCAATCGTGCCAAAAGTTCCGCATCCATTTTATTCTTCGTGTGTTCAAACAACAATGTACAAGTTCCACTTTAGATTAATCATTAGTCTATTTGTCATCCACAAACACATACTGCGAATAATTTCAGGACGTTCACTCCTTTGATTTTTATTAAAAATCCATAGACACTTCATGGTACTGTGTTTTTAATTGCAGGGGTGTTACGATCTCGTGGTCTACTACGTGAACACGTATTCCATGATATTGTTTGTGGCAGCCGCTGTCCTCTTAGCAGTGGAGGTAGGTAAAGCAGGACCTCTCTAAATTGTAGAGATGTTAGCTGCGCACAATAGAGGTTTGACTTCAAATCATGATGCAAAGTTCCCCTTTGGTACGGAAGCTCCATATTACGGAGCCCCGCAATGACATGGATTGTTTTTATTAAATCGTACCCACGAAATAACAATTCGTTCCCTCGAATTAACTATTCTTTCCCACGATATAATAATTCGTTCCCACGAATTAACAATTCGTTCCCGTGGGAACGAATTGTTATTTCGTGGGAACGAATTGTTAAATTGAGGGGAACGAATTGTTAAATTGAGAGAACGAATTGTTATTTCGTGGGAACAAATTAAAAAAAAAAAGAATTCTACGTCCCCTGCGAGGCTCCGTACCTTATCACCATATAAAGTTTTTTATTCAAGCACGCTCATATTCAAGATGGCCGCCAGAAATAATAAATGATGGCCGACAACATTAAGCTTAATTAAAATTCAATTAAACAATTGCTAATGGTGTATACCAGTTTCTGACGATCATGGAGGAATGAAAATCAAATACATGTCTAGCAGTTGTACCTGAATTCCAAGATGGCCACCGTCGGCCATATTTGAATAAACTACCCCACATTATATAAGTTTAGAAGTTTAGAAAACTTTCAATAAAAGTAATTATTTAAATTTCTTCTTTAGATGCAAGTTTATAAGTGTCATGGAGGAATTAATATCTAATGCCGCCGGTGACCATATTGGAAAACAAAGTTGACGGCCATATTTGAAAAGAAGTGACCAACGGTATATAAATTTAGCTAACTTTCATGAAAGTAATGATTTAAATGTGTCTGTTATATGTAAGTTGTATGGGTCATGAATATCTAATACAGAAGTTGTATCTCATATTCAAGATGGTAAACAAATGCTGACAATATATATATATATTAATGAATTTTCAATTACATTTGAGATGCTATGACCTCTTTGATATTGAACTACATATGGATCATAGAACACTGAATAACATAATTAGGAAGTTGTGTTTCGAATCCAAGAGGGCCGCCATCAGCCACTTTGTAAGAAAAGCAATTAAAGATACATGCCCACTCAGTAGGCACAAACTGTTCTTTATATCAGAGACATCATCCGAACATTGTCTGGCAAAACAAACATTCATTCACCTTTACCCCACGTATTGATTAGCATTAGTATGCATTTTATATCAGACGTAAATTTCCACACTGATGTCAGTGGCGATAACCGCGTTTCCTTAAAATGTGAAAGGTCATTACTGTTTATTATCTGTATTTATTTTTTGAGTTGCACTGATTATTTTAATATATTTCAGGTGACACATTTAATTATTATAAATAATTAAAAAGTATCATGCCTCATTTGCATGTGAAACTTTTTTTCGTTCATTTTTGTATTTTTTAGAACTGCTGGAATAGTGACACAATTATACACTTATTTAATTCCTATAAATACCATGTTATGCCTACTGAGTGGGCATGTACCTTTAAATCCGAGTTGGCAAACTGTTTGTCGTAGGTACTATTATACTATTTTCACTTGAAATAAATGAAGTGATGTATATAATAACATATGCAAACATAGCTGACTCTCAAATCCAAGATGACACTGTCATAGAAAATGCAATGACGTAAAGTTCAACATCATATCGTGATGTATGCCAACCATTATGTATTTGTGCGTTGAATCCCGTCAGGGGTCCCTTGTCATATATTACATATACATATATCAGGGGAGGATCTGGAGGTGGGGTTCCGCGGTTGCACACCCCCCCCCCCCCCCCCGTTCAGCCACAGGCTTTACATAGATCACAGTATACCACCAGTTGGAGTCTGAATTTAAATGCCGTAAAACACATGAAAGTGCATTTCGAAGAGATCGAAAATAGGACAACCCCTTAGTTGCGAACGGTAACACTTGCAATTACTCCCGTACCGTCCGTAGCTAGAGTTACCTTCGCAACTAGACAACACCCCCCCCCCCCCGCCCCATTCCCCAAAATACTGGATCCGCCCGTGTGTATAGAATCATTATTTTCATTATATCATGTAATGTGTGGAATGCATTCATTTTTATTTATATTTCCTTTTGTATGTTATCTACTACATATTTCACCCGAGTTACCATTTAGCAACCGAGATAACAGTATAATGCGATATGCATGTATATGTCGCACAAACAACACATTGCATAAACCCAGTTATTTAGTGAGGTTGACAAACTGCATGTTTGTAATGTAATCTCGCTCTTAAAATAATACTCTTAGAAATGTGTATACTACAGAAGAAATTTGAATCTTAACTTTAATTAACTTATCCCAAGATGGCCGGTTACGGATCAAGAATTTGCCGAAGGGGAGGGGGGGGTGGGGGAGGGGGGGGGGTCTAGTCGACATTCGAAGACTAATTTTCAGTACAATATGCTCGTGTGATAAGGCAGATTGTGGTATGTCTTCTGAATGTGCTCTCTATACTATCTGGATCTTGATCTGATAAAATTACCCTTATTCGACAGTGCTTGCTAATTTTGTTTACAGAATCAGACAGTTTCTCAATTGCCAAACAATAATCTGGAATAGTGAAAGGGGGAACCCCACCCCTACCACCTATCTCCGCCACTGCGTTTATTGTTCGTCGTTGTACATGTATTAGCTATTCACAGCAAAAAAAGCAACACATAACACATTTAATTCCTGTTTATTAAAAATGCTTATTTAGCTTTCGCCAGCAGAACAGGGCGAATGCTGTAATAATTTCTATTTTATGCTCGCTGATCTATTCCCATTGGCTATTGCGCCGTGACTCACAGAGTTACGCTTAGGGGGCGGAGCATTGCACCTCCATATAATAAAGTGATTTATGTTATAATCATAAATCCATTTATTATAATAGAAGTTGCATATACACAATATATACCATGATACGGGCAGTGCTTAACGTGCCTCCCGTGACCATATGTATTGGAAACATAAACAACAAAGACACAATGTTTGGGGTAATGCCATGGTGCCAGCAACTTAGCAACTTACTTTATGGAGGAATGTGACAGACATCGAACTGATTTGTAGATTGATCTCAGCAAGAGACCGCCCTTAGATTGGATCAAGTCGAAGGTTCACCAATCCGCATGTGACTATACAGTGCGTGATATGGTCTGAGTATATTATGACTTTATAAATATATCCCTGCCTTCGTCTTGAGCCGATCCACAGCGCTCGGGTTTGGAGAGCATAGTCCAGCCATCTCCGCGTGGAGATGCCCGATTATTACATGGCTCGGGTTTGGAAAGCATATTCCAGCCATCTCCGCTGGAGATGCCCGATTACCAGCGTGGTATAGTGCAATTTTCTGCATAGTTACTTGCTATTCCGCGAGTTCGAGTCTGTCACATCCGCCACTAAAGTCTGCCGACTTTTCCTCCATAAAATGGTTATTCATTGAAATACAATGGAATTAGTCCATCCGGTTGCCTGAGGTCGCTACACTTCTCAATCGCGTGAGACCACGCATTTAAAAGTATATCATTTCCCGCGTCAGACATATGTACCCCGTCCGTGCGGAACAATGCGGGCGTATTTTCAGTCAGTCTCGGATGCGGAATGACCCTACCGGCAGCCGCAAATGTAGCTCCACGACCAGACTGATTGAAGTGTTTTCTCTTTTTATTAATTTTGCGTTTGCGGATAGCACCACGCCAATGAAGCCTAGGCAATACATCAGACCACAATATTGTGGTCGCGGGCATTGCTCTATACAAGGCGGCAATATCATTCTTTACTTGTGCACAAAGCACGCCTGATCGGATCTGCGTTATGGAATTTCCTCCACAGTGTAGAATAATGATGTATGGGGCTAATTCTTTTTTCAAAATGCGGTTTATTTGCACAAGGAATTCGGAGAATAGCATACCCCGTTTACTAAACCATTGGATCGATACATGTGGTAACCTGAGTTGTGCATCCAATATATGGCACGCCCTTGCATGACCCCAATGAACCATGGAGTCTCCCACTATCCATACGTTCGAGGCTAGGTCTGTAATAACAAACGCATGTTATTATAAAAGTCAAATGTGTCAATAGCGGAAATGAAAATTAACTACAAAATTAATATAAACAATCCCTGACATCAAACGGCAAATTTATTATTATAGCAAATTGAAAAACGAGGTCTAGTTAACAGCCATAATGTTTATGACACTAGATGATGATTAGCTATAACACTGCGGCGCGGCTTCCCAACCCATTCTATGCTATGTGATCATTATATATGCCTACCGGATATATGTCTGAAAACAATCACTACGCCAGCGCCCGGCACGCTTAATGTCAGAAGCCGATATACCCCTATCATACAAATAGGAAACATGCTCCCATACGAAAACTATGACTCTTGTAGCCGGCCGTATGTAAGCCCAGCATAGTTAGACATTTTCCCAACACCGTAGTAAATTGATACCTAGTTAACGGTGTTCCATTTTCATGACAGAAGAACTGAACCGCCGGCCCTAGTCTAATGTTAATGAATTCCACCAGTGCAGATACTGGACAAATTTCGTCTCCCTCTATTGAATTAATGTTAACCGTCACAGCCTTATGCTGGCTGGTTTTCGATCGGCGCAGTGTGATGCACGCGTTCATAGGGCGCGCTTGGCTGTCATGTCTAATTACCACATCAGAGAATAATATCGGTCTCAGTGGGTCATTCGCCGACATGTATATTATCTCGCTAACTCGAAATAACCCGAAAAAGGCTATCACGTATGCACAACGAAAAAGTATGCTTTCATATTTTGTAGTGCAGACGACATTTACAGATTTGGATAACCGCCTCAATACTTGTAATGTAATGGGTAGTCTAATATCACGCTGTGGGTTCAAACGTTTCGCTCCAAGAAGTATTTTAGCCGTAATAAATGACATCGTCGGGTCATCGTAACCATTGATTTTATGAACGAAACCTAACGCTGCTAGGTACTGGGTGACTTCCCTTGACGGAACATGTACGCAATGTAAAGATTTATCACCAATACCGTTTGGGGTAGCCTAAATTCCCAACCCATTATTTGTAAAAACTGTGCGAATGACCTCAAACCCGTATGATATGCCTGTTGTGTATTAATGGACAAACTGTTAGTAGTTAATCGTGAGATTACTTCTTGAAGATCTGTAATAGATGTGCCGGAACTTTTTGTGGAGTTGCGTCTGCATGCGGCGCCAGACTGCGAAATTTCTGAAAATTTAGGCGAGACAGTGAATCGCATATTAAGTTACTTTTTCCAGGAACATGTTCAGCTCTGAACAAAATGTGTTTTAGACAATGTAGAACAAACGGGCGGACCAACCTCATAACAGTTCGTGACCTACTTGTCATGGAGTTCAGGATATGACACACAGATTGATTGTCAGATCGGAATATGATCCTCTTGTTTTCCAGTTTGTTATGCCAGATATGGACAGACATCAAAATTGGGAAGAATTCAAGAAATGTTATATCCGTTAAAAGCCCGGATGCAACCCAGTCCTCAGGCCATGTGCCATATGTCCAACTACCTGCAAAGAATGCTGCGAAACCTTTATCTATGGCCCCGGCACTATCAGTGAACAACTCGATGGCCTCATTCTGAATCCATAATCATTATGGTATCGCCATTAAATTGCTCTAAAAATTGAAGCCATACTTGGAGGTCACGTTCCATTTCTTGGGTAATTCTTACATGGTGATATGTTTTCCTAGCTCTGCCCATGGTTGCATCTATCAGGCGTCTACAAAAGGTTCTGCCCGGTCTTACTGCTCTACACGCAAAGTTCAGACTGCCCAATAAAGACTGCATGTCGCGCAATGTCGTCTTAGTTCTATGTAACATATCCAATAACTTGTGTTTAAGATCATCTATCTTGTCTTGGGGAATGCGAACAGTCATAGTATCGGAATTAATTTCCATGCCTAAGAAAGTGATAATAGTTTTACGGAAGTTCAGTTTTTTTCTTTTTTTTCAGCGAATGGCACGCCTAATTCCTCACAAAATGTAATAAATGTGGTCAGCATTGTGTAACATCCTGACACTGATGCGTGTGCTAATAAGAAGTCGTCTAAATAATGCAATATAAAACCGCTTTCCAATTTATTTGCCACAGCCC
The DNA here is from genome assembly GCA_029237695.1 of Conchocele bisecta. Classification (NCBI taxonomy): domain Eukaryota; kingdom Metazoa; phylum Mollusca; class Bivalvia; order Lucinida; family Thyasiridae; genus Conchocele; species Conchocele bisecta. Next base: position 44,544,924 of record CM055270.1, on the reverse strand, counting down.
ACTCAAAAAATGTTGAAAATTTCTCAAAAGTCGCGCAGCTTAAAGACAGACCAAACGGTAAACATTTGTCAAAATAATATTGGCCTGCATGCTTCATACCTAATAATTCGTAGTCATTAGGAGACACTGGAATGATCCTGAATGCATTACGGATATCAAGTTTTGCCAATTTAGCGGGTCTCCCGATAGTTTGCACAACATCTACCGCAGAGTCAAACGACGTGTAGTGCGCTGAACATAAGTCAGCGTCAATAAAATCATTTACTGAGCTCCCTGCTGGGTATGATAAGTGGTGAATCAATCTGTAATCCATACCTCCTTTTTTCTCCACCAGTCCTAACGGCGAAACTCGTAAATTAGGCAATATTCGCGTGCTAAAGGGACCTTCGACTCTACCTGCCAATATTTAATTATTTAATTTAGCGGCAACGACATGAGGTCGCGATAATGCTGAACCCAAGTTTGTTGCTTCGTAAGCATTACGCGGACCTTCATACTGAAGTGGGAACCCATATTTGAACCCGTTAATTAACTCGTTAGCTGAATTGCGGTTTGAATACGTTTTAAGTTCGCGTTCCAAAATGTCACAATTCACGGGGGATGAACCTAATTTAAAATGGTTTTGTTTTATTGGGGACGCCTGTTTTGGATGTGACTTGTGACTGCCTCCGAAATGTATCGCAATTAATCATGGCGTGATTAGCATTACAAAATGAACATGCGTGTTTATACTTGCATGGGTTAAATCTACATCCGCCTTTTGCATTGTACATGCGGCAAAGCGGTTTCGCCGACGTCGCATTTGCTTGTCGTGCAGACGCAGACAATCTATATTGTGAGACACGCTGCTGTGCTATAGTTGCCGATGGTCGCACCTGGTTTACCTGCGTCATAATTTGTATACATAAATCCAAATTAAGCTTAGCCCAGCATTGTGGCACGATGGCTTGACGCAGCCTGAACTGTTCATCATATGCCAACCATGCCATAGCATTCCTATTTGCTGCAGCGTGTCATATTGTGTGTAAATACGCCAGCATGTCAGACGCTTGTGTCGGATGCTGTTGTATATATACATGCATGTAAATAATGAAAGCATCGGTCCACTGATCGATTGACTGCAGTCTGTCTCTACTCATTCTGGGCTTGGCTTGAATAATACCCTGATCATTGACAAACAGTGCTGTACCCTGAGTATCACCACCGACATCGTTATCCCGCTTTAGCAATTGGGACAAATGAACGTATTGATTTAACACAATTTTTTGGCGCATTTGCTGCGACACATGTATGGTGATTGTATCGTCTGCACACGATATTGGAATTGGCATGGCATGTCCTGTATGAGGGGGAATGTGTACATTCTCCCGCACAACCTCAATACCTGCATTTTGAGTATTTGCGGAGCCATAAATTGGCTCAAATGGTGCAGTTATGCTGGACATTGCGGCTACAGGAATGTCAAACCCCATAATGGGATCGTTGCTATTGCATACAATCTCACCTGCCGTAGTGATATCTATCACTGGCGCCGCTGTTTGTGCTGACAACGATGGTGGCGTCGGTGCAGCCCATAGCGCTGGAATTGGTGGCGCCAATGATGGCGCTACTGGGCCCTCTGACGTCGCAGATGCCACTGGTGCCGTGGGTGTCGCTGGCGCATGTATCGTTTGCGTATTCTTCGCCCGTTTAGAGGCAACCTGACACCCCAAATCGTCAACCGCTTTTCTGGCCCTCCGTGTTCTCGGCATGTCCCAGCAATCCGTGAACAACTCGTTTCGCAATACATGTATAATGTCCAGAGAAATCACAGCGACACCAATCTGTTTTAACGTAATTTATCAGCTCACAATGTTATTAATCAACACCTATAATATATAGAGAACATGGAAACTGGTCAAATTGCCACCCTGGTTAAACCGACATAACTGGCATGTCGGATTAACCAGGCTTCCATGTGCAGATAACACGTAATTTAATTCCTGTTTATTAAAAATGCTTATTTAGCTTTCGCCAGCAGAACAGGGCGAATGCTGTAATCATTTCTATTTTATGCTCGCTGATCTATTCCCATTGGCTATTGCGCCGTGACTCACAGAGTTACGCTTAGGGGGCGGAGCATTGCACCTCCATATAATAACGTGATTTATGTTATAATCATAAATCCATTTAATAGTTTACTTCAATGGTGTCTGTCCTATCTGTGTTATTGTCAGTGAAACATTTTCGTGTTTTTTTTAGGTACCTGGGGGCCGTAATGTTCGTAAGTGTAAAATTATGATAGTCTGTAAATTTCACATTAACAATGTCTTCTTGTAAACAATTATTGGATTTACATGTATTGAGCATATGCAGCCTATGCTCAATAAATGTAAATCCATCAATAAAAATATCCTAAATTTGGACTTGCGAACATTTTAGTCGTAAGAAGTTTAGTGAAGCGGGCCCCTCACCTCGTACTACATTGTTGATTCATTTTATGGCAAAAAGCATACTTATATAGCTTATGCGTTTTGAAAACAATATTTTATTAATAAATACCCGTAAACTTTTCTCAATGACGAGTATATTACTTGAAGTATCTAATGCATTTCTAGATCGTTGCCATGATCTGTGCGTGCATGCTGATGGACAAGATAAAGAACAGAATCAGCCCGGGGTAAGTGTCATTGATGGCCAGGGATGGTTTAAACATATTGTATTTGTATATAGTTTACAAGTACGGCATCAATCGTAGTATATACAATAATTATAAATTGTTTTAAAGTCACTCTTTTTATTAAATTTTCGACCAATTGATTGGTCGAACAATTAATAAAATGAGTGACTTTAAAACAATGTGTATTAAATATGCTTCTCTTCGGAGGTTATTGTAAATTACAGAAGTATACAAATGGGATTGAATTGAAAGCAAGCTTATATAAATCCTCTCCCTAACATGTAGATTGGTATCACAGGCTGCAGGAACCAGGACATAACAAACATAATTAGTGCTGACATTAGCATAAAATGGGATTTTCCAGGGATGAAGTCGCTAGTCTCGTGATACAACGACTGGTGCATCAGACATGCATGTAACCCGAATTATCTGTCTGTAACGCGGGGCGACTTACATGTAACCCGAATTATGTGTCTGTAACGCAGGGCGACTTACATGTAACCCGAATTATCTGTCTGTAACGCAGGGCGACTTACATGTAACCCGAATTATCCGTCTGTAGCGCGGGGCGATTTACATGTAACCCGAATTATCTGTCTGTAACGCAGGGTGACTTACATGTAACCCGAATTATATGTCTGTAACGCAGGGCGACTTACATGTAACCCGAATTATCTGTCTGTAACGCGGGGCGACTTACATGTAACCCGAATTATCTGTCTGTAACGCAGGGCGACTTACATGTAACCCGAATTATATGTCTGTAACGCAGGGCGACTTACATGTAACCCGAATTATCTGTATGTAAAGCAGTGCGACTTACATGTAACCTGAATTATCTGTCTGTAACGCCGGGCGACTTACATGTAACCCGAATTATATGTCTGTAACGCAGGGCGACTTACATGTAACCCGAATTATCTGTCTGTAAAGCAGTGCGACTTACATGTAACCCGAATTATCTGTCTGTAACGCAGGGCGACTTACATTTAACCCGAATTATCTGTCTGTAACGCAGGGTGACTTACATGTAACCCCAAGTATATGTCTGTAACGCGGGGCGACTTACATGTAACCCAAATTATCTGTATGTAACGCATGGTTACTTGCATGTAAGTCGCCCTGCGTTAATGACAGAGAATTCGGGTTAACATGCATGGGATACAACAGCAAATGTATGGGCCTGCAAGTATGCTTTTTAGTCTTCTAGTTTAAAAATGCATGAACTGTTCTTCGTAAATTACATATCAGACTTGGTTGATATGCAAGTGATATAACCTGCAATTTTACCACGATTTAAAGTTTAAAAAATGCAGGATGATTCTTTGTATATGACATTATTTGGGTGACACAATGGATATCGGTACATGTGGGTCTGCGGTTAAGAAAACGGACATTTAGGCATATTCAAAAGAATGTACCGTAGAGGTTGCTCGTCTTGTACAGTGATACAGATCGAGTATGATCTAATCGCTCTGTTTGTGATAGTCATACTTCTTCAGTGATTGAATGGCGAACAGTACAGTCACTGATCAGACTGGGCGGATGCGCAAGCTGAACCTGTGTTACGTTGTACGCCAAAGTCGCAATGAATATGTTTAAGCCGGTGGAGGAGCATTTTCTGTAACTGTCAGGGGCATCAGAAAGGTGCGGCAGGTCCGGCGATTGCCGGGTCAATACTTTTGACATATTTGGAATTGATATATAAAAAAGGAAATGTATTTTATTTTCGGAAATATTTATCATATCTCATCAAAAGTGTCGGCGAAACGGTTCAACTGGGTGGTAACCATATACACTTTGGGTGGGTAGCGATGGCACCCACTAGATTCGCCGGACCAATCTTATGATGCTTCCGGCGCTCCTGACTGTGGACACTCATTGTCTATCCAGCATATTTACATTAACCCTTAGACCGCTACACACAACAATTGTCGTCTGCTTTTGCTTATATATCTTGCCTTATTTCTCAATAAAAACATGATTTGACAGTACTTCAGAATCATTTCCAATGAAATGATTCTAAAGTGCTGTCTAAGTATGTTGTAAATTATTCTAAAGTGCATGTTTTTGATGATAAAAATGGAAAATATAAAATAAACAGCAAACGGCAAAACATTAAGATAGCGGTGTAAGGGTTAACAGCATATAATACCCCTGTTGATGGCAGTAATCGTATGTCAGTATGATCTATCTGACATTCTAACAACGTACATCCTGACAAATCGCGTGGGATTTACATGATGATCTGGGGCAACGCTGGTTGCAACTCTCCTCTTTTTATCAGCCGGCGTCACCATTCTATCTTATGTATGTGGTATAGTACGTTTAATACAACTTACTGGACACCTCCATTAGTAACGACATTTGTTTGCAATAGTATACGCTATATATACTATAAGACATACATTTTCTTTCAGAATCACCAATCCCACTCCTATGCCTACAACCAATTTATTTAGTTATCGGTAATTGTTGGCTATTGATAATTAACACATTTTCTACCAATTAACCTAAAGGAAAGTGATTTATGATTTATGTTACTCCATTATGTAACTTTCTTCTAGTTGTTGGTATTTTGTAAATAGAGAATAGTAGGTTAGTGCCGTGAATGGGAAAATATCTGGCAAGGCTTAGGAAACGGGATGGTTTTAAAATGCAAAAGAAATAACCCCAGTCACCGCATTCATACGCAGTGATTATGTCGTATTGACAGGATATCAAAAATGTTTCACGGCACCGTGTTTCACGGCACATACGCACTGTGTTGACGGGATAATGTATCTTATTTAGCTGCTAGACGGAGTTTCACAATTATCACTAATCATAGGTTAGCGCTACCCGTAGCCGCAGTAGCCTTTTGACTACTCAAATAGCCATTTGGCTACAACTATTTCAGAAATGGCTATTTTGCTTACTGTAAATTCAGAAATATATTTGGAAAAGGGTCACGGTACGGATCCAGTAACTCAGGAGAGACGATATGTGTCTGTTCCTGGTTAGCTCAGTCGGTAGAGCCACCGCCTTGCAAGCGGGATGTGCCTGTTTCGAGTCCCGGGTCGGGTGCATATATAGAGAAAAATAGGTTAGTGCCGTGAATGGGAAAAATATCTGACAAGGCTTAGGAAACGGGATGGGCGAGCCTATCCCGTTTTCGTGCCGCGCCAGATATGTTTTCACATTCACGGCCCTAACATACTACATGTATTATATTTATCCCGTCAACACTACAAATAGCTTTAAAATGCAAAAACCCCAGCCGTATCCCTCAAAATCGGAGAAACGAATAGCATGACAACCGCACATATTCATACGCAGTGATTAGGTCGTATTGACAGGATATCAAAAATGTTTCACGGCACAGTGTTTCACGGCACATACGCACTGTGTTGACGGGATAATTTTATCTTCCTGTTATATTTAGCGCCCAATGAAGAACCGTGACTGATACATATACTCCGAGATTGTCCCACAGATAATCACTGTTCCCAATATATGCATAATTCGAGGACCAATTTCAATTTGACGAGGTAGTATGTCAGGTAATGGGATCACGTGGTCTATTGTTTTGATGTTAATGTGTCTGGAATAATTGAAGCGCCCATGAGGGCCATGTCAAAGCATGTTGTAAATTATTCTAGAGTGCTGTCAAAGCATGTTTTTGATGATAAAATGGAAAATAGAAAATAAACAGCAGACGGCAAAAAATTAAGATAGCGGTGTAAGGGTTAACAGCATATAATACCCCTGCTGATGGCAGTAATCATATGTCAGTATGATCTATCTCAGGGCCGTAGCTAGAGGTAAAAATCTACCGAGGAAAATTTTATGAAACGTGTATCCAGTGGGAGCGCGTGGGGCGACCCGCATCGTAAAAATAAAATCGGCAAAATTTCTACCGAGGCAACTACCTCGGTTCGCCTCAACGTGGCTACGGCCCTGTATCTGACATTCTAACAACGTACATCCTGACAAATCGCCGTGGATTTACATGATGATCTGGGGCAACGCTGGTTGCAACTCTCCTGTTGTATCAGCCGGCGTCACCATTCTATCTTATGTATGTGGTATAGTACGTTTAATACAACTTACTGGACACCTCCATTAGTAACGACATGTGTTTGCAATAGTATACGCTATATATACTATATGACATACATTTTCTTTCAGAATCGCCAATCCCACTCCTATGCCTAATCCCACTCCTATGCCTACAGTCGGTTTCTTTAATTATCGGTAATTGTTGGCTATTGATAATTAACACATTTTCTATACATTTACAAATGCTAACCATTAACCTAAAGGAATGTTATTTATTATTTATGTTACTCCATAAACAATTTAACTATTTAATTAACTCCATTATGTAACTTTCTTCTAGTTGGTATTTTGTAATGTATTTTATTTAGCTGTTAGACGGAGTTTCACAATTATCACTAATCATAGGTTACCGGTACCCATAGCCGCAGTAGCCTTTTGACTTCTCAAATAGTCATTTGGCTACAACTGCTTCAGAAATGGCTATTTTGCTTACTGTAAATTCAGAAATTATTTGGAAAAGGGTCACGGTACGAATCCAGTAACTCATTGTCTATCCAGCATATTTACATTAACCCTTAGACCGCTACGCACAACAATTGTCGTCTGCTGTTGCTTTTATATATTGCCTTAATTTTCAATAAAAACATGATTTGACAGCATTTCAAAATCATTTCCAATGGAAATGATTCTAAAGTGCTGTGAAAGCATGTTGTAAATTATTCTAAAATGCTGTAAAAGCATGTTTTTGATGATGAAAATGGAAAATAAACAGCAGACGGCAAAACATTAAGATAGCGGTTTATGGGTTAACAACATATAATACCCCTGTTGATGGCAGTAATCATATGCCAGTATGATCTATCTGACATTCTAACAACGTACATCCTGATACATCGCCGTGGATTTGCATGATGATCTGGGGCAACGCTGGTTTCAACTCTCCTGTTTTATCCCGTCAACACATACTAAGGCCTTTAAAATGCAAATGAAAATAACCCCAGTGACCGCACATATTCATACGCAGTGATTATGTCGTATTAACAGGATATCAAAAATGTTTCACGGCACCGTGTTTCACGGCACATACGCACTGTGTTGACGGGATAATGTATCTTTTTTAGCTGCTAGACGGAGTTTCACAATTATCACTAATCATAGGTTAGCGGTACCCGTAGCAGCAGTAGCCTTTTGACTACTCAAATAGCCATTTGGCTACAACTATTTCAGAAATGGCTATTTTGCTTACTGTAAATTCAGAAATGCATTTGGAAAAGGGTCACGGTACGGATCCAGTAACTCAGGAGAGAAGATATGTGTCTGTTCCCGGTTAGCTCAGTCGGTAGAGCCAGCTCATTGTAAGCGGGAGTTGCCTGTTTCGAGTCCCGGGTCGGGTGCATATATAGAGAATAATAGGTTAGTGCCGTGAATGGGAAAACTATCTGGCAAGGCTTAGGAAACGGGAAGGGCGAGGCTCTGCCGAGCCCATCCCGTTTCCGTGCCGCGCCAGATATTTTTCCCATTCACGGCTCTAACCTACTATTCTATTTGGGATAAAAACTACACTATATCAATACCACAAATAGCTTTAAAATGCAAAAAATAACCCCAGCCGCATCCTCAAAATCGAGAAACGACTAGCATGACTACCGCACATAGCGCCCAATGAAGAACCGTGACTGATACATATACTCCGAGATTGTCTCAGATAATCACTGTTCCCAAAATATATGTAATTGTTTTGGTGTTAATGTGTCTGGAGTCATTTCAGCGCTCACGAGGGCTCAGGTACATCTTATTTTTCATCAATACGACTGCGGTTTCTTCATTTTAATGATGACCATGTTCCAGCCGCTAACACTACGAGTCCGCCAATACAAAGATGCAGCATTACTTGTGTAGTTAGTCTGAACATTCTGCAGATAAATTTGAATCGGACGGAATCGAACGTTATTTACACAAGTTAGCATTGGTGTTAATGCCGCACATGGTAAAATATGGCCAATTGTCGCCTAAATAACATTTTGTTTAACCACAAAACGCACTGGTGCATGTCCCCATACGACATTCATTGCACACAATTGTTTACAGCATATTACGTCATTTTTATGCAGAACATTAAGAAAACTGGAAAATGGTATTATGCCGCACCAAAGAATAATGGTGCTGGAACATGGTCATCATTAAAATGAATAAACCGCAGTCGTATTGATGACAAATAAGATTTACCTGAGCCCTCATGGCCGCCGCCATTAATACAGAGGCATTATCACCAAACCAATAGAACACGTGATCCCATGTCCTGTATGTCACAATACGGCTCCAGAGAAGATTTGTGTCTCTGCCCGGTTAGCTCAGTCGACAGAGAGACCGCCTTGTTTTACCGGTTTCGAGTCCCTGGTGGGGTGCATATTTTTCTCTTCCTGTAACAAAAGTACTATGTTTTACAAATATTGGAGCAAATGTAAACTAATATTTTCTTGTTTCACGTTAACAGTTCATTTTGGCTGCTCTTTACAAAATCTTAGCGCAAAACAAGCTAATTCTGATACCAGTTGTCGTAGTGGCTATTTGTGGCTGTGACTGCAGAAATGAGGCTTATGAGTTTTACGATCCGTGTAGATTCAGATCATCATGCGCATCCGTGCAGTCTGATCAGGGTCTTCAATGTTAGCCAATCCATCAATGAAACACCGGTCATGCTTCCAACAACCAAAATAGATCGTTATCAGTGCTACATGAGTGTATTATTTGATCAGCTACACTGGTCACAAATCACATAAGCCCCATTTCTCCAGTCACGGCCACGGTTGTGTGTTGAATTTTTGTTCACACGAGTTCACACGACATAGTCATCCAATCAAAAGGTAACACCATTATCCTTCAAGACTGTGGAGTACTATCTACTATTCTATTTGGCTGATTAGGTCATTCGAACTAGATACTGTCTTGTGGGACCGAGATAGCTAACTCGTTCGAACGAGATGCTATTTCGTCGGAATGAGACGCTAGTTCGTGCTAATTTGTGGGAACGAGATGCTATGTCGTCGAACGAGATAGAAAAAACATGCGCATGTCCCTTTTAAGCTGCCAGAACGTTTGTTTTATTTATATCCATAACTTTTTTTTTGCAAGAACAGACTAAAGCATCGTTCGAAACAACTAGTATTTATTTTGCTCTCAAAAATTGTGAAAATTTCCTCGAAAACTAGGAAATGGCAAATTAAATAAAAACTAACAAAAGCTTCAATAATAATGACTTTAAATAGGCAAAATCTCCAGCAAGTTCACTTATTATCAAGCACAATTTAATAACTAATACATACAATTATTGACAATAGTATATCACAAGTAATGGCAAGTATTGGCAATCAAGAGTACAATCAATCCGGTGTAAAAACTGAAAATCCAGGCATAAGTGCCGTGAAAATAATTTTCTTAACCGCCAAGCCGCAGCAAAACACCAGCGAGTATATAATGAGAAACCAACAAATATATGCCATTGCATACTAAATAATAAACAGTTGGAACATTAATTAAGCAATGTAACGAACTTATCCCTTAAAGTCAATACCCACAGTATATTAGTAACTCGCCTCTAGGTTACACATTTCATCCCAGTTACTATGTGACTTTCCTTTCTATCACAAAGCAAACTAATTACTGTGAACGTTAACAAAAAGGAAACAAAAATGTCTCATGTAAAAGACATGTAAAATGAGTGTCTTTTCTATACGAAAACAGTAACCGTATAGTACTAACTACAATATCCATCTATAATTCCCCACGGCAATAAAGATTTAATCCACACTATATATCCAGAACAACCAACACTTCCGTGCTGCGCGATCAGGGTATACACTGTTAAATTAGCTCCCAATATTCATTGCTCAATGAAAAGCTAAGCATTCGCTAGTATACCCCAAAAGCTTAACCAAACCAGTCTCTGTCGTGGCGAACTACTAACAATTGAAAATACTCACAAATTTGCCGTGCTGTTCCCTTCCTCATCAGAAACAGAACGCATTCTTCATCCAAGTGAACACTCAAGACCGAAAGATTACTGCGTAATCATATACAGTCCCTGAATCAGACAAGAAAAGGAACACCAGGACAAATTTGTAATAACAATTTCAATCCAGGAAAATATGATTAGTTAATGTGCCTTCCTTAAACTTTTAAAAACTTGCAAAAAGAATTGTTTTAGTACCCTAATACCTACTAAATTTAAATGTAACCCGTCATCTTTAACAGCGAATAGGTGACGTAACGGGTTACCCTCTTTGCCTATAAAAGGGCGAAACGTTTTCAAAAACGGAATTTTCATAAGTCGACAAACTGTTTAATCTTATTGTTTGCATTGATAACCATAAACTTAGTAGTCTCGTAATCCACAGGCCTTGGAATAATGGCTGATAGCAATACTTTAACCAAGCTATTAACATGTGATATAGCCGCTACCAGATTGTTCAGTGAAGCAGAAAATTCACTAGCTGACAGTCAATGAATGTCATTAGTTCCCACATGAACTATAACGTAATCCGAGTTCACTATTTTACCCTGTAGGAAACTGTTGCACGACCCTTCCTAACTCAATACCCGACTGTCCTCCATGGAAAGGCCAGTACTGTGAGACAGTCAATATCCTCCACATGCTGTGCCATAGAATCCGAGATAAGAAGTACTTGTTTCCGTCCTAAGAAACAATAGAACACAAGACCAACATTAAATAATTGCGCTAGACATTTGCTTTGCCACCAATAACTTATCATTCAAATCAATTTTCAAATATGTTTTGTATGCGTCGCTACGCCAATCACCTAGAAATTGAATTAAATCAACCGGAACTCCAGCTTGAAACGCCAAAGTAGCTCCTCCTCGCCTAAAACTATGTGAAGAATAATCAACTCGATGTAAACCTATACCCTTGATCAAAGAGTGTAACCTTCGTTGAAACATACCATACGTAATTGCTTTATTTTTTGAAAAAGAAAATAACGGACTATCCTGAGAAATCGATATCACCCTTAATAAAAGCAACTGGGAAAATAGGAGAATATGATTTAACTAAAGGGATTTGCAATAATCGTTCTCCAAACTGTAACGTTTTAGACCACCGAAATGTAGCCACTAAATAATCATCCTTCCGCTCTACGTCCTTCCTTAACAAAAAATGATCGGATATATCTGAATTATTCTCTAAAACCAAATTGGATTTCCTAGCTAATAGGAAAAAGGCGAACAAAAACAAACACCAAAATGCAACATCAACCGGTACTGTAAAATCGAAGAGTGAATGCAACCGTAACAAAATAGCTGGTGTTATAGGCAAAGCTTGCTTTGTAAATTGGGATGTAACCTGCTAATTCCCTTTAGCGTAAGATTAACTAAAAAACTATTACATTCAATCTCTACTCCTAACAATAAATGCATAGTTCGAATCCTACTCACATAATTCCTGATGGAATCCACCGACTTAAATGAACTACTTAAACATTGACTGTAAAGTGATACTATTTCGGTAGACGCCGGTACCGGCGAAAACCCAAAATGAAAACAAAAAAGCAAAAAACTATCCCATTGAATTCGTAAGTTTTTACTAGTTACTACTGCAAATCCTGATCTCTTGGACATGTTTAACTCTTCTTTCAACTGTTTTAACTGCACACCTGTAATGGAAAAAAACCCACAAAAAACACTAAAAAAACACACAAAAATAAGACACTCATTTTACCAAACATTATTCAATTCAAAGAGACTGTCCGACACTTCACACTCTACCCCTAATGTGCCAGCATCCTTAAAAAATGTATCTTGATACATACTGTCTGTATCACACCTACTTAAACAATCGGTTAACCTGTTATTAACCCCTTTAATATGCTGAGCCCTGATTTCAAATTCGTACATAGCTGAGATAAAACAGATTTCCCTCATGAATTTCTGTAAGAAATCACTACGACTCAGACCCGTGTTTATCACTGCACATGATGATTGATTGTCACATAGAATTATCAACCTATGCCCTTTTAAATGTGGTCCCCATAGTTTCACCGCCACTACTATAGTCAATAGTTCTAATGCATTAATGTGTAACTGCTCTTTCCTCATTTCGGGTGAAAATTGGCATGAAAATACAGATTTCCGAACAATCCACCACATCCATGCAGGGATGCATCTGTTGATAGAATAATATCTGCTTCTGACCACTCCGACAACGACATCATTGATATACCATTGTATAAAGGCAAAAACTTATGCAACCATAACAAGTCGTTCTTCAAGTACTCTGGTAGAATATGTGGCCTGTTTCCCAACTTGTAAATTTCTCTTAACAATTTTAATATCCGTTGCACAAAGATTCGACCGGGTCTAACACAAGCGCTGACAAAATTAAGCTTTCCCAGTAATGATTGTAATTCTTGTTTAGTTTCCTCTGACCTAATCAATCAAAACTCAACCAAAGAGTGAATTTCTTTCAAACGTTCTGGCGTAATTTCCAGAGTAGACTTAACCGTATCAAACAAGACTCCAACATAAACCATTTTAGTAGAAGGTGCGCACGCGTTATCCCTTGATTCCTTGAAACCACACTTTTCCAGAGTACTCTGCAAAGTCCTAAAAAAACACACACAAAATTAAGACACTCATTTTACCAAACATTATTCAATTCAAAGAGACTGTCCGACACTTCACACTCTACCCCTAATGTGCCAGCATCCTTAAAAAATGTATCTTGATACATACTGTCTGTATCACACCTACTTAAACAATCGGTTAACCTGTTATTAACCCCTTTAATATGCTGAGCCCTGATTTCAAATTCGTACATAGCTGAGATAAAACAGATTTCCCTCATGAATTTCTGTAAGAAATCACTACGACTCAGACCCGTATTTATCACTGCACATGATGATTGATTGTCACATAGAATTATCAACCTATGCCCTTTTAAATGTGGTCCCCATAGTTTCACCGCCACTACTATAGTCAATAGTTCTAATGCATTAATGTGTAACTGCTCTTTCCTCATTTCGGGTGAAAATTGGCATGAAAATTTCAGGCCAACTCTGGTTTTTCTGCAGAATCAAAATCATCCAAATAATTAAATACAACTATTCCTACACATAACATGATAAATGCTATAGCCAATGTGACACTTTGACAAATATGAGCTGCACTTCTAAGTCCCATTGATAGAACCCTATCAAAAAGAATGTGAACTTTAAAATTGTAACCCGATTTTTTTGACTTTTTGTGCATTTTTTGGGGGGGAATTTTCTAGAACAATCAGAAGATGACGGATCAGATTGTATCGTAGATAGGCCAAACTTCTCAAGTAATTTTGCATTTGTCACTGAATCGGATTCATCATCCGAATAATCTGAATCCGATTCAGATTCCGTTTCAGTTTCTACCAAACCAACATACTTCATATGAAGAATAGCCTTTTTACGAAGTTTCTTATTGGCTCGCACGTCTTTTAATGTAATTTCATCAATTTGGGATGGTTGTCCTTTGTTTATCACTGTACGAGTAAATGCCGACGGTAATGAATGTTTGGTTTTATTTGCAGATAGCAATGTTGAATGTTTGTCAATGTTACCTTCCTTCTTCATGTATTCCATCTCCTTAATCGACCGCTCCAACTGCGCCTTTAATCTCTCCTTCTCCTGCCTCAAATTCAACCGTCGTTTCTCCTCCTCCACCTGAACTAAACGATTCCGAAATTTCCTCTATTTCCCATAGGCATTTTATGGGATGAACGAAACCGATGTGTTTAATGACTCCTATCGCAGGATGTATAGTATACGAGAAGGTGGGACACTCACCATGTTTTTGTTCTTGTTGTTGTTTTTTCAACCAACGGAAGTGACATAAATTAGGCTACCTTTGACTGGTTTCGTGATTTATCTTGCTGTTCATCAGCTGATTTTGTTGTTGTGCCAGATCGACACTGCCTGTGTTGACATACAACATGGAAAGTCACATTAACATGAACACATGGCAAGAAATAGCCCATATTAATGTCATTTACAATATTTAATTCATGATTACCTATTCAGATAAGTGACAAAACAAATCACGAAACCAGTCCGTACTTCCGTTGGTTGAAAAATGGTTTCCAACCTACATGCGGATTAGTAACTTACAATTAGTGAGCCGGTCAAAGGTAAATGAAGGTACTTCCGTTGACTGAGATGATGAATGCTGTCATTCCTTATAGATACATAGAGATCATCAGTGTAATTGGATTATCACATCGGCTTTTCGTTCATCCCATAAAGCTCCTATGCTATTTCCTCGTCCTCCATCCAACCGGAAGTCGCTACATACGTGGACTGACTCCCCAAATCCTTGGACATAAAATGCGCACTGGATTCACCCATCGACAAATAGTCCCTCCTATCTCCTTTACTCCTTTTCACTGCGGACCCCGTCGGAGATCATGCCTCCTTAATGGTTCCCAAAGTGTCATCCAATTTACCGGATTCCCCAATTTTGTTGTAACTTTGAACAGCCTGTGCCGCTTTCCTCTTAGGCCGCTCCCCTTTAGCCATTCCGACTGTCTCCAAGTTTATGCCACTACTGCTCTCCTACCATGACATCACTTTAATACGCTGTAATCAACTAGTTTTTCTCAATTAGCACAAAGACACACCACAGGCAGGGCAATGCCAAGCTAATACAAATTATATTATATATATTTTTTCGAATACGGACGAAATAAACAAAATTCTCGTCAAGTCACTTGTCTGGAACAAAACCTGTGAGAGCGGCGCAAATATTTTTAGAATATATACCCCGTCAAAACCACAAAGAGCAACAGCCAATCAAAAACCTAGATACTAATGTGTAACCACTTCAAGTTTTAAAGTTATAAAATAAAACAAATAATGTTGAAATTGGAAAAACTAACACAGAAAATGTATTGAACAAAGTAACTAAATAAAGAAAAACAAAGGATGATACTTATAAAAGAAAAACAACAACAATATAATAATTCCAAATATACCAGAAATGCTAGAACGCAGCAAGCTTCGAAGAAACCCGGAAGTAAAACAATATTCTATTTATCTTCGGAAATTAATATTTTTATGCAAAATTTACACACAAAAACACACAATGTCGCAAACTCAGGTGTACCCACGCTACATGTACGTGAACCATACTCAAGTGATGGACTAAAATGATGTACCTCAATTTTCGCGGAAGGTTTTTTTTTTAATGTAATGCCTGTTGTCTCAAAACAGTAAGTATATTTGATTAAATGTCCGTACGTACCAGGCTACCAGTCTCACTACAAATCTCTACAAATCTCTACAATGATTGCTAAGGCATAAACAAAAAAGAGGTTTGTTTCCTGTTACCCGACCGACCGTCTAGTTTTACCCCCGACTGTAATTTTTTTATTGTCAATTTTACATCGGTCCCGGAAAATGTTGTGACCGCGTTTTTTACCTGTCCCGTATCCAACATGGCCGGCGAGAGCAATAGTTTCATTGCTCTGCGATGTTTTTGGTGCAAGGTCAACGAGATTCGGGTGGTAGACCATGGCTCGTCGATAAATGGCATTTACAACATGGTCCACACCAAATATACGCCATTTAATGCCACTTGCTCTGTAAGTATTGGCGATTTACAGCGTTAGAATTGTGTGTCATGTGTTTTCGCGGCATAAAATTGTTGATGGGAAAATAAGTTATTTCCTAATATGACATGAAATTAAAAAAAATAGCTGTTACAGTTGTGTAATTGTTTACTTTAGTGTGTCTAACAATTGATTCTAGATACATTATGACTTTTGACTATTTTTCCTGTCAAATATTAATGCTTCAATATTGGACTATTCCAGTAAACATACATACTCCCCCTGTGGAAGAGATATTCATGTGACACATTTCTTTTGTTCGTCACGCTCCCTACATTTTGTGATGATCACGCCCCCACCCACCCCCCTACATTTTTTTCTCTTCCACAGGGCAGTAGGTATATTAACAGCGGTGTCAAAAATTGATTCACCCGACCCGGTCTGACTAAATTGCAATGATACATACAGTAAAAAGTAAAAAAAAAAAAAAAAAATCCCTACCTACCGACCCTATCTTTTTCGGGCCCGTAACAGGAAAGCAAACCTTTTTTTTAGGCCTAATGAAAACACATTTGGAGTAAACATCTCAAATGGTTGTCACACAGCAGGGGGCCGTTTCACTAAACTTCGTATGACTAAAATGTTCGTAAGTGCAAAATCACTAATTAACAGTGTTTGCTTGTAAACAATTATTATATTTACATTTAATGAGCATAGGCTGCATAGGCAGTCTATGTTCATTAAATGTAAATCCATCAATTGGAATTTCCAGAAGATCCTAAATTTGCACTTACGAACATTTTTGTCGTACGAAGTTTAGTGAAACGGGCCCCGGCTGTATAACTTTACCCTGTTACTTACCATCTACATTCTGCCTCAAATTGAGACAATGCAAAACTGTTGATAATCTTAATAGATACTGGAATGAAAAAAAGCACAAACGGTCCATTCAATCATATAACATTACCCCAAATAGTGCTATAGTAAATCATTCTACACTTCACAAATGTATACGATACCGATAGTTGCATGTAATAATGTGTGTTTCAGCGTTACATGCTCTATTATATAGGGTCTCGAAAAACAAACAATACATATAAAGTCACCTCCAAGAATGTGTGTTTCAGCGTACGTTCAACTAAGGACCAAAGGCCACCACCATATGTCGGAATGTAAGTTCTGTCAATTGACAGAGAAATGCACTACTTCACATGCCACGTCACGAGTGTAAGCTCCTGTTAGTGGGCAAACATGCAAACTACTGCACGCACACATGACACGTCACGAGATAATAGGTGGTGTGACTTCGGATTGCCTGTAGCACTGACATTTCTTAAGGAATAATCCCATGGGCTATTGCGTGTGTCTGTTTAAATTGCGTGGAGTCCGAAGGGCTTCTCACAAACTTTAAACAGATCAAAGGTGTTCATACTACAGTAAACGCAACAGCCAGGACTCAACACACTTTAAACAGACCAAATCCGTTTCATACTACAGTAAACGAAACTTACCATGATTGTATTACTTATAGTTACAGTGCATGTTCTAATAGTTTCAAAACGGCGTTAAAATTAGGAATCGTATTGTTTTACGTCGTAATTATTAGAACAGCGACGTTGTCGGTCAATATCGTGACATTATTGACAATGACGATGAACGACATGTATTTGAAAGGTACATGCCCACTCAGTAGGCACAATATGTTCTGTATATGAATTAAATTAGTGTATAATAGTGTCACTATTCCATCAGTTCTAAAAATTACGAGTGCCCTCTATACATAGAAATTAATTTAGTAATATGTATTTTACTGATAGTGACTCACGATCATTGCACATGTACCTTTAATGTATTTCAAAAAAACTTTAACGAATCAACAACGTCGCGCAAATGTTTTTAATACGGTAAACGCAACAACCCATGATTTTATTCCGTAAATAATATGTATCCCTGCCATAGACATGAAATGAACATTAAGGTTTAACCACACTGAATCATCAGATATTAATGCGCGGTGTAGTACGTTAAAAAATAAACCAGATTTGTTATGCCATAGATACTCTTTGGTTGCAGAAACCAGTCAAGTGATGTACTAATCTACTTCACAGGCATGTTAATGTATCATGTACATCAGTTTCAATCAGATGCTTTGGTATTACTTTGCAAGTTGGAACATGTTTGTCATGTGAATCGGTTTCAATTCCAGACGCTGACTTTTTGCGCCACCACCAGGGTGGTAAAAGGAGATTGAATTTATCTTTCTTAACAATAATTAAACCTATGTTTTAATCAGTGAATATCTAGAGCAGAATGTGTGCAGGTTATCGGAAAATATGTCCCACAACATCAATACGAAAAATGAAAGTATAGCAGAGAATAGCAAAGTGTGTGGTCATTGGTAGGTTTAAATAGGAAAACTGAATGGTGGTGGTGGACCTTAATAGTATTTTCATCCCATTTGCTTTTCGGCTTGAAACCGATGACCCGTCTCTATATGGCGTGAGATGTTCTCGGGACGCTAAACACTGTAGAATTCCCAGATTTCATGGACGTCACCAGCATTTTTGAAAAGGGGTTTCGACTTTCAGCTGTGAAGCAATCGAACTATGTAAGGGATCCAGGGTTGGATCCCTTACATAGTTCGCTTGCTTCACAGCTTTTGATTTCCGGGAGCCAAATGCTGCATTCAGGTACAGTGTATACGTAGACAACAACTAGCTCCTGTGCAAAGAATGTTCGGTCAATTTGAGAAGCGCATTTTTGAACATTGGCATATTGCAATACGTTTGGCGTCGCCTGACTATATTTTGCTCCAAAAGAGGGGGGTTCGTACGAACCCATCGAACCTCCCCTGATGCCGCCCTTGGATTGTAAATGGTATTGATGTGGCAGTGGTAGGATTCTTCACAGTCCCAGATGCCTATTTCACCAACATTGCAAAGTATACTTATCTAGCAAAGTATACTTTGAGGGAGTAATTTTCAATCTATGGATAAATTTATTAACTTTTATTATACTGAATGCATTTTGGCTGTGATAATGTAATACATTCAGTATAATAATTCTGCATACTTTTAATCATCAAATGTATGCTGTCGTTAGTTCTATGTGACATAATGCATTTCTGGAAAAATAAATGATTACTCCCTCAAAGTATACTTTGCTAGATAAGTATACTTTGCAATTTTGATGAAATCGGCTACAGATGCCGACGTCGCATGGGTTAAGTCAGCCAAGCCATTTGGGGAAGTGCCCTTTTCAATCAGTTTAGGAACAAATGAGTGTATTGCAAGTTACTGTCACTATGACCTACGCCACTGATGTGGGGTTACTATTACAGCATTGGTCATAAATCTCAAACTATGACGTTATCTGTCATTGCTAATAGAAGTGGGTAACATCACTTTTTACTAGGTTAGCTCCCTTGGAGTTACCTAGTATAGCAGTCATAGAGATGGAATGTCAACTATTTCTACATTTAAAACTACCATTATCAGTGTCGAATTTGTAATGTTTCATTACTAAATTTTACTGAATTTGCACATGTAAACTAAAGAATAAAGCACACAGTCTGAATTATTTAATTATATATTTACATTATAATCAATGTTTTGTCGTACTGTCCCATTAATTATCATCATGTGGACATGCCGAATACGAATATGTGTGTTGTTACCAAGCTTAATTGTTTGTTTTTTCCTTTTAATTTACATTCCAAAATGACTGCCCTGTCAAATGCAATGTTCCATTAGCATGGTTTCCAGTAGACCTATACTATCACATACAATCACGATTTATATGACCAAACCTTTGTTTATCAGGTAACGGGCTTTGTATTGGCCGAATGCATATTGACTGATAACATATTGCTGTATACGAATATCCGGGATACAACACATTGAGAACTGGCGTTTTATTGGTCGAGCGGCGTCACATGACGTTACCGAATTACGTCAGTGGAATGACGTCACGTGAACAAGTCCGCGTTCTGTTAAACGAAAACAACGTGATAATTACTCATTATGTGGTCAAAAACGTTACGTTAGAATACCATGCTAGTGTATTTTGTGATGTGTATGGTGCAGAGTTATTTAGTTTATACTAACCAAACATGTATATGTATATGTATATTACGTATGTTCTGTATTACATGAAAGTGTATGGGCTGTCATCTAGCAGATATATGTAACAGATATATGTACTGCGGGGACAGATATAGAATACCAGGCTGCCGTTTCACTAAACTCCGTACGAATAAAATGTTCGTAAGTGCAAAATTATGATAGTCTGCAAATTTCACATTAACACTGTTTTCTTGTAAACAATTATTGGATTGACATTTATTGAGCATATACTGCAGCATATGCTCAATAAATGGGCCGCGTCATGCGAAAACCGGGCTTAATGACAAAAAAATCATTTTTCACTTTTTTTGCATATTCTGAATACCGCATCTTTTAAAAGTCATATACCACCAAAAATATCAATGTATCTCAATTATTTTTCATGTTACATGTATTTTTGTAACACGTGGTAGAATCGCAAACGACGTTTTAGCTCAATGACGTCGCAATTACGACGTTAACATTAACGGGCGACTTCAACGTCAATAAGAACGTTTAAGCGTAATGGAGTAGTAAACGAATAGGCCTGCCATGTAGGTTGATTTTAAGTAGTGTATGTATAATTTTATACTATTAGTGAATAATTGACAAACGACACGTAACCTTGGGCAAAGTCAACATTATCTTGTGTGTACTTTTTGCACAACTACGAACGCCAAAAATATATGAGCCGCGCCGTGCGAAACCCGGGCTTAATGACAACATTTTCAGTTTTTACTTTTTCGCGAATTCTGAATTGTACATCTTTTAAAAGCCATATTCAGCCAAAATTATCAATGTATCCCAATTATGTTTCATTTTAGAAGTAGTTTTATGGCGCGTGGTAAAAACTTATATGACGTTTTAGATCAATGACGTCGAAATTACGACGTTTTTATCAACGGCGTATACATGGGGTGTTGGTCCGGACAAGTCCTATAGATTTGTCATCTTTGATCGCATGTCAACCAAATTTGGATATCTCGTAGCCTGGCCAAGTGTCTCCCATTAGGCCAAGACAAAGTATGAAAATAATGTGCATGGCTCGTGTTACAGTTGCTAATGTAACGTTATGTTTTGGATTGCGGCCCAAGTAACGTAATTTCGTATGAATAATTTTCAAATAAGGCAGAGTGAGGCGTTTCCCTGTTGTTTGCTGCTGTCTGAAATAATTTTGGGGAATAATAGCGACATCATTTAACATTTCGTATGCGACGACATATTTTAAAGTAGACAGTAGGCCGCTTATAACATTAACTTTGTGATAAAACACGATACCGGGCAGATTTGGTAGCGTGATACCTTATAATTGTCGCCGTGTGTCTTTCTTGAGGATCGCATTACCATCGCCTGATCTACATTAGTATGCAGTCAAGTGATAAACTGATGATTTGTTACTACACAAGCACTTTCGACTACAAAAGCAAGTTTATGACCATCACATTTCCAATTAATATGTTGATGCATTTATTTTAAATTCAATACAAACCCCGGATATTTATGTCATTATATAGCTGCGTGTCTACCTCAATTTATGATCAAATGAGTGGCATTAAATGGCATATCATTCGCTAAGTACTGGATATAATTGTTCAACAGTCTCAATTTACCAAGATAATAGATGGTAATATCGTAATATTAATTTAATGTAAATCCATGAATTGAGATTTCCGGAAGATCCTAAATTTGAACTTACGAACATTTTAGTCGTACGAAGTTTAGTGAAACGGGTCCCAGTTTGTCTGGTTAATCATTTCGCATTTTAGTATGGCTACCATAGAAACATGGGGATAAACCCTGTCCCCGATGTATCTCATTCCTTATTATGATTGTGTTGAACATATGTTTACATGGTTGAACATATGTTTACATGGTTTTCTATTGATCATGTGACGAATTTACAGTGTGATTTTATTTCTCCATGACGATAAAATGCTTGACGCGAGAACCAAATTACATGTACTTATGTATGGCCTTACTAATATATTTTTTAGCCAGGTTTTTTGAAAAATAATCCAGGCTATTGGATTGGCGAAAGCCGGGCGGGCGGGCGGCGGGCGGTGTCCACAATCAATGTTAAGTTTTCGTGTTTGAGTCCATTTCTTTGTTACTGTACCACCTAGGACCACCAAACTTTCACAGCTTCATAATCAAGAGGTGCCCACCACATATTACTATCCAACATGTTACTTTTTTTTAACTTGACCCATTTTTTCCGCACAGTCGACTTAGCCATTTTCAATGTTGAGTTTTCGCGTTTACAATGTTAAGTTTTCGTGTTTGAGTCCATTTCTTTGTTACTGTACCACCTACGACCACCAAACTTTCACAGCTTCATAATCAAGGGGTGCCCACCACATATTACTATCCAACATGTTACTTTTTTTTTAACTTGACCCATTTTTTCCGCGCAGTCGACTTAGCCATTTTCAATGTTAAGTTTTCGCGTTTACAATGTTAAGTTTTCGTGTTTGAGTCCATTTCTTTGTTACTGTACCACCTAGGACCACCAAACTTTCACAGCTTCATAATCAAGGGGTGCCCACCACATATTACTATCCAACATGTTACTTTTTTTTTAACTTGACCCATTTTTTATTTTTTCCACGCAGTCGACTTAGTCATTTTCAATGTTAAGTTTTCGCGTTTACAATGTTAAGTTTTCGTGTTTAAGTCCATTTCTTTGGTACTGTACCACCTAGGACCACCAAACTTTCACAGCTTCATAACCAAGGGGTGCCTACCACATAAAACTATTCAACATGTGACCATTTTTTTTACCTTCACCTATTATTTCTACGTAATTGACTTAAATTGACTTAGCCATTTTCAAAGTTAACTTTTTAACGTACGTCTGGTTAAAGTTTTTTGGTTCGTTATACTATATCTCTGCAACTGCTTCGCCCATTACCTTGAAACTTCACATGGGTGTTTATCATCATCCATATTTTCATTCTACCCCCCAACCGTGCGGCCCCTGTGCCCAATGTCAAGGTCAAATTACTTTGAATTTTTTTTTTAAAGTTTTTTCGTGTACTATATCTCTGCAACTGCTTCACCCATTACCTTGATACTTCACATGGGTGTTTATCATCATTGTCGCACCCGCTTGCAGAAAGCGCGATATCGTCGGCATTTTGGCATACGTTGGAAAAAACCTGGCCTTCGTGGTTTTGCCTCGTTTCTTGTATATATATTAGTTTTACTACGTAAGCTAGTGCCTATAATGGAAACGTCTTTCAACAGATGATATAGTATGACTATATGACAACTAAAATAATTATATTACACACTTTCCTTACTGGTACAGTAAAACCTCTCTAAACCTGACACCCTGGGAGGTCCCCAGGGTGTTTGGTTTAGAGAAGTTTCACTGTAAATTAGGCATTTGATCATTCTGAGCCATAGGTGTGTGCTATGCGATCACGAACAGACATTATCACCTGAGATAAATGACCAGTAGCCTATTTCACCAACATTGCAATGTATTATTATCTACCAAAGTATACTTTGAGGGAGTAATCATTTATTTTTCCCGAAATGCATTATTTCATATAGAACTAACGACTGCATATATTTGATGATTAAAAGTATGCAGAATTATTATACTGAATTTATTACATTATCACAGCCAAAATAGCTGTGATAATGTAATAAATTCAGTATAATAAAAATTAATAAATTTATCCTAAAATTGAAAATTTCTCCCTCAAAGTATACTTTGCTAGAAAAGTATACTTTGCAATGTTGGTGAAATCGGCTACTATACAGGAAGCTCATAAAAAAGGTACTGTCTTGGTGTCCGGTTTAGAGAGGTTCCACTGTGTGTGTGTAACACGGAATGCATATTCCTTGCTTATCACAGTCTCGGATAGCATATGCCTGAATATAACGCACAGCTTTTGGAATGTATTCACAAGAAATGATTGGTTGAAATTGACTCCGAAACCTGGCGAGACAGCTTGAAAATGATGTAATTAAGAAAACAAAAGTTAGATTTTGAAAAATATTTAAAAAAAATCTATTCTTAGCCCCCATGTTAAATTCCCTTAGGAAAATCATTTGTTCGCAATAAAATCAATATTTGATGGAATTTCATCAAATAATTTTTTTTGGGGAGGGTTAATTTTTTGTTATTGATAAAAAAGTACTTACTTTTAAATATTGTTTAGATTTAATGTGTTTAATAGCCAAAAGTTCGTCGTCAGCAAAACGTGGAACGGACAGTAGATAACCATATCGTAAGCAACTCTTGCAGCTACCATTTGCATAGAAACAAAATTGCTACCCCGCTCCATACCTCTCGCGAGGGTAGCAATTTAACCTCATCTCTTTAATGTAACACATGTAAGAGTGATTTTTGCAATCGGTTTTCCAGCGTGTTTGATATGTTAGCGATATAACATGTTTAAATGTATAAAATATACAGATTACTGAATTTAACCTACATACAAAAGTTTTATGTATGCACATTTTTCGAATGGGTCAAATTATAGCCGGGGGATTGTAGCCGTAGATAATATATCGGAGGCAAATTATTGTAGCTAACATTTGCAGTGCATTTAGTCAATAACAGCATATTTAATATCTGAGACATAATCTGAGACACTATACCTTTAACAGACACCACTAGTCGGTGAATATCACCAAATGTCATATATACAGTCACTAAACCGGACACCAAGAAAATATTTGATTGGTTTCTTAATAACGCATCTCAGATAATAATGCATGTTCATGATTGCAAAATACATAAATATGTTTCAGAATGGTCATATGCCTGATTTACAGTGGAACATCTCTAAACCGGACACCCTGGGGACCTCCCATGGGGCCTGTTGGGAGAGGTTTCACTGTACAAAGTGTACATGTTATTCCATTACAGAGACGCCGTGATGAAGAAACGAAGCCGATAGATGGACCACCAATACAGCACTCAGGCCCGTACGCAGAGGGGTGCGACGGGTGCGTACGAACCTCTCCCTTAGCCATGTCAACACCACAGGCCTGTATAGTGGTATTGGCAAAAAGTGTAGATCCAGATGAGCCGGCTCGTGACGAGCCGTCTCATCAGGATCTGCACTTTTTGCAAGTAATTTTCATAATTTGGAGAACAAAACCACCACATGTTCATAAATGGACTGGTCTGGAAAACAAATGTGATTATTGGATTGGTTGCAAAATTAAAATATCAAACCCATTCCAGATACTTAGGGATGGAATGGTTAATCTGCCGAGGTCTGTCCGTGGATGTGCCAAACAAAATGTTTAGCCCATCGCGCCATCGATAATGTAAATTAATTCCTGCGTACGGGCCTGAGCTACCACCACTTATACTGGTATCGATCGACGGCTGACAAAAAAACATCTCCATATTCGTCACTGTGACTGGGGAAAATTGGGCTTATGGGTTTTTGCGACAAGTGTAGATCCAAATCAACTTGTGCATCCGCACAGTCTGATCAGGATATACACTATTCGCCATTCCGTTAATGAAACATCCGCCATGATTCTAACGAGCAATATAGACCGTCATCGGGCTACGGGATTGTGCTATCTGATCAGGAGTTACACTGGTCACAAATCCCATCAGCCCAATTCTCCAATTACCGCCACAAATATGAAATTGCGGTGGACTGAAACTTCACGGGATAATGTTCGTCTGTGATACTAGTAACTATTAGAGTACATTTGTGTTATTGTAATCAATAGTTTAGTTATGTAGCCTATTTCACCAACATTGCAAAGTATACTTGAGGGAGGAATTTTCAATTTAAGGATAAATTTATTAATTTTTATTATTCTGTACTGAATTTATTACATTATCTCAGCCATTTTGGCTGTGATAATGTAAGAAATTCAGTATAATTCCAGCACAAAAATATTTACACAATTCCCTAACATTTGATTGGCCCGTAGCAAGTCTCTGTCCAAAATTTATATCCCAGTAAACTCCCATGCCGAACTACTTTCCGTAACCGTCAGGCGCAGTTAAAATAATTCTTAAGAAAACGGAAAATAAACACATTTTCTTGATGAATTTATTTCAAATGCTGGAATTATAAGGAATGAATGGCCTTTTTGTGGAATTTATCGGGGATATAAACTTGGAAAAGTCGCGGGAATACTGGACGAGGCCTTCTGGCCTTCGTCCAGTATTCCCGCGATTTTTCCAAGTTTATACCCCGATAAATTCCACAAAAAGGCCATTCATTCCTATAATAATAATTTGCTAGAAATGCTATAAATGTATACTTTGCAATTTTGATGAAATCGGCTACAGAAGTATGAATGATTTTCTAGCTCACCTAACCCGAAGGTTCATTTGAGTTATTGTTACCGCTTTCCGTCCGTCTGTCCGGGCCAACGTCCGGGGGTTTGAGAGCTTAGGGGCGGGGTTAGGAACAAAGATTCCTTTGTAATATTCCGTAAGCTCATAAACTCTATTGTTGTTAAGGGGCTTTTTCATTGTTCTTCAAACAATGGAAATACCCCATAAACCCAAAATGTTGGAACGTCCGTCCGTCTGTCCGTCCACATTCTCGAACTGGACCGATGTTGGCCAAATTCCACAGGGATTATATATTCAAACCTGTTCGCATAATCGAAGATGGCCGCCGTAGAAAAGTAGGTTATTTTTTTTTAAAATATGAACAGCTAACAGATTTCAACGATGGTGACCCCGGTGGGTCAAATTTTAGTTGATATGATACTGACATAATTATATCAAAACGAAGGTATCGACGAGACGACCCCTCTGGTGCAACATGTGTCGAACTAGCATGATTACGTTAACCAATATTAGAGATTGGCCGACACTGGCTACATTTCATAGTTTGGGTCGTTGGGTGAAACTTTTTGTGATTTAATAAAACGCAGTTGTCGCGTTATCCAAGATGGCCACCGTCTAAAAATAGCACCATTTCTTAAAACGTCTCTCACGAACCGATGCACCGTTTTTTACGAATCTTCATAGAATAATCAACTACTAATGCTCTTTCCGGTTTGTTAAAATGGTTACCCCGAGGTTAAAAATAGGAGTGGCCCGGGAGATCAATATTCCTTTTTCGCTGAATGTGATCTTGTTGTATATCCATGACAGGCCCGTAGCCAGACCTCTTTGAAGGGTGGGTCGTTTTGAAGGCCCAAGGGGCCTGAGGTATCTAGGGGGTCTAAAAAAGTGGACCTCGGGGCTAAAAAAGAGTACCTCGAGTCGGGGTGGGGGATCGTCCGACCGCTCCGACCGCTCCGACCCCCCCCCCCCCCCCCCACCCCCCCCCCCCCCCCGCCCCCCCTCCTGGCTACGGGCCTGCATGGGATGGGCGTACGATTGGTAAAAACTGTGTCGGAAATGTCACAGAAACTCATTTGCTTACACACCGGCGTCCAATAACTTCAATAACTTTTATTTTACTGAATGATGCCTCAGCGACGAGGTTAGTAGTCGTTTATCGGTGACACATACCACCAACTCCTCGCATATATGTCTTTGCTCGACGTTTAATGAAAGTGTGAAAATAAATACAATGTACCAACCTCGTGGTGCTACTACCACTGGGCGCCGCTATTTTGAAACCCGTGCACCTTTTTGACTCACACAATGTACTCATGTACCAATCGTACACCCATCCCCCTGATATCGAATCGAATGTATTAATGAGCGGATCGATTTGGCAACATCTTTGTCTCACCCATGTTAGTGGAAAGTGAGACATAGAGGTCAGGGGGCCGTTTCACTAAACTTCGTACGACTAATATGTTCGTAAGTGCAAATTTAGGATCGTCAGGAAATTTCAATTGATGGATTTACATTTATTGAGCACAGGCTGCATATGCAGCCTATGCTCAATAAATGTAAATCCAATAATTATTTACAAGAAAACAGTATTAATGTGAAAGCTACAGACTATCATAATTTTGCACTTACGAACGTTTTAGTCGTACGAAGTTTAATGAAACGGCCCCCAGAACTCCAGCCTAGTAGGTGTCGCCGTAGATGTCAAATTGTTTGGATGTACGTCCAAATGTTCCATGTCTCCTGATACGTTAATTTGATCATTATGAAACTTCATCAATAGCTTCTTCACATCGATGGCTATCCACCTAGTGTCATTCGGGTGGCATTAACCACGGTGTCCTTTACCTTCGTGGGTGAGACACTCACCGGCGGTCGTCTTAGTTCATACAATATGGCCGCCGACATGGCAAAATGTCGTTCATTTATTAGCCATAATTCTCCCCAGACTTCTGGGGGTCGTTTCACTAAACTTCGTACGATAACATATGAAAACTTATGATAGTCTGTACATTTCACATTAACAACGTTTTCTTGAAAACAATTATTGGATTTACATTTATTGAGCATCTACTGCATATGCAGCCTATGCTCAACAAACGTAAATATGTGCATCAATTGAAATTTCCAGCCGATCCTAAATTTGCACTTGCGAACATTTTAGTCGTACAAAGTTTAGTAAAATGGGCTCCAGTGAGCTCCAGCCCCAGGTGGCCAACTCCAAATGGGCCTCTTGCTTTCTATGTATACGTGCTGAAGTAGAACTTTCGGACCCATTGTATATTTGTACTTATACGTGTAACTCGCGGGAGGTGACGTACTTTGTATGTTGGTAACAATGCATACACATCACCCACCAGATATACCGAAATAACCCATAAAACACCGAAATATTAACCGTTCTTCAAGACCCTGTGGCATATAGTTGCGGGAAGCAACTCTGCAAATCTCCCGTACCGTCCGTACTACTGGAGAGATACTGCCCCTAACAAAAGTATATACGATTACTACTTGTAATAAAACGCAATATGAGTTTATAGTTCGTTGGCATTGTTCCATATACGTGTATTCCATACACACCGCCATGCATAGTTCTACTTGTGACATGTGTACAGCTTCAAATTATGGAATGGATGCTACTTAGTTAATGGTTGCAAACATGAGGAAACAACCCGCAGTTAGAATATAAGTATAAATCTCATGTGTGGCTATGGCCAAAGGTTTTCGGCTTGCTTCGAAATTATTGTATAAACGACAAGGATTGGATAACGCCATTATAGCTTTATTATTTACGTCACCAGCATATTTGAAACGGGGGTTCGACTTTCAGCTGTGAAGCAACCGAAATCTGTAACGAGTCCATGGGCAAAGAATCTGTCAGCAACCCCTGGACCCGTTACATATTTCGGTTGCTTCACAACCCCGGAAACTGTTTGATTTGTAAGTCAAATGCTAATATCAGTATATATCAATTTACGAATCGTATTTATGACAAGTGACATCTTGCAATACCTTTGTCGTCACTTGACTGTGTTTTATTATAAAGCATTTGAATACATCGCTGTATAATGTCTGCTCATTCATGTACTGAAAATCGGACCTCATTTATATAAAATATATCCTACTGGCTGCAAAACAAGGGGGTTCGTATACGAACACCTGACAACGCCGTTGCATATCCCTAACGAGTAGCGAGCCACCATACAACACTGGCCGGACATAAACACATGATGGTATATTTTACATGTACCACTGCTCACAGGTTGCAGTCACGGAGCAATGTCTATAAATACATTACATATACCTAAACGTATCAATAAGTGGAGGAAAATCAGTTTAAAAAAAAAAGTTTACTCCCTGTTAGAACAAAATAATGTGTTATAACAGAGAGTAAAAAAGTTCAACTTACTTGTTTTCACTTATTGACACTTTTATGTATATTTAATGTATGTATAGGCCTTGGTATGTTACTTCAACCTGTGCCACTGCTTGGAGAACTAATTCGTCCTGTCTTGTAATAATGGACGTGGCTATAGCGTCAACTACTTCATACATAAATGCTTTAATCATAGTATATGTGTATTTCTTCGGACAATGACACCGAGACTTCTAGAATGCGGGATAACTTCTGTAAGTTGCATATGTACACCCACTGGTGACTGGCAGAACTAAATTGTCGATACCATTCGGTTTCATTTATCCGTTAAAGTCGCTTAAGCGACCCTCACATATCAGCCGGCGTCCGCGCGATTTTTCTAATCGCAGAGTCGCCGGGAGATTTAGAGCCCGTGGATGAATCGGGCGAATTTCATGTCTGCGACGTGTGCCCTCACTTATTAGACGGGGCCCGGGCGGTGCCCTTTGAACATTGTATCGCAGTGGAGACAGTGCGCCCGCTAGGGCGTCGGCCGGACGCCGCTAGATAATCTGGCGGACGCCGGCTGATACAATAACAGATCGGTAGGCGCCTTGGCGGGATCCGTGAGGGGGCCGTGAGGCTATCGTAGGGTGGCCGTGAGGAGCCCGTGAAAATCCCACGGTGCCCGGCGGATTTATTTCCAATAATTTTCGTCAAAATCTTCATGCGGCCAGATCACTGGTCGGTTTCCGGCAAGCCGCTTGCGACGTGTCTACGAGCTTGCCACGACCTAAAATCGCGCTTGGAAAATCGCAGATTCAGATCTTCACGCCCGCGGCGTTCGTGCTACCTCTAAAAGTCGCAGCGGAGCCCGTAAAAATCGGGCTGCGTCCGGCCGGACTCCCTCGCGAAAATGTCCTTTTTGACCCGTTTTAGGAGTCGCGCGGGCACCGCAACCGATATGTGAGGGCCGCTTAACCAAGTTCAATCGCAACACATTGAAATTGGGAATTTTTAACCATGAAAAATGTTAATTTCTCGAGAAACGAAATGTTGGCATCTCTTGGAAAAACATTATTCTCGCCATCTTCTTCCGGTTGTCAGATTGGTTCTGGGCTAATTATTGGGAGATTAATTACGAAATGATTAAAGGTCTTTTCTTACGGTAAAATTTCCTATTTAATTTTAGTGTTATGGTCATGAACTTTGTGATGATATTTTATAATATTGTATAAATAGGAATTAAATAATTTGTTTGTGGTTTCTGTTGGTTACGTCTAGTTGATTGGTCAATTTTCTGCGAGTCCGTCGGGAACGAAAAATTGTATGTCTTAATTACCGGCACAGGTTGATTCATCTTCATATAATAAGGAGTGAAATATTTCTGTTCTCGTCAAGTGTATCGAGAACTGTATTCGTGTTTTGATCAGTAGCCGCTAACCCTACTCTACCTGTAGTTTGGTCTTGTGAGAAGCGGTTGCTAAAATTGCGACGAAAATTCTGGAGGGGAAAGGAGAATGCGGAAGGCGGGTAGAGACCGCCTAAGCGAAGTTCGTTGCTAAAAGTGACGAATTCTAAGATGTTTGGAGAGGAAGGAGCTGGAAGTGATAGAGACAATGTTAGATCTGGTATTGGGAGTGAGAAGGACATAGTTATGGAGTTGTCAGCGGTCAGGGACGAGTTAGATGAGGAGCGAAGTAGGAGCCGAAGTGAATCACAGCCGGGTAAGAGAATTGCGTGGTGCCAGTCTGCACAGATGTCCGGATGTTCCGGTAGCGACAGTGAGGAAAGTGGAGAGGATGATGAGGAGTTTCAACAACTAAAGTTGAAAATAGCCGGTGTTGCGGACGAGAAGAGAAAGTTAAAGAAAAGGCAGGCGAATGATCGGCTTAAAACGGAACTGGCCCAGTCGACTAAAGAACTGGAGTTGTTGAAGAAAGAAGGTAACTTTGGCATGGCAGTTGGCAAACATTTCCTTGTGCGATGACAGAGTTGACATGGCAAAAGGGGGCAAAAGAAATTCAAAATATACCAAATATATTGGTAAACAGTTGGTCAAAAATAAATACATGTACAATGATCACAATAACGTTGAGGACATTACTTTGTAGGATTTGCGGAATGACAAACATTTATTGAGCAATGTGAAACAACATATGAAACAGACAGGATTATTAAGTAGTGATTCCGAGTCTGAGCCTGAGGAATCTTCATTGGAATCCAATCAATCTGAGAGTGATGATTCTTCCTTTTTGTCTTCAGGGTCGAGCAGGAAATCTAAGAAATTAGCAAATAATTACAATAAAAGTAAAAAATCAAAGAAATAAAAAGAATCGAGAACTAACTCCCGGTCATCGGATAGGGTTAAATTCCCTCAAAGATGGCCGCACTCGCAACTTCAATTTGAATTTGTAAATAAATCATTAATTTTTGAGAATTTGGATTTAAGATTATTCGTTGTAGACGAGTTAGAAATTATCTCGGATGCTTCGACAATTAAGGAGGAGTGGAAAGGAAGAATGGCTTTGTTGAAGATGATTTTGTATTATGTCAGTACATACACATTCGAAGGTCTCAAGACATTCTATGCTTCATGGCTCACGCAAATTGAACTAGGATTGAAAAGTTGGAGTGATTATCCGCAACAAACTGAACATGCAATACTATCTAAGTACATAATTAGGAGTGCGGCACCATTCAAAAGGAGTAAGTTTGTTAATGTGCAGCAAAGTGTAGGTGGTGAATCAAGGAAGGAAGTAGATTCTACGGATATAATCTGGTTCTGTTCTTGGTTCAACAGAAACACATGTGCTAAGACAGGTGACCACTTGGATGTTGTTCGGGGTAGAATGCGGCATTGTCTACATATCTGTGCCGAATGTTGGCAACGGGACCGCAAAAACTGAAACATCCAGAATTTTCGAAGGATTGTCCGCATTCTATTCAGTGACATTCAAGGGGTCATGTGGCAAATCTACTCCAGTCAAATGAGCATTTGACAAATTTGTTTTTGCCAGAATGTATTGATAAAAATGTGCTAACTTACAATAAATTTGACGATAAACAAATCATCGCTATAACAAGTTGTGAAAGTTCGGATTCTGATGATAATATTTACCAAGCTGGTAAGGGGCTGGCTCAACATTTAGGAATGATACATAGAGACTGCAACTTATGTAGTTTGGTGAATGAGTCGGAGAGAATTCGAACGCAATTTCTTATTTCGGAGCATGATAAGATAGTTAGTTCTGGTAAATACAATTTTGAAGGATGTAAAATCTCAATTAATCAACATTTAAATTTGCCATTTTTAAAACACATGTTGGCAGATTATAAGGATGACAAACTTTGTAAATGTTTAGAATTTGGAATCCCATTGGGGTGCATTGAGGAGCCTTGTCCCGAATTGTCCGGTAATTTGTCAAAAAATCATAAGGCGGCACGGGAATTTCCAAAATAAATTAATAAATATTTTGTTAAAGTGGTAGGATATAAACTGTTTTGGGTCCTTTTAAAGAAAATCCTTTTAATAAATCTATGATATTGTCACCGTTGAATTATGTTCCTAAAAAAGATACAGACGAAAGACGAATTATTCTTGATTTAAGTTTTCCAAAAAATAAGGCGAATAATGATTCAATTGTTGCGGGCATTTAGACAGATCAATTTAGACCCTTGTGAATATCATAAGGTTGGTTAAAAGTATAAGGGTCATATTATGTTTGATACGGTGTTGTCTATGGGTATGAGAAGTGCTGCTCAGATATGTCAACGAGTGACCAATGCGATTGCATTCATTATGCTGATGATAGGGATTTGTGTTATAAATTATTTAGACGACCTGGTCTCAACAGAAAAACCTGCACTATCAGAGTTTTCGTATAAGACTTTGGAAGGTACTTTGGAAAAATGTGGGTTTCAGGAGTCAAAAGATAAAGCCTGTCCACCAGCGACAAAGATGGCTTTCGTAGGCGTCTTTTTTGATACTGAGAAAATGACATTATAAATTACACCAGAAAGGTTGATTGAAATTGGGAGTCATATTGAAGTTTGGTTAAAAACATCGGGAACATCAAGAAAACGGGAGCTTCAATCGTTGTTAGGAAAATTTAGTTATGTTAGCTCCTGTGTTAGACCAGGCAGAATTTTTGTTGAGAATGTTGAAGTTTTTACGTGAAATGTATAAGTCCAAGGAAGTAAGTCACATTATTCCCGAGTATCTGAAAAAGGATTTGTTGTGGTGGCATGAATTTTTGCCTCGTTTTAATGGCATTTCAATGATGTCAATCGGTTAATGTTCAAAACCGGATAGCATTATTTCAACCGATGCTTGTTTGACAGGATGTGGGAGACTGTTTGGAAACGAATAATTCCATTCAGTTTTTCCAGAGAATGTGAGCAGGCAGCGGTTACATATTAATGCTCTTGAACTTTTGAC
Source organism: Conchocele bisecta (assembly GCA_029237695.1). Taxonomy (NCBI): domain Eukaryota; kingdom Metazoa; phylum Mollusca; class Bivalvia; order Lucinida; family Thyasiridae; genus Conchocele; species Conchocele bisecta. Next base: position 44,510,441 of record CM055270.1, on the reverse strand, counting down.
TATAGTAGTAGCACTGAAGTTATGGGGCGAACGTTTGATCGGTCTGAAAATTGTTATGTTATGTGATAACCAGACATCATGTAGTATAGTCAATAACGGTTCTACACGGAGTGAATTTTTACAGCAATGTTTACGCGAAATTGCTCTCCTGACAGCAACGTATGAATTTGAACTGAAGGTGAAACACATTAGTGGCGTAGACAATCGATTATCGGACTATTTAAGTAGGTGGCATTTGGATGGGAATAATGCGGTAAAATTTCATGCAGAAACCGGGTTAGCTGCGGGTGAACTTGTGGTATCGGAAGATCTGTTTGAATTATCTGACATTTGGTAATTGTATATGATTTCAGATGAACAGTTACAGAAGTTAAAGAAGGACTTACATACTTCAAAAAGTCAGCATTTGTAGACGGTACTAACACAAATTTATGTATTTAATGGGAAGCTTATTTACTATTTTGTTTTCACTTCGGTTTGATCCCTCTTCCATCCTCAATTGAGTTGGTGTCTCGTTATGCTCAATTCTTGAGTAGATCATTTGCGTCAACTGATTATATACGAAATTATATTAGTGGGGTGCGCACGATGCATTTGTTATTAGGGGTTGACATGGATTTAAATTATTATCTAATTAATTTAACTTTAAGGGGTATTAATCGTTTGAATCCTCATGGTACAAAACAGGCTTTGCCTATTACGCCTCTTATTTTGAAGAAAATATATCCTGGACTGCTCATAATTTGAGAACTAACTAAACGATATTAAACAACATGCGTAATAAATAATAGAGTATAAACCTTTTTTATTAGTTAAATGCAAATACAATCCAATTATCTGTATATATATTGCGTTTACTGGCTTCAAAAGCACGGAGAAATGCAATTGTTTACTTTCAAAACACGCTCGCCTACAAATGGCCGCCTCCAGCTTACCGTGAAAGGTCGCGACCTCTGACCCTATGACGTCATATGCTCTTCCGGTGCAGGTGCCCGGTTGGAAAACACCACAAATTGTGTCTGCATAATGTACCATTGCGTTCAGGGTTCACGATACATATTGTTTCGAACTTAAATGATTAGACAAACGATTGCCAACTTGGAAAATATGATTTGCTAGATTAAATAAATTAAACAATATGAAGTTTCAACTTGTTGGTTTTAATACTTTTTTAAAGTGGTAATGTCTATTTTTGGAGTAAGACATTTCGATCCCTTCTGCATGTGGTACTCGTCCACAATGGGAATAACAAAAACATAGACCAGATCTGCGGATAAATGGAGGTATTGAACTGATGTGGACGAACTTAAAAGTGACAATTTAAAAAAAAATAGGATAAGGTGGTGACTGAATGAAAATCCATATTCCTACATTATTAGTGCCTTTCTACCTACAAATATTACGTGACCTCCATTGATAAACATGTAAACAACATACGGGTTCAAGCGAACTCATTTATGTGTAAGTTTTCCTATCTAAATCCGGATTTTAATGGAGGGGGTTAATGGGATTAGTGTAAAACACAACATTTAGGTGTGTTGTGTTGTTTGGCAATGTATTAGTCCTGTTTCAATCGCATTTTTCTAACTTGGCATTTGTGACCTTTCATCTGGCTTCGGTTGAACACACAAGTGTAATGGAAGTAACGTAACCCGTAAATCTCGCGATAGAACGAGAAAATAAAAATGGCCTCGAATCTGTGCGGCTATCGAAGTTAGAGGATCGTATGATACTCGTTGTTGGATTTAACGTTGCCTTTGGACATTTGTTGTTGGTGTTTGTTTCTTTTTGCTTTTTATCTGTTGGCTAGGAAATCTAATTTGGTGTTGAATAACAAATGGGATAAATCAGGGAAACATTTATTAAGGAAATATGTTTTGAAGGATGGTGATTTGTTAATAGTGTCTTTTAGGTGGACGAAAACATTACAATTCGGTGAAAGGTTACTTAAAATTCCTCTTATCAAATCTAATACGAGTTTGTTTCCAGTGACGGCTTATAATAATCTTATTCAAAAGGTACCTTTATCTTTGGATCAGCCATTGTTTTCTTATGAAACTAGGAAGTATATTACATATACAATGTTTCAAAGTAAGTGGAAGTCCTTAATTTCCTGTTTCGGTTTAGATGGGCTGATTATTCGTCGCATAGTTTTAGGCGTGGTGGTGCGACTTTAGCCTTTCAAGCAGGCGTTCCGGCTGATCTGATTCAACTACAGGTATGACTGTGCTAAATATAATACACATCGGCCAGGGGGTATGCTTTAGTAGTCCGGTATAAAAAAAATAGTGCAGACGTTTTGAGGCCACAGACCCAGTTTGCTTGTAAATCCTGATCCATTACAGCCCAATTTTACTTGAGAAACATGTTGGGGTGTTTTTAACACCAGTTTCCAGCATATTTCTAGCATTTAAAAGAAATTACTGAGCCTGCTTGTCACGTGATGTGAACACTACGTCACATGACACTTTGATGATAAACAATATGGCGGACAGGACAATGTTGAAATTTTCTTTCTTAGGAGTAAGTGAACATATTGTTTAATTAGTGAAAATCCGGTGCAGACAGGTTGCAGGTTATGAACAGGTAGGTTCCACAGCATCCATACGAATAGTGAAAGTGTGAGAGAATGGCCATATTTGGAGGAATCGGTTAAGTTGTATAGTAAAACTAATTGGTGGTTGCTAGCCTACAGGGTGATTGGAAAAGCGATGCTTATAAGAAATATTTGTCCTTTAGTTTAATGGATAAAGTGTATGTGGCTAAATTAATGGATAAATTCATAACGGGTGAGATTTCAGAGCAGACGATTCTTATCAGTGACTTAATCGCCAAGCACGTGAATGGGTGGATGGTTTGGTGGTAGAGGCATTTACGGGGCGGACAATAAGGGGGCTTACGGCGGAAGTGGTGCGAAATAAACATTTACAGGGTAAAATCAATGCGTCAGATTTAGTGATATTACACGTGGGGACTAATGATATTTATAAAGTTTCATTTGAGGAATTTCCAGGAAAATTACATATTTTGTTCTCTGCAATTTTGGATATTAAGGCTTCAGTGGGACTTACTTATTCTGCGATTTTACCGAGACCAGTGGACTTTAAAAGGTCAATAAATTTGGTGATTAAGGCTAATAACAGAATTATGAGGTTTTGTAAATACAGGAAAATTGGTTTCCTACAAACAGTCCGTCCATTCGTGAGTATGAATGGAGAGCGTCATAGACATTTATATGCTATTAGAGACGGAGGTCTCCATTTGAATTTTGAGGGCTCGTCGTTTCTTAGCAAATTATATATGCAAGTGATCAATAGCCTGAATGGTTCATACATTTGTTGTTCTCATGGTGTTCACTGTTCTACGTTCGTTTCACTTTTTCTTTACAGGCCAGAAGGGGTTGCGGGTGCTGAGCAATCACGATTCAGCACCTTGTCCAACCCTTCCTCTGTCGGGGCGTGTGGTCAAGTTTCACACGGTGGAAAAGGGTAAACGAATGTGGTGCATCGAACACTGTGAGTATTATTATGTTCAGATATGAAGGAAACAGGTGTTACCAGTTAGCTTTTCTTTTTTGTATATTTACTTTGCATAAATCAAGTAGAAGCATTAAATCATGATTACTTGAATTCTTATACATGTATAATGTCGGATTTGTATACTGCATTCTCATTCATATTTACGTTAGAGCCTGTTTATGTTACGGCTTTGTATTTTAGTGGTTTATATTTGTTTTATTAGGGGTTGGTAATGCCTGTTTTCTTGTATCCGAGTTTAATGTTTTGTTTTGCTTGGTGGGCCATCGGCTTGGCGGGTGGAGAAATGTTCCATTCCTCTTCTGATCATAGTCCATTTATTGGATTATGTAATTTATTCATGTTGAGTGTATTTGGTATATGTAAATTTAGTTTCTACTATCATTTGCATAAGCTGGATCTCATTACCTCAATACACCATATATATGGTTATTTGTGTTATTCGCCCTTTTTTATTGCCATATTGAATTCTTAGGAAATTGGTAATTTTTAACCATGAAAAATGTTATTTTCTCGACAAACGAAATGTTGGCATCTCTTGGAAAATAAATATTCTCGCCATCTTCTTCCGGTTGTCAGATTGATTCTGGGCTAATTATTGGGGGATTTATTACGAAATGATTAAAGGTATTTTCTTACGGTAAAGTTTCCTATTTAATTTTAGTGTTAAGGTCATGAACTTTGTGATGATATTTTATAATATTGTATAAATAGGAATTAAATAATTTGTTTGTGGTTTCTGTTGGTTACGTCTAGTTGATTGGTCAATTTTCTGCGAGTCCGTCGGGAACGAAAAAGTGTATGTCTAACCGGCACAGGTTGATTCAGCTTCATAGAATAAGAAGTGAAATATTTATGTTACCCGCCCGCCCATTGCCCTTTTTTGTTTGCAATTATTATTGTGCTCCATTAATTTGCTTGATTGCACGATATTATATGTTCAGACATGAGCAATAAAGGTGACATATGAGCATGCGTAAGAAAATGATACGGTAGGATCGTTTAGTTATTGTTGATACATAAACTGCCGTAAATTATTTTATGATAGTTGACTTTAATGATATGTGTCTCCAGATATATTCTTGCATGGCAAGGGTGTTTCGGAGTGGCATAGTTGTTGAGGTACTATTCGTGCCATGTGTAGATAGGTTGTTCACGATAAGCTGACTATTATAATCTAATATATGGCATGATCAATCACAGGATAATATTAGTTGATACGAGGCGGGTGGAGAAATATTCCATTCCTCTTCTGATCATATCCATTTATTGGATTATGTAATTTTTTCATGTTGAGTTTATTTGGTATATGTAAATTTAGTTTCTACTATCATTTGCATAAGCTTGATCTCTTTACCTCAATACACCATATATATGGTTATTTGTGTTATTCGCCCTTTTTTATTACCTTATTGAATTCTTAGGATTACATGATTAGCTCACGTGATGACAAGTCTGTTGTTGGGTGAAAGGGAGGTAATTAATGTGATAGTTTGCCTATGAATGTCACACAGTTTTGTCCCTTGAACATATATAAAATGTTCATTTATTAACTGCACGGAGGTGATTTGTACATAACTCTAATTATATTGCACTACATAAGAGGTATGGAGAATTGTTATTTCCAAATGTGCGCTTTAAGGCAAGTCGAAATAATTGTGTGTTTTATACGTATGGTCGGCAAATTGCATATCTATAGTGAAGTATGTTATACTTTATAAACCATATATACATGTGACACAAGTAATAATTCATAAAAATGGTTCTACACAGCAATAGGACAACCTGTTGCCTATAAAGCGGAATATGTGCAGTTAGGAGGTGATATGCGCATATCAAGGCAGGTGAGGCAAAATAGTAACAACTGCCCTAAATACGTTTGGAAACAAACAGAAAGTTAGAGAAAAAACATGGTGATCAAAAATCGCCTCTAAATGCCATTTATTAGCCGGAGGTAACGAGTATGAGTATAGCAGTTGTATTGCTTGATATCAGCGTTTTATTTATCCGACTTTCTTTCGGATAAAGTATGTAAAATATAGCCATTTTGCCAACACTGCCATGCGTGATTCACCTATGTATACCACTGTACGTAAAAGATAGCGCATACCACTCTCTGAGTTATAGAGGAGATAATGGGCTTATCCCGTGGCTCCATAGAAACCATATTGCATGAATATTTACCAAAGTAACTTTGTCCAAAGTACAATGTATCTGCAAGATGGATGCCCAAGATGACGCCTAAAATGAAGGAAACGCGGGTAATGAAAAACAGTGCGTCTTTAACAAAGTACAATCTTAATCCAGGCGAATTCATTCCATATTAGGTAGGTAACGTCTTCGAATCCTCGGGGCCGTTTCTCTAAACTTCGTATGACTAAAATGTTCGTAATTTCAAAATTATGATGGTCTGTAAATTTCACATTAACAATGTTTCTTGTAAACAATTAATGGGTTTACATAAGCAGCATATGCTCAATAAATATAAATCCATCAATTGGTATTTCCAGACGATCATAAAGTTGAACTTACGAATATTTTAGTCGTACGAAATTTAATTAAACTGCCCCCCGGATCGAAACCAGGATCTACCACTATGATCCCGAGAGTAAACAAGAATATATGGAATAGAAACATACGGGGGTCAGCAAACTCAAAAATAATCAACGCGTCAAGGTCCACCAAGAAGATAATGACCACAGTATTCTGGGATAGCAAGGGTATGATTCGCATTGACTATCTACCAAGAACAGCCATGAATGGTGACTGCTATGCTAACTTGCTATAATGCCTGCGCCAGTCTATCAAGGAGAAGCGTCATGTCAAACTTTGACGAGGCGTTCTTCTTCATTAAGACAATGCACCTGTCCACACCAGCCGAGTTGCAATGGCTGCTGTACGAACTTCTTCCCCACCCTCCGTACTCACCGTGATCCTGTAGTCTATTTCACCAAAATCGCAAAGTATACTTATCTTGCTAAGTACACTTTACGGGAGAAATTTTCAATTTAAGGATACATTTATTAATTTTTATTATACTGAATTTATTACATTATCACAGCCATTTCGCTGTGATAATGTAATAAATTCAGTATAATAATCATGCATACTTTTAATCATCAAATATGCAGTCATTAGTTCTATATGAAATAATGCATTTCGGGAAAAATAAATGATAATAAATTCCCTCAAAGTATACTTAGCTAGATAAGTATGCTTAGCAAGTTTGTTGAAATATGCTACTGACTCCAAGTGACTGCCACATATTCTCAAATTTGAAGGGCGTAGGGATTGGGGACCAAGATGTAACCTTCTACAAATGTGGGACTGACGACGTTCAGAAACGGTGGAATACGTGCGTTGAACTTCAATGCGATTGAAAAATAATGAGGACCGACAGTTAAACTTGCAGAGCTCAAAACAACGACATCCACTCGTATGTGCAAAATGGCATAATTCTCCCAGTTGATATTGTAGCAATGCTTCAAAATGAGCTCCAGTTGACACCCCAGTGTACGTGCTTATTAAATTCTGATAGGTTTCACTGTGATACTTAACTAGTATATATGTAAAACATGGCTCCTTAGGGATAGTTTGTATTTCCTTTCCTTCCCCGCGTCGAGACGACTATAACATTAAACGTTCTTCCTTCGTTCCTATGTCGCGAAGAAACGAGTATTAATGTTCTTAGTGCCCTTTTCGTCGTTTCTACGCCGCATAAAGGCGAAAATTAAGAACCTTAAAGTTCATCTCTACGCCGCGAAAAAATCAAGGAACAAATTTTCCTGACGAGTCACCATTCTAATGATAACTTATTGCAAAGTACGCAACATGTAGCGTTATTTTACGGACTGACCAAATGTCCCAGCTCAAAGAGCAATGCATATTGAACGGAATATTGTACATGTACCAGAATGTCTCACTGACTGGTGTATGGATTCGTCCTGGTGCCAATGCTAAAATATGTTTATCTCCTAACTCCTAATTAGGAGACAGTATCTCCTAATTAGGAGTTAGTATCTCCTAATTAGGAGTTACTATCTGTGTCAATGCTAAAAAAATTGTATCTCCTAATTGGGAATTAGGAGATACTAAGTCCTAATTATGAGATACTAAGTCCTAATTACGAGATATTATGTCCTAATTAGGAGATACTTATATTTTAGCATTGGCACCAGGACGCTTCCATACTGGTGAAAGTTGATGTAATTGTCGTATCTGTCTGCGCAGAATGTATTCTGTTCTTGAACTACAGTCGGCACATTTCAACACGTTTCCTCATGATGCGTCAAATAAGTATATGCCGTGCAATGAGCTGACACTGCAGGTTTGAATAACGACATCCACATTTAGGATACTTAAGCTTATGTTTTATACACAAGGTGAATATAATTAAGATGAAGTCATGACGATACATGCATTACAGATGCAACATGCGGCTTTGACAGGACAAATGGGGCTTATGGATATTGCGACCAGTGTATGTCCAGGTCAATCTGCGCATTCGCACAGTCTGCACTGTTCGCCATTTCATAAATGAAACACACGGCAAGCTTCTAACAATCAATCTAGATAGTTATCAGGCTACAAAAGTGTGCTATGATATGTGCCTACACGTGGTAAGACTTTCATAAGCCCTATTTCTCCAGCCACTTCCACGTATACAGATGCACAGGATGTGTAAATGTACTAGATGTGTACTACTGTGTGTTTCACAAAACAAGCCCATTTTACACCAATTTCTAGACATTGAAAAATTATATTGCTTTTAGAATGAACCTTCTTTACATTTCTTGAAATTCGGTCAAATATGTACTTTATTGCTAAGAGAATCCCATGTGAAATTGCCATAGGGAAAAGGTCAATATATGACCATCAATTCCATCATTTTTAAATGTTACTAAAGTAAATATTACTGAGTTTAATATAGTATAATGTAGCCATAATTCCAGCACAAAAATATTTACACAATTCCCTAACATGTGATTGGTCCGTAGCAAGTCTCTGTCCAAAATGTATATCCCAGTAAACTCCAATGCCGAACTACTTTCCGTAACCGTCAGGCGCAGTTAAAATAATTCTTAAGAAAACGGAAAATAAACACATTTTCTTGATGAATTTATTTCAAATGCTGGAATTATAAGGAATGAATGGCCTTTTTGTGGAATTTATCGGGGATATAAACTTGAAAAAGTCGCGGGAATACTGGACGAGGCCTTCCGGACTTCGTCCAGTATTCCCGCGACTTTTCCAAGTTTATATCCCGATAGATTCCACAAAAAGGCCATTCATTCCTATAATAGATATTGTTTTGCAATATATATGTAGCCATAATAAATGGGCCGTTACACGAAACAACAGTATACGTGTAGGTATTTGTCTGGATATTTAAAGTTTTAAACTTGTATATTTATTCTACAACGATTACAAACAAGTGCGCGGGCATTTATACAAATGCTTTCATTGCCGGTACATATAGCCGTAAGGGTTGTGCTTAATGTGGGGGAAAACCGGTGTATCAAACCCACTTGTCCGATTTGGAGACCACCATACCGTCTCACCATACCATTTTTGGGTGGGGCAGGTGATTTTTTTTACTAAATCAGGGGAGGGGGGCTGTTTTGGCCAAGGGCCGGTTTGACCAGGGACCATGTGAAATGAGAGATACTAGTATTCGTATACATTGAAACCTCTCTAAACTGGACACCCTATGAGGTCCCCAGCTGTCAGGCTTAGAGAGGTTTCACTATAAACAGACATTTGGTCAATATGAGTAATAGTGCATGTGCTATGCGATCATGAACAGATATCATCACATGAGATAAATGACCAAGAAACTCATCAAAAATAAGATCATAGGTGTTTTCTTGGTGTCCGGTTTAGTGAGGTTGCACTATATTCGTAGAGCCGAGATGTAATAAAATCATAACGAGACGTTAGCTCATGCATATTTATGGTGACATGTTACTAGCTTAGGACATTTGAACTGTGCCGTTTGTCATTGTCATATAGCGACCGGCTCTCGTATTACCTCCCTTATCGCGTCGCCGTGTTTTGCCGATATTATTTAGAAGAAAAAAATGCAGACATATTTGTTACCTGTAAATTATATGATTGACAAACAAGCGCCCAATTTCGACCATTTTCACAAATCTGAAAGAGCATTTACTGTCGATCATTCCTGTCAAGATTTTATCTGTCTGGCGGTTCGTGAGAAGAAGATTTTCTAAGAATTTGACCTACTTTTTCACGGCGGTCATCTTGGATTAAGCAACGACATTCAAATTTACAAATCTGGCATGCCCCCACCCATACATCAACCCTGTCAAGTTTGACCAATATTGGCCAAGCGGTTCAGAAGAAGCAGACATTTAAACTCTATAATTAAAAGATGACATTTCGGCGGCCATCTTGGATGAGGTAATCATCAGATTACGACCAAAAAATACTCCAGAGTGACCGTCTTGTCGGTACGTTCGATTTGCTATTATATACGGCCATATGACATGGGGGTATTATAATTCACATCTGGGCCTATAAATGACTACACAGTCCCATTCTGCGCATGATTATCTAGGTTCGCTGGATAAAAAAGATAATTGAATGACTGAACTGAATAGTAAACAATGCAACACCTAATCATACCCTTTGCTCATTGCTGCTTGCAAATGTCGTGTGGTACAGTTTGACAACGTACCGCGCATGTAAATTAAGTGGCTATTTCCGCGTCTGTTGGCAGGCCGAGCAGATATGACGGCTTCCGGGCCGTCGGTCGACGAAGGTACGGGAGACAATGTATGTCCCGCACACCTGCTATGTAGGCCAGCTTCGACTTGCATGTTAATAAGGACATTTCATTGATAGCATGATTAACAGTGTATGCCCTGATCGGACGGCACGGATGCGCAATGCTGATTTGGGACTACATGGTGTGCAAGTTTCGCAAAGTCCCGTTTCTCAACAGGGGATCATTTACGGATTATTTCATTTCGTTTAGGTATTTTATTTAAAAGTTCGTAATTTTTTAGTTTTTACAAAAAAACAGTCACAAATTGAAAAAAACAAATGCGCATTATTGTTGTGTGTATAATAATGTCTATGCATAAATCATTTCTTCCATTCTTATAGAGCTTTCAGCTGGCATGAAATAAACCATTTTACTAAAGAATATGATGTGATCCCCACACTCGAGTGATTGACTTCACAATGGCACGTTGTTTCATTGATACACTCGGGTATGACGACAAATCAGGATATACACTGGTCAAAAACTCAATAAGCCCCGTTTTCTCATGACGTGCATCAGTCCCATTCCAGCCGCGTTTGTTTCGTTTCGGCTTACATTTAAGGGTGTGAATTGGCTCTAACACCTTTCATACCCGTTTATTTGATCGGCTTGCCTGAAATACAATCGGATTACCCCAGTTACGTTACTGTGACAGTACATGGCAAAATCGAGGTAGTGTTCATATATATTATAGAGTTATACCGATAAAAGCCGAAACACGCCGAATGCCTGTGGCTCGTGACGAGCCGTCTCATCAGGATCTGCACTTTTTGCAAGTAATTTCTTATTTTTAAAAACAAAAACACCCCCTTTTCATAAATGTACTAATCAGTTTGTGACGGTTGAATTGGTTGCAAAATTAACATAACAAAATCCATTCCGGTTACTTAGGGGTGAAAGGGTTAATAACAGACTATGTCTATGGGTTAATTCCGCACCGGAATTTGATATATAACATTAGGTCCGCCAGATTACACAAGACCCAGACGCGCATACAATTGCCTGTTTCTGGGATATAGAACGTAATCACGCAACAAGTATTTCAGTGTTCAATATCATTTCAAAATCCGGCCAAATTTCCGTAAATATGTCGGAATTTCTTTGAAACGAAGCGAACCTGGTGGTAACCTATTAGGTCAAGTTCGACAATCTGGGCAAATATCGCAGATTTCCTAATGCGATGTTGCCAGAAATTGTCGACCCACGTCAGAACGTATATTTTCTCATGAAGGCGGCCCGTGATAAGTAGTGGTTGCCATGGTAACCTATCAATTGCAGGTGTCTTGCTGTCGTATACTTTATAGTTTTACGACCGGCTGTAGGTGACAGGGAATAAATGTGTCGCCGAGGGGCAGGAAGGACCTTAATTGGAACACCGGACAGACATACCAATATATCTTTAAAAATAAGAACATTTCTATTCTTTTCATATTTCCTCAAGTTTCACATGAGACGTTTATACGACTATAATTCCAGCACAAAAAATATTTACACAATTCCCTAACATTTGATTGGCCCGTAGCAAGTCTCTGTCCAAAATTTATATCCCAGTAAACTCCCACGCCGAACTACTTTCTGTAACCGTGAGGCGCAGTTAAAATTATTCTTAAGAAAACGGAAAATAAACACATTTTCTTGATGAATTTATTTCAAATGCTGGAATTATAAGGAATGAATGGCCTTTTTGTGGAATTTATCGGGGTATAAACTTGGAAAAGTCGCGGGAATACTGGACGAGGCCTTCCACAACTGGACGAGGCCTTAACAAAAATTACAATTTTCGAAAAAAAAAAGAATAAAAAAAAAAGTTTTGTTTTGATTTTTTTCTTCGAAAATTGTAATTTTTTATCGCTTCGTCCAGTATTCCCGCGACTTTTCCAAGTTTATACCCCGATAAATTCCAAAAAAGGCCATTCATTCCTATAATGTCAGATATTTAACCATTACCCAACGTTGGCTTGTCCATGCTAGTTTTATGACAGTTCCATTAATGAGATAATCAGTGCGATCATTTTAAAATTAAACAATACTGACAAATTCTGCAGATCCTGATGAGACGGCTCGTTACGAGCCGGCTCATCTGGGTCTACAGTATTTGCAAACGTTGGATGTACAGTATGTACGGTTTTGAAGTGTTTAAAGACTCTTGACCCATGGTATTGTTGGGACACAGCTTGACTTTAAATAGGTTCTTTGTTATCAGATATCCATAATAATCCATTTCGCTCACACACTGGAATTTGGTGAAAATTTTCGGTATATATTCTAAAATGTTGTGGGGTTTTTTTTCTGAATAAAAGTTAAAAATGTATGAAATTCTGCTATCAATCTGTCTTGAAACACAAAACGTTCTCAATCTCACATCTGCCATTCTCTTGTGTGTGTAAATGTATTTCAATTGTGTGTAAACAATACAATATAGTAAGTTGATAATCGCTCAGATATGCCACTGTTTCGAGCATTTTTTATTTCAGCGACATATTTGTGTGTGCAGGCTATACATGATATTGCATGTTGATACTATGTATGTAGTGGCTATCACATTTCGTGGGGCTATTACTGATATAATTCGTCTCCCAACGTTTTACACGTTTTGACATGAAATTGTATCATGTTATCTCGTTTTGCGACATGTTTACAGACTCGACAATTCAAGATTGCTGTAGTGCACGACCCTGAATGTAACAATGAAGACATCGGTCTATAGCTTTGCGACCAGTGTAGATCCAGAACAGTCTGATCTGGATATTCACTGTTCGCGAAATTTGCATTATGAATTCAACGAGCTGTAAATTATGCTGTCGTGACTGCGAAGAATAGTCAGGGACTACTACTACAGTGGAACCTCTCTAAACCGGACACCCTGTGAGGTCCCCAGGGCAGAGATTCCGATGGCGATCGCCACTTTCGCAATTGGCGATAAAAATAAACAATTGGCGATAAAAAATTAGAATTTTCGAGAAAAAAATAATAATTATTTTTGAAGTGGCGATTTTTTTATTTTCCCCAGCGGAATCCCTGCCAGGGTATCCGGTTTAGAGAGGTTCCATTGTATTTAATCACTCGATGGCTACTTTTTGTCATTTTATGTTATCAACAGACAGGACAATGACATACATTACATTGAAACCCTGAATCTAAATTAGACACAATGGGGTCCCCAGGGTGTTCGGTTTAGAGGAGTTCCAGTCTATTTCACTGCTTCACGCAGGTGCAAATTTTTCCAAACTTCTGAAGCTGTGTGACACAGTGAAATAGTAGTGTGTTGAATGTGTGTGGAAAATCAGTGAATATAACTGAAATAAGATCGGTTTTATCAGATCTGGACCAACATATGATGTAATCAGACGGACTGTAATTCCGATGGATCTCATAATTCCAAATAAATGGTTGTTTCCCAGTTGGCTCTTAATGTATAATGTGTATATTATTACGAGAAATATAGATAATTTCGCAGTTCTCCACGGCAGTTTTGGAAGGAAACAAAATTCATTAACTGATAAAACTGGGAATATTGTATTTCTGACCAGCAAAGATTCTGATCAATTGCCACACACCGTATAATACTCCACATTGTTCGCTAGATATTTCGTCAATGGTCCGTACACTTAATGATGAACAGCGTAGACTCTACCCCAGACTGCGCAACATAATATGTATATACCCTCACATCCGCAGGCTGATCATGATAGAATATACTGATACTGGTAGCATATACAAGGTGCATGATCACGTGGTTACAACAACGCTTTAGTGACGTCTCGGCCCTAAGACAAGTCGGCCCTACGACACCTCGGCCCTAAGACACCTGGGCCCCAGACACCTCGGCCCTAAGACACCTCGGCCCCAATATTTATTTTTATATTTAGTAGTATATCGTTTTATGGTTAAAAAATGATACTAAATAAGATAAAAGCGTATATTAATGTATATATATTGTTTATATGTAGTAATAAACGAAGAAAAGTGGATGTGGCTAACGAATATTACCTATGTTAACATGTTTCTCTTTGATACATTGATGTCAGCATACCCATTGTCACGGAGTTTGAGTTTTTCACAAGATAACAATAGTATATTTTCATATTTATTAACATAATATCGTAAATGGGCAAAAAAAACACAAAATAACGGAATGTTAAAGTTTCGATGTGGATTAAGATATTACAAAGTTAATGCAAAATATAATAGAATGTTGTAGCGATTGATTTATTGACAATACAAATTTAATGCAAAATATAATAGTTGATTGATTGATTGATTATTGGATAGGACATATATACATAAAGAAATACATAATATTGTATAACGCCATAAATTTCATAACAGCATATTATACTATTTTTTTTTATAAATTATTGAGTCAATAATATTTCTGATAATAGGTTGTTATGAAATAAATGGCGTTATAATGTACATGTATAACGGCACGCTCCTCTTCCAGCTATGATTACACACACAATGTACAAGTCAATGTTCCCGACATAGCACAGTGCAACCTCGGATAAGTATGCAGACGTCTTGAGGTCCCCGTTGTCGTACAAGTCGTACAGTTGTTGAAGCCGACCGTCCACACGCTTGTACTTCTGGAGCCTGTGCCTGACAAGGGCGTGTTCCGTCACCAGCTGTGAGTTGATATAACATAGAATAGAATATAATTTATTGACTTAAACTCATACAAGATTCTCGTCATATAAACAAATACATGTATATACAAAATAGTAGATAGTATTCCAAGAGTGAACACATTAACATTAGAGAATGGCTGATTTTCTGTACTCGAATGCTTCTTTTAAATATTTACACAAATTTACGACCGTTCTTTTATGATGTGTAGCTAATAGCGACGTAAACTTGAATACGCTTGGTCTCAACCTGTAGAATGAACCAATATACTGCGATCTAATGTGTGTGAGAGACGGACATATGATAATAAAATGATAGGCGTCTTTGATGTCTCCTGAATCGCACATAGTGTATACTCTTTGAATGCGCTCTATGCGATTCCTACCATATCTCCCTGTCTCTATCCGCAGCCCATGTGAGCCCAAACGTATTCTAGTTAGGTACTTCCTTAGCTCATGATTGTACACAATGCTTAAATAGTTCTCAAATTCAAAATTCACTTTTATATGTTTGTAGAACGTCATTACGTTATTGGCCTCAACATCTTCTCTCCATTTTTGTATGAAACAGTCTAGTATACGTTGTTTGAATACGCATACAAACGCACTATGGTCAATTGTTCGCTGATTTAATCAAGCATCTCCAAAACCGAATCTAGATAACAAGTCTTTTAACCTTGATACCCAATTCGTTTTACCATCATCAGCTTCCCTCATAGTAGCAATATACAAGTTATGTAAGATACAATTGTCAGTACGGATCAGCTTGCCCCAATATTTTATAATTCGTATGTATCTATGTATATACAATGGGTAACGTGCCAGTTCCCCATAAATGCCTTGCTAGTTGACGCCTTGACACCCAGGACAGACTTGCAGAATTTGAGCTGAATTCGTTCAAGCTCTTTTGATTTACTAAAACCCCAAACTTCACAAGCATAATTTAGAGTTGATGAGACAAAGGCGTCAAATAGCTGGCCCAGGCATTTCGGAGGAATCTTGTGTTTTCGAACATTCATCAGTAACACATTCATAGCCTTTAAACCTTTTCCACTCAGTGACTGGTTGTTCAATACAAATGATCCAGTATAATTAAATACCACTCCTAAGTAACTGAAATCATTCACAACTTCAATGCCCCGACCAGTATATGTCCATACTTCATTAACCCTAGTAGGGCCTCTTTCTCTAAATACCATTATCTTTGTTTTGTCACTATGTACTTCTATGCCCCACTTATCACAATAGTCATTTAACAAATTTAAGCTCTGCTGTAAATCCTCAGGCGATTTACCAAGTATGACCATGTCATCTGCGAACAGTAGTAATATCAAAGACAATTCGTTAATCTCTAAACCGCTGCCCATCTGATCCTGTAAAAATAGTTCCAGATCTTCCAAGAAGATAGAAAACATCAGAGGAGACATGACCTCACCCTGTCTCAGTCCGATTGAGTATTCAAAAAACTCTGAGTATGTGCCGCAATGACGTATACATGATTTAACGGTCAAATACATTGAACGAACAACGCGTAGCATTTTGCCACCTATTCCGCATTTGTACATCTTAAACCACAGAGCATTTCTGTTTACAGAATCAAATGCTTTTTTTAGATCTACAAATGCGCAACAAAGTCTGTTTTTTTCATTCAATGTTTTCTCGATCAACTCATGTAGCACGAAAATTGCATCCACCGTAGAGCGACCCTTGCGAAAACCAAATCCGTAATGCGCATCCGTAATTACGTTGTTCGACTCGGTCCATTCTGTCAATCGTTTATTTAAAATGGTCGTGAACAACTTTGCCATACAACTTACGAGCGTGATTCCCCTGTAATTATTTACCTCGTTTACATTACCCTTTTTGTGCAATGGAATGATAATCCCCTTTGTCCACATATGTGGGAAATGACCCGTATTGTACACCATATTGAATATATCGACAATGTGACCGGCAATTATATCTCCTGTTTCTAAGAAATACTCGTTTAGTAGAAAGTCATCAGAATTTGCTTTTTTTCGTGAAAGTGAACGAATTGCTTTTAGAACTTCATCGATTGAAATCGGCATGTCAAGCTCATCATGTGCCCTGTCAGATAAGTCAAAATCATGTTCCGTGTAGAAACGGTCTGTTTCCTGGTTATTTACCGCGTTTACTTCTGCCGCTATATCCCGAAAATGTGCGAAAGAAATTTCTACCGTAATATCATTACTTGCGATCGTTTTTCGTGACTTAAACAGTTTCCAGAAGTCTTTAGGTTTAGAATGCCTCAGTTTAATTATTTTATATCGGTGACTAATTTCGAATTTTCTTCGCTTGCGTTTTACAGTCCGTTTATACATGCATTTACAGTCGTACATATCAAGTAGGAGAGCCTCTCGAAGAAGTAGCGGCACCATCACGTAAAACTGAAGACACGCGCGACCAGCCTTCCCGTTGATACGTATGTGCCAGCCTAAAAGAATAAAATAATTTACATACATGTCTGAAATATATATATATATATACATAATGCAGATAATTAAACATGTCTGATCAGGTTATTACGGTTTGCAGTTAATTACCTTCAACGTCGTTGTTGCTTCTCACAGGCTGACGATACACCGACCACTCACGTACCGACCAAACGCTGCTGTCGATCAATTGACGCTCCACATAGTCAAACGGCTCCATCAACTCCGGCATAGTGGCCTTCGATTTCAGGACAGTGAAGGCGCGCTCGACGTGGTTCGACGGCAGGAATGGCAAGGCCAGCGTACGACGTATCAGCGCGTGGATCCCTTCACGTCGCTCGTATGTCGTCTTCAGTCCGACTACCGCTACCTTGCGAAGAACGGCATGGGCCCAGTGAAAGCTGCATCCTTTCAGCGAAGCATGCGGGAAGACATCGCCTACCGCACCCCACATTCCTGTAACATTATACACGAAATGAGACACGCCATGTGATTTTGTATATTCGACGATCTGCAAAGAGCATGGCCTGTCTCAAAGGTCGATAGTGGTAAATCTAATAATATATTCCGATAGCTGAGTGTCGGTTGCGAATAGCAGGTGCCGCACGTTGTCGTTTCGGACGTCGCCAATCAAGAACTCGGGATCACCAATATGGGATGTGTTTACCTGAAATTATTGTAACATGATCACCCTACAAGAAGACGGAAATATAATACGAGTTCATTAAAACCGTGTCATGTTCTGCTTATTAAAATTGAGAAGTACCAATTATTCGACCGATTTTTCTATCTCCAAAAATACATACTTAATCGCCAATTAACTAATGAGCAACTTCGAGTACTGCAATTACTGCTAACAACGTGTAAGGGCTTTAGCAAAAGGATTAACTGCTAATTATCTGTAAGTGTTTAATTTAATACACTTCAATGGGATTATGAGATGTATGCAAACTGAAGATTAACACCTTCATTAACATCAAAGATAAGTCGGAATGTCTTTGATGTACATACACAATCTAAACTTGTACACCGACCACAGGACGAGAAATGGGCCTTATATGGGAGATGTTTATTCAAAATACAACACTTTAAGCCATATGGCCCATGAAGCAATACGAAAATGGCAAACTATAAATCAAAACATATCATAGTGACAAAGTCACAGCTCACTCAAACACAAACCAGATGCGGTCCTCGCGGTGTAGCCAGACGCCCTATGACACCAACAAAGATAAGATCAGAACCAAATAAAACAAACTTAGTCCCCCCACCCCCCTCCTCTGGGACAAGGCCTCGCTCGTGTCTACCACCCACTCAGTGGGAGGTGGTCTAGGCCTCTGTGGACCCGACATCGGGTCGTTTACTCTGTGTTGCATACTGGGCAGTGTCATGCTATATGCGCCTTGAGTTCTGTGGTGGAATGAGCTGCCTGGGGGTTGCCAGTGGCTGCCTTGTGGGTGACTTGGGCATGGCTTGCCTGGCTCCTCGTCGCTGCGAGTGGCGGTTGCGGTGCGGAGCCTCCGGTTGTCACTGGCTGCGATGTCCTGGTCTGCTGTGGGTGGGTCGGTGGCTCGGCTCCGGCTCGGCCTGCGCTGTTGCCTGCGCTGTTGCTCCTCTGTGTGCGTTGGATTTGCCCATATCACGTGGATCCGTCTCTGCTTGGTCTGTCTTGCCTCGTCCAACCCTCTAATAGCATTAGCAGGTAATATAACAATGTAACGGCTGAGTATCCATATATCATGTGCACGCACACTCGGCCCTCTTCACGTCTGACATATCGGCATTGTGCAATAGGAGAATGAACTAATTAGGTTAAACTCACCGCCTCATCGTCTCCTTCATTTAATGCACATATTTCGACTGTATCGCATATATTAGTAAATTCGGAAACAAATGGGCCAACGGCCATTGGCCTGATCATTTATGGGCACATGCCCGGGTATGGAAGGTCTTCGAGCCATTTCCCACCCTTAAATATAAGAAATTCAAATTCAGTGACAAAGACAACAGCAGGCACTGGTGTAAATATAAGTAGAAAGTCGTTTAAGTGTATTACCCGTGGTGGAATGCAACAATTGTGCTGGGGATTCAGAATGGCATTATAATCATGTTGCATTTTCTGCACAACTACATCTTACATAATACCACAGACAAAACAATTAAGTTCATTTCTTTCACATACAAAACGTCAGGCATATGACCACAATTATGTAATAACTATTTTGTGTGCTCCCTTTTGGCGGCCGGCGACCCACATGTAAACATGTTTGAATATTAAGTTCAAATAATCTGTATGTATTGTATTGATGCCAACATGCATTTATTAACATTACTGTCTCATGTTTTGAACGCCATGCATAACAAGTGTATGGATAATAGCTCGTGCAATAGTATCATTATGTGCTTCACAAAGACGGTATTTAAAACTTGTATCTAGATGCAGAATATTCGAATTGTATACCCTCAGCTTTCGATTTCGTATCATGAGAGTAACAACATATTCGGAATCTACATGCATTATACACCATCTGCCATAACTCTATTTCCGACCGAGGTCGGAGGTGGAAACAAAATGGCCTGTATGTAGACTACTGATAAATGTACTGCTTAAACTGCCAGCAACATATCATCCTGAATACACATATCTATAATAATACTATGTAGGTAGACCATGTACATTTTTGTTTAAGATATCCACTGGGTCGAATATGTTCTTGAGAAAACCATCTAAGAATGTTGTCCTCCCAAAGATATTAAATCGTAATTACACATAAAACATATATTTCCAAACCAATGTTTATGTTTTCAGATATTTGAATTAAGTTCACCGTTACATGGTCAGCTAGTCGTTATATTTATACATTTGAATATTAATTTATCTTCAGTAGCCATTGTGTCATTTCATGATGTTGTATTGTATTTACCTCATGTTGTCATAACTATGTGACCTGAGTGAATAAACGAATAATAATAATAATAAAAAATAATAATAACAATAATTTGACCACTATTATCAGTGTATACGTTAAATATCAAGCATATCGAGTTAATTGAGTATTCACGTATATCGTGGGAAATTATACTGTTTGGTATGTGTATAAGCATTAGATGCGTTGGGAGAAGATAATCTCAATTATGTAAATATAAATTCTCGTTTCTAATATTGAACGCCTGATATAAATACATGCCTAAATTGTTGACAGTTTTTGAATTTTCTGATTTTATTAGTTCTATGAACTTAATCATGTTCGGTCTCCTCCAATAATAAGTATTTATATATGTTTTTCTAATATCTGTATACATGTTACATTCTATAATAAAGTGATATTCATCTTCTAAGCAATGGCATAATGTGCATTTTCTGTTTTCTATCGGAGTTCTATTCCATCTACCGGCTTCTACCTCTAGGCGGTGAGATGATACTTTTAATCTCGAGAAAGCGTTACGAAATGTTGGTAGTGTGATGTCTTTCAAATAATACTGAAGTTTGAAGTCGCATACCTGGCGATATAATAATGCACGACTAGATTCGTTAAGTCGTGTTTGCCATTCTTGTATATAGTTGTCAGTTAATCTTTGCTTGAACATTGATAAAAACGCATCTATATTGCCGACACCCTGACTTAGCCAAACATGAAAAAAGCCATAGCGTGCTAGCATTGTTTTGACAAGTGATGCCCAAATTTGTTTTATTCGGAAACGTTTGTATGTCATCTAACATCATATTATATATATGTTTGATATATTTATGGGGTTCTGACTCAATAATTTTAAACCAATACTTAATAATTATCATATATCTTCTAATAATGAGTGGAGTTCTGCCAACTTCACCATAGACAAAATAATTTTTTCACCCCTAGTAAATTTTTACAAAATTGCAAATGAACACGCTCAATTTGATTACCCGTTACAAAACACCAAATTTCAGATCCATAATTTAGAATGGGCTGAATTAATTTGTCAAATAATTGCCATCTGTGTATTACTGTAATATCAGTGAATTTGTATAAATATCTATTAAGCCTAAAAATAGATTTTTGAGCTTGGCCAGATAAAAGCGATTGTGTTGCCGTGAAAGATCCACCTGTAGTAAAAACTATACCGAGATATGTAAATTTACTCACTATTTCGATGATGGCATTGTAATAGTTAAATTCTATGTTTCTTCGCAATGTTCCCCCTTTACGAAAAATGAGTATCCTAGTTTTTACAGTGTTGACCTTTAATTTCCACTTTATGCAGTATTTGTGTAGTAAGTTCAGGCCAGTTTGCATTCCACTTTCTGATTCTGCGAATATGACTATATCATCGGCATATAGAAGTATAAAAAGTTTTAGCATACCAATATCAATTCCTTCCAAACCACCCGTTTCAAATTACAATTCAAGATCATTCACAAACATGCTGAATAAAAAGGGAGATAAACAATCACCTTGACGTACGCCCAAGGTGCAAGAAAATTCATCGCTTAGCATTTTATTGTTCTTTACCCTCGATTTAACGTTACAGTATATGGATTTTATTACATTCAAAATTTTACCGCGAACTCCCATCTTTATTAATTTTAACCACAAATTGTCCCGCACTACATAATCAAAGGCTTTTGAAAAATCTACGAAAGCACAATACAACTTTTACCCGAGTTGATTGTGAATTAATATGTACATCCTTCTCTGTGTCTATCACATTCGCCATTTATTCAAGGAAGTGGAGGGAAAGTTCGGGGTTCACATACATACACATACTTATGGGAGTGATAAAAGAGACACATATTTATGGACACATAAAAACCACTTAAATACAACATATTTTTTATTTTTATTGTATATATGTATGTATTTAGCCATCTTCCTTTCATTCTTCTTTCGTTATAGTATTTTATATATCTTCTATTTGTCCTCCTCGTTGGCATCTGAAATATATATTTATACAATATAAATTATTTATTACTACCGCACATAGCAATTGTTAAGGGTATGTACTACATCTAAAGATACTTTTTTATTCTTTATTAACATAATAATCCGTGTTTATAGCAGTTTTTTTAAATTAGGGCCGAAGTATCGAAGTCTTTTAGGGCCGAGGTGTCTTAGGGCCGAGGTGTCTGGGGCCGGGATGTCTTAGGGCCGAGGTGTCGCTTTACCACAACAACAACAACGTCGCCCACTCCAAAGTAAGTATTATTTGATAGTAGGTGTGTTAACTGCACAAAATAGGGTGTTGACTTCACTTTCTGATGCAAAGGTCCCCTTTGGTATGGAAGTTCCCTAAGACAATATAAAACGTTTTATCCAAAGACACACGCTCTATCTCATTTTCAACTCCCGGTATCCATGGAAATCCAAGATGGCCGCCGTGAATATAGGTCAAATTTTAAAATTGGCATAACTTGGTACCTGATCATGCTAGAAACATGATTTTGGTGTCTATTCCCATGTACTGGCATGCACAGAAATCAATAAAATAATTTTCAACAATATCCGTTCATGAAAACATGACCGAAATTCAAAATGGCCGCCATTTTTCGATAAAATACGTCTAAATTGAACGTAAATATTGACTGAAATATGCTAACGCAATTAAATTTGTCTCCACTAACATGCAATAGATATCGTGTGATGTATAATAAAATTATGATACAGTGAAACCAGATTGTTAAATCCAAGATGGCCGCCGTTTGTCGTTCTGCATTAACTAAATATTCTGTAACAGTTTGCATATGCAGCAAAACGATGTTATTACTGAGGAATTTGTGTACTTATTCTTGAAAGCACCTATCATGTTTAGTTTCTATTTACAATGGATAATAACAAAGGAAACACACACTAATCAGTTTGTAAACTTTTTAAAACATAATTTTTATTTATCTGTATTTATTTTTGGATGTGCAATGATAAACTGTCGAAAATATTATTTGTTCAGGTGACGCATTTAATTAGTATAAATTATTAAAAAATAGCACGTCTCATTTGCATATGAAAATAGCCTGATACCACCGCGCGTCACTATTAGTAAATAAATATTACTACATGTAAATGAGGCACTCGTAAGTTTTAGAACTGGTGGAATAGTGATACAATTACACTTATTTATTCCCAGAAAGACCATTTTGTGCCTACTGAGTGGGCATGTACCTTTACACCAGTCTAATACGCAATAACTGCACAACTCGATAATTTGATAAAACAAGAATCCGCAATGAAAGGTATGTCGTGCCTGCCGAGGCATTTGACTGTACATAATGTGAGCATGGGAATGTGCTAAAGTAAGCATCACAAAACCATCAGAGAAATGCATTACATGTTTTGAACACCAAAAAGGTCAACAGTACTTGTGAGTGTGTTCCAAATGCTCACATGTATCGAGTTTCAAATATTGAAGCACTCCGTAATCAGTAATTTTAAAGTTATAGCATGATAAAGAAACTTGTACAAACTTTTTGACATAACATAAAAAGTATTGACTGATTCGAATTTAATGGCCTATCAACAGCTAAGGTCATTTATTTAAGGCCGGAACAACGTGTTTTTCAACTTGCTGCATTCGGGGTGGGGGGGTGGGGTGGGTCCCGAAATCAGGACGGAATATTTACATCGAAAAAATATAATATATTGAGCCCTAAACTTAGTACAACCTGACCTGGTGCCAGGTCCATAAATAATAATTTCCACAAACAATTATAAATAATAATTTTCACAAATAATTATAAATAATAATTTTCACAAATAATCATAAATACTAATGTCCACGAATAATCATAATACTCACAGAAGGGGTATAGCCCGCTGAAACTGTCAACGACGTACGTGAGGGCCAAACCAGGTATCCGGTCGGGATTCCCGTAAGGATGAACCCCGATCGTTAAATTATGTCATCGCATATTCCCACCTGCGACCCACTTTTGACGTAAAGTTTTTCCACAAATACATGAAGGCCAAACGATGAAGGTCATCTTAATGGCGGCATGAGTGTGTTCCAAATGCGTACATGTATCGGGTTTCCAAGTGTCTATGAAGCAATCCACCAAGTAATATAAAAGTTATTTGTTGATGAAGAAACTTGTACACGTTTTGACGTAAATAAATGCCTACGTGTTTCCACAACAGTGTGAATGTCAAATGGGCAAGGTCATGCATATGGGTGAATGAGTGTGTTCCAAATGCATACATGTATCAAGTGTCCAAACATTGAATCAATCCATCAAGTAATATTAAGGTTATATGCCGATACGTGTACAAAGTGTTTGACGCAAAAATGGCTATGTGTTTCCGCAACAATGTGAAGGTTAAAAAGGTGAAGGTCATGTTAATTGCGGCATGAGTGTGTTCCAAATGCTCACATGTATCAAGTGTCAAAATACGGAAGCAATCCATAAAGTAATATTAAAGATATATATGATGATGAAGAAACTTGTAGTGTACAAACTTTTCGATACAAATAAAAAATGGCTACGTGTTTCCGCAAAAATATGAAGGTAAAAAAGGCCAAGGTCATGTTAATTGGGACACGAGTGTGTTCCAAAAGCTCACATGTATCAAGTGTCCACATATTGAAGCAATCCGTCAAGTAATTATTAAAGTTATATAGTGATGAAGAAACTTGTACAAACCTTTTGATATTTGTTGACGCAGACGACGGACGGAAAAGAGGCGACTATAGTTCTGCTAAAGCAGGCGCAACAAAAACTGCACATTTCCTATGTGTTATATGTTACCTTATAACACAGTATTTATTGCATTTTCAGTACAGTCTGGTGAGGGTCTATACTGTTCACAATTTGATCAGTGATTCATTTTGCATTCAGCAAACACTGAATGATGTTTAGGCTGTATCATCTGCGTCTGATCAGGATTTCTAAATTGGACAGGAATAAATAATGAAATAAATTTGGCGTTGTCTAATGTCATGATTTGTAATTTATTTAATGGTGTTTAACGGCCTGTCAACAGCTAATATAAGGCCATTTTAGGCCGGGCTAACATGGTAGAATCCCAAATTTCACCTGTTGTGATTGTGGGGAAAATCCCAAATCAGAACTAAATATGTACGAACAAACATATATTTATATTCAGCCCAGAAATTAGAATAACCTGACCTGGTGCCAGGTTCTCACCACACCAGAGTCATTTAGCCCCACTACCTAAAAGTAATACAATTAGTATTAAATCTTACTACTTTTATAATGGGTATAACCGGATTCAACTCTCAAGTAACAAGGAAGCAAAACAAGCACCTAGGGGCTAAACCAGGGATATCAGAATTCCGTTAAGGATGAAACAAATTGTTAAATTTACCCTGCGCATGTTACTAACAAACCGCCTATTCCATGAACTGCAATGAAGCTGTCCCTTAATCATAACCCTGCGATACGACTACATAATACTTCGTACTAAACATCATTATAAAATTACATTGTACTTGCAAAGGTACTGCATTTTACGATGTTTTTTCTATATAGCTGTGACCCTGATCATGACATTTAACGTTGGTATGTATATGATACCAAAATAAACTGGAAAAGGTGGCATCACATATCAGTTTATGGCGAAAGGTTGAAGAGTTTTATTTTTATATCCAACGGTGAACATCTTGATAGCCATCTTAGATTTCTCAAATTGCTGAATGATGTCCTCCTGAACAACCGCATCGTATATAGACGGGAACGCATATTGTAAGAGGGAGCACCGCATATTTCACACACAGGTTGAAGTAACGGACCAATGTCTATAAATACATTAACTATATATGGAAGTGTCCTGGTGCCAATGCTAAAATAGTTTTTATCTCCTAATTAGGAGATACTATTTCCTAATTCCTAATTACGGCTTACTATCTCATAATTAGGACTTACTATCTCCTAATTAGGACTTACTAACTGTGTCAATGCGTTCAATTTAGACGTTTTTTTATCGAAAAATGGAGGCCATTTTGAATTTCGGTCGGTCTTGTCTTCATGAACGGATAGTGTTGAACATTATTTTATTGATTTCCGTGCATGCCAGTACATGGGAATAGACACCAAAATCATGTTTCTAGCATGATCAGGTACCAAGTTAGGCCAATTTTAAGATTTTACCTATATTCACGGCGGCCATCTTGGATTTCCATGGATACCGGGAGCTGAAAATGAGATAGAGCGTGTGTCTTTGGATAAAAAGTTTTCTATTGTCCTAGGGAACTTCCATACCAATGGGCATGTTTGCATCAGAAAGTGAAATAAAAAGTCAATTAACACACCTACTATGATATTTTCCTTAATAATCAACAGATTTTTATGAAATATGGCGCAGCAAACGCGTCTTCATGAGCTGCATTTGGTGGTCCAGGGAGTTTGGCACAGACTTATGTCGTTTTTGCGAAGAATCGATTTATAAATCTTTAAAACTTTAGAATCTTTTCCATTGCTGTCAAACCACGTTTTGTTGAAATGGGACAAAACCGGGTCGCTGAACACAACACGATGCCGCTTACGAAAATTGGATATGTTAATTAATAAAGCCGTAAATGCCGTAATCCGATTAAGCTGAAAATTGGTATCCCGCTTGGATTTGTGTCGCTAAACACGACGCCGTTCTCCAAAAAATCGATATCGTCACTAACGACGCCGTAAATGACGTCGAAAGTTTCAAACTTTGTACGGCGATTACAGCTTTACTAATTGAGATATCACACTTCTGTAAACGGATTCTGGTTCAGCGAGGCAATATAAAAAATACAGAGACCACCAAATGCAGCTTAACAAGACGCGTTTGATGCGCCATATTTCATCAAAATCCGTTACGTAATAAGGACAATATAAAAGAATACGTACTTTGAATCAGATGGATTCTGGAAGTTTCAGTCCTTGTTGTTGTTGTTAGTACCACGTGATCATACACCTTGATATACGTATAAGTTATCAAAATCCGTTACGTAATAAGGACACTATAAAAGAATACGTACTTTGAATCAGATGGATTCTGGAAATTTCAGTACTTGTTGTTGTTGTTAGTACCACGTGATCATACACCTTGGTATATATATGCGGATATATTTAAAGGTCATAATTATCTGTCTGTATGTAGCCAACTTATAATAAATTAACATAAACTAATATTCTGGTCTTTCCATATGCTTCGTTTGCGTGAACATGGCTACATATAGATATATACGAGACAATCCATGTGGTTTTGTATCCGAGTAAAAATATGAGAGATTTTTATGAAAAATATTTACAAAAAAAATGTGATATTTATGTAAATAAGTGATTGAGTGAGCCAGTGGGGTGAGGTAGTCAGCTGGTTGAGAGTAGTTGTGCAAAAAAAAATTGTTAGCTTTAATACAGGGACTCCGGAGCTACATGTACCGGGGGAACTGGAGGTTTCCTCCATCAGGAGTAATTGCTTTTTATGTCGAAATTTACAATCTGCATTACTCCAATATAGACAAAAATCAAACGATTTAATGTGTATTAGTCTATTTGTGTCAAAATCTGACGGTGTGGTAGGTGACTCAAAACTAAACTAAAATTAAATAAATGCTAGTAAATAACAAAAACAAATATATATATATAAAACCCAATTAACAACACAAAATCAGCAACCACGGTTATCATGATAGGTTAATATAGCATTCTGATACAGCATACTAACATAGGGTGAGGGTGGCACGTCAAATACCATACCGTCAGAAATCACTTTATTCTTCTCTTCTCTTCTCGATGGTGATTAGGTAGGATTGGGACTAAATGTGACTATAAGTTAATTACGTAGAGCACACTTGCTAGACATTAGTGACTCAGATAGTACACTCGCCACTTAATTTCATTTGACCAGTCCGTATGCCACTCAAAACGCACAAATCACGTAAACTAGTATGGGTTCCTCTCAATCATCTATAATCGATACCCAGCCATACTATATCACACACATATAAGCTGATGGGTGCTATAGGAGGCCTAAAATTATAGGTTACCATACCTGCATAGATTCTCCTATATTTGACGCACATTTTTGGAGCCTGAATTATAAATGCAACATTTATCAAAATTCGGAAATATAAACCAGACCGACGACCATCGGCCTGCTTCTTTACCGGGTATGGAAGGTGTCCGAGCCAATTCCCACCCTTAAATATGAGCCGAATGAACAAATAAAGGTCATAATTATCTGTCTGTATGTAGCCAACTTATAATAGATTAACATAAACTAATATTCTGGTCTTTACATGCTTCGTTTGCGTGAACATGGCTATATATAGATATATACGAGACAATCCATGTGGTTTTGTATCTAAAAAGATGAGAGATTTTTATGAAAAATATTTACAAAAAAACTGTGATATTTATGTAAATGAGGTCGAAATCTGACGAAATTTTCATGTGCTCCCAACATTTCGTCAAATGTTGACGCCATTTACAGAAACTATTACATGTATATCGTAAATTTTGTAAATATTTTCTCATGAGATACCTTTTCAGGTACATAATCACTCGGCTTAGATCATATATACATGACACGTCACGGCACAAATGGGCGTATTAACCCTTCCTACGCTGTTGACGGAAATTGTCGTCTGCTGTTTTTCATTCTTGCTTTAATTCTTAACAAAAAACTGGGTTTGACAGCACATGAGAATCGTCTCCACTGGAGACGATTCTCATGTGCTGTTAAAACCAGGTTTTTGTCGAGAAATATTGATATGGGTCTACAATCTGCATTGGTTACACCAGGAATATAACCGCGACTCAATAGCGAATGGGCAGGCTGATCTGGGGCTACACTGGTTGTAAGCTCAGTGCGCCCTTTTTTATCGTGCGAGTTCGGTTGGACACGGTGAGTGGCGTTTTGGGACGTTGACTGACGAGAATATGAATTGCGGTCGACAGAATGTACAGGTGAGACTACGTTAGTGTTCACATAAATGTTACACGTGACACCTTATGACAAGATATGTTACACAGTGTAGTCTTCTTGAAATATACAGTCCCCGACTAGGTTACACCCTAACCCCACCACGGCAATGCATATATTCAGATCACTCACGCTCGTATATAGAACAGATGGAGTATTGAGTCCGCCAATGTGACATTGAAATGCGTCGACTCAACTGGAAATACTTTGTTGAGGCAGTCTCCTTGAAATCATAGTATAGTATAGGTCAACGGCAAACGCACGGTCGAGTAAACACAAAACCCATTCAGTATGTGGGACAGAAATACCTTCAGCGAATGTGTAATTATACCCACTTTTTTGGGAATAAATGGGTATATTGTTTTCGTCACGAGTGTCCGTTCGTCCGTACGTCCGTACGTCCGTCACGTTTCTTGTAACTTGAACAACTTTTTCACCTTCATACCTACGCGCCTGATATTTGGTATGTAACTTCGTTATCATGTGCAGATGCGCAAAGTGAATTCGGATTTTTCATCCGACCCTCCATCATGGATTACCTCCCCCTTTCGGACTTAGCAGTTGGGGAAAGTGGGTATATTGCGATGGCGCGCCATCGACTTTTTCTAGTTTAATTTATTTTTGAGTAAATATATGTTCTTGTCTTTGTGATTCCCATTCCCCCCCCCCCCCCCCCCCACACACACACTCTCTCTCTCACACACATTATTAGACTGTCATGTACACTACATGTATATACATGTACAGTAGTGGCTCTCTAAACCGGACACTCATATAATATGTGTCTGCTTAACTGTATGTGTGTATTGTCACCTCTCACTGTTGAAAACGTGTGTACATGATCGCAAATCACATATATATATACCAGTTTTGCGGTACCAATATGCCCGATTTACAGTGGATCCTTTCTAAACTGTACTGGGGACATCCCATGGTGTCCGGTTTAGAGAGGTTCCACTGTACTGGGGACATCCCATGTTGTCCGGTTTAGAGAGGTTCTACTGTACTGGGGACATCACAGGGTGTCCGGTTTAGAGAGGTTCCACTGTACTGATATAACTGATATATTTCCCACTGGTGACCGATTTATATAGATTTTATTACAGCTTTTGTCAGGGACTACTTGACACTATTGACAGAATTGCGGACGTGATAAAGGGTTTCGCATAATATAACACGCCCTCACGACAATAAATGGCCCGATTGATACCTTACTATGTAGTATACCACTTGCGTAGTACCACACATAAAGGCATAGTGGCTCAAATAATGTGTCAGATAATCAACTTATGGGTTTATTCCTAAGTTATGCGCTGTAACTGACCTATATCAAGCAAATGCAACATTTTGATTGATTATATTCCAAGGAGTTTTTGTTTTATTCAATACTAATTTAGGAGAGATATACTTTTTAGTATTATAAACGTTTTGTTTACAAACCCATTTCCAGGTTACTCCTCGGTATATGTTGCTTGAGAAAACGATGCAAATATAAAACTAAAAAATAGTTTACTTCTTTCTCGCATATTAGAATCCCAGTGCATCATTAGAGTCGGATCAGGTACTACGTTTAATCAATCATTCAATCAACAACAATCCTAAGGTCTGTCAAATGATATAGTCGATATCATGGGTTCTTGAAGAACGGTGCATATTTTGATGTTTTATGGGTTATTTCGGTATCTCTGGTGGTTTGGGTGCATTGTTACCAACATACAATTTACGTCATCTCCAGCGAGTTACACGTATACGTGCGAATTTATGGGTATATTGACAGTAAGAAAGGGGCTCGAAAATTCTGAACGGTGAATGTGTAGATAGTTGACGATTTCTGTCGTGTGTAATGATTGAGCATTAGTAGTTGCACAAAACTATGTAAATTACCCAAAACCAACGAAATCCATCCATATCTACCCAAAATCCATCCATATGACACCAACATTCTGACCATCTGTTCAAACACCTGTGGTCGAGATATGCAACTCTGTAAAACTCCCTACCCGCCTGCAGCATACACATATGCTACGGACGGTAAGGGATATTTGAGGAGTTACTGCCCGTGACCATGTAAAGGCAAATGACTTTGGACCTTATAAAGTCACTTGGTACAGGGCAAAAGAAGGGTCGGTGGGAAAATGGGACTAAGTCCCCTTTTTCTCCACTGACCCATTCAAATATTAAACCAGGCATGCAGAAAGTTCATTCAAGGATATAGAGATAGATGTTGTATATGTCTCTGATTCATACCATTCATATCACGGCACTACAACATTTATAACACGCAATGGGTTCTGACAGTGTGCCTCTCAGCACTACTTACAACTATCGCATAAACGCATTTGTCGTCTAGTAATTTGCGCCGTTTACTAGACGAAAATGTGTGTATGCGGTATCTGCTGCGTGTAGCTGAATTTGTATTCGTCAGGAATCCGGTGCCTATTTCGACGTGAAACAGTTGACGCCGACGTGGAGTGGAGCACCACTGAGTGTTAATGTATGACTTTGTGGCGAAGCTGGGTCCCAAGAGTTTCGGGACCCAGTAAGAGGTAACCAATAGAATCAAATTATAACGTTCGTGATGATTTATGTTCGACGTCATTCGCGGTGGTCAATAGAGAAATGCGACTTGTATTTGCGACCAGTGTAGTCCCAAACCAGAATGTGGATCTACGCAGTCATGTTGTAACAAACACTATAAATCCTTATGAGATGTTATGTACACACCTACCAGGGGGCCGTTTACTAATCTAAACTTCGTACGACTACAATGTTCGTAAGTGCAAAAATATGATAGTCTGTAAATTTCACATTAACAATGTTTTCTTGTAAACAATGATTGGATTTACATGTATTGAGCATAGCAGCCTATGCTCAATAAATGTAAACTCATCAATTGAAATTTCCAGACGATCCTAAATGTGCACTTACGAACATTTTAGTCGTACGAAGTTTAGTGAAACGGCCCCCAGGAACTAGTCTAGCAGATTGGACACAATTGCAATGAAAGCAACATTTTTCTAATCACAGCCACATCTCTCTAATGTCAGCCACATTTGTGAAGAATTCAAACAATTCTCCACATCAGTATCGATAAAAACGACCTGCTTGCTATAAAGTATGTATTCTCAGGGGCGGTGTCATTATTATAATACAGTTTATCGTGCCCTTTGTGTGGTATGCTATCAGTAGGCCCCTTTGCGCAATCTTACGTCGTTATCTCGACATATCTGTGCCTGTTTACCGGTTATGGTCTAAGCCCCCGGCAGTCATGACACAATTAAAACAGACTTATGTCTACGGCAGCGAATTGTAAATGACAATATGATGCCTTGTTATATAATCGATGGCCTGTGGCTTAACTGTGAAAACTATGAACGTCAAGAAAGGAGAAAGACTGAATAACATCGCACTTGTTAGCTTGTCTAAAATAATAATAAAATCCTTGGCAACAAAATACATTTTCAATAAAACGCGGAATATTGCCAATCACATGTCAAGCATTGTCAAATGATTTACTTAATGTATGTACAATTTCATAAATTCGGTAGTTTAAAAATAATTAGGAACAGCAGTGATGAATGTTCTCTCATGCGCTGATCGTTGAAATTTGGCAGGTGCAATAGAGTCAGACGTTTATAACACCTATAACACATATAATGGTAGGTTGCGATATACAAAGTTAACCAGCCATGGACTTTCGTTTACCCGTTTCGTGATTGATTTCAATGAAAGATCATGTAGAATAATACGTATGTTGCATTATATTTGACCAGTATAGCTATGATCCTATTGTCATGAATGTAGGCATTAGACTCCTTATCCCATTTGAAACTGAAGATTCGCCATAGACGAAACGGTTCAAATGAGTGGTAACAGCGTATATTTTTATGAAGAAAAATGAAAAACGAGTTAAGATGCTAACAGCGTGACGATGGTTAATTGATGTACGGACAAGCAGAGTTATCCTCCCGGTTCACTTGTCTCATCTGAAGAGCTATCGAATATACCCACCCGGGCGGTTCTAGCTGATGATAGAAATTTTCTTTCCATCTGATATTAAACCATGAAAGTACAATGTTGCATCGAATTACGTACAAATCTGTAGCTTGGACCATATAAGTTCGCATTGGCATTGTTGTTCGTTGTTTTGTATTTCACTAAACTTCTTACGACTAAAATGTTCGTAAGCGCAAATTTAGAATCGTCTGTAAATTTCAATTGATGGATTTACATTTATTGAGCATAGGCTGCATATGCAGCCTATGCTCAATAAATGTAAATCCAACAATTATTTACAAGAAAACATCGTTAATGTGAAATTTACAGACTATCATAATTTTGCACTTACGAACATTTTAGTCGTAGGAAGTTTAGTGAAACGGGCCCCAGTATCCCAGACTGACGGGAAGGGCGAGATAGTATTCGTGCCGAGACCGGGAATCATGTGAACCGGACACTTCACGACCGGCTATTACGGTATCAGCCTTACCCTCAAACGAGCCACCAGTGATGTGTCCATTTGGATGCGTTGATGGACAGCGGACGAGTAGACCTGGGACGACTGCAATGCATGGTAAATCATGACCTGCATTCGAACGCCCCAAAACCTAATCCAATACATGTAGAAAGAAACATGCTTTATGTGTACTGATATAGTACACGTCTCACCGTTTATTTTGTATGTTTAAGTATCGTATGCATATTCTGGAGGGCGTGCCGTGCTACTAACCTCATGTATTGTGGCATGAATGGGTGAGCTGATTGCACGGCGGGAAATATGCTATACATAAACCATGTCTTAATGCATATTTACGACATTATTATTGTTTGGGAAACATTGTTCAACCGTACAGCCCAACCAGTTTCAGCTTATAAGTGAATTGTGTATCGTGATATATTTCTCAATAGACTAGAGCCATACTATATCAATGTTTATAGGTGGGTCAATGTTCTAACGCAACCCCGGTAGCATGTTGCTCCCGGCCACCATAGAAACAGGGCGTTAATCGAGTTACATGTACATGTATACATTCTGTATGTAGTAAGGATGATTCTCGACCCACGAAACTGGAAAATTGAAACCAAAATGTTCCAATTGAAAGAGTATAGCACTGGCTTTAGTACCGTGTGTATATATTACCTTATGTCCGTCACTTGTGGTTAATTATCGTCTTAAGCTTGCCACAGCTAGTTTACACGATATACAGTATGCACAGTGAAATTGGTGATGCACATATGATTGTGTACCTAATGAGATGTGTTATTTTTCATGAAAAAAGTCGAAAGTTGCAACGCGAAAACACAATTGCCATGCCACTTGCGAATTCCTATATGGTATTGTGAATCCATCACGTGTTCGCCTTTTGTAAAGTCTAAAACGGCAAATAAATATGTGTGCGTTCGCGCGACGACTATTGACTTTATAAAAAGCTAAAAAAAAACACACACACACGAAGGACGTTTAGCCCTTTGAACCCGAAAGCCCGTTATAGCGGGGTTCACAAACAGTGCATATCCAGATGAGCCGGCTCGTAGCGAGCCGTCTCATCAGGATCTGCACTTTTTGCAAGTAATTTTCATATTTTTGAGAACAAAAACACCCCCTTTTCATAAATGGACTAATCTGAAAATCATTCTGTGACGATTGGATTGGTCGGAAAATTAGCATATCACAGTCCATTACAGTTACATAGGGTTGAAAGGGTTAACAAGCAGCCACCATACATAGCCAAGTAACATCGCGAGTGAATGACCGCTTATCTACTTTACAACACGATTGTCCAGATGAGAACAAGTGCACTTGTCCACCGCGCTATACCAGTGAACCCGTATGCAGT
Source organism: Conchocele bisecta (assembly GCA_029237695.1). Lineage (NCBI taxonomy): Eukaryota > Metazoa > Mollusca > Bivalvia > Lucinida > Thyasiridae > Conchocele > Conchocele bisecta. Next base: position 44,475,309 of record CM055270.1, on the reverse strand, counting down.
TCAATGAGGGCAGTAAACGAGATATATGATGCAGTATGTCAGATGACATTGCGTAGACTTGGGTCATATAAAAAAAACATAGACATAGATATGTTATCTAGGTCGATGCAGAAACGCGCTGTCTATTGTCAGCTGAAACGTCTCTGTAATAAGCTTCGTTACCAGCCAAGAGTTATGGTTAGATGTCTCTGTTACCAGAAATGAATGAATTTCATACAATTTCATACAATTTCATACAATTTCAACTACAGAAAATATTCGGTCCATTTAAATTTGACGTTAAATACAGTAGATATATATAAATACATGTACCTAAGTAATGCGGTAGAATCTAACCGAGGTGTGGAACTATTTCAAACACAAATGATACAAATAAGGCTCATGCTTATAACAACGACGAGATTGACCAGAGACGTCGTTTGTCATCAATAAAGCATTTATACATAATTGTGCATCTCGTTGGATTTTGTTGTATATCATTATATGTGATTTATAGTTTTATTGCATAAACTCGGCTTTTACAGTGCACTAACACAGCTAGTGTATTACAATCATGATCGATACACTAGTGTAATAAATATAGGCCTATGCTAATGAAACCGCTATGGAAAACGAATTAGGTTATCAGCACAGCTTCAATGTGTGATGGTATATGCAATAAATACATTTACGTTATTTATTTAATAAACTCGTTGATTGTTTTCAGAAGAAACTAGGAATTTGTGTAGTTTTTTTTTATGAAATCAGTAAGCTAGTTTAATAAATACAACATTAATTGTTATTACATCATACACTCATGCACTATCCTTTATGTAATGTATTAGGCTAACTGTTACATATGCCTGGGTTCCAAGAATACATTCTTAGCAGAAGGTTTAGCAGGCAACTATAGTTGCGAGCGGTAACTCTTGCAATCTACTCGCGTACCGTATGGACTACGGGCGTATATTGCTAGAGCTACCATTCGCAACTATATATAGTAGCCTAACATACTTCATAAGCCTAAAGGTACATTTTGTCAAGAAGCGGCCCAAACAGTCACGCCGTCTACACGTGTAAATACTAATTAATTGAAATTTCGAAATACACTTCAGCAACCGACGTCACATCTCGACAAGGCAATATAGTGCGGAAATATACCGACCGTTGTGTTCCCGATCTTCATTCACAGAGCCGATGTCGGATTGCGAAATACAGCCTCGCTAATTAGGGGCGGAGTAACGTAAGTCACGTGACTTAATATATTCAATTTTGCAATGTGCCTATTTTGCAAGAAGTATATGACTATTTAGAAGTGCATGGTCTTTTGCTGCGTTCATTTTAAATTCATGTTGGACATAAGACATCTCGTTATAATATATGGAACAAATCAATTGATTATTCTCGTAAGTTAAACGCTTTAGTATTTTCACATTATTCTTAATTTATTCATCGATCACGTTTGCAATTGTGGTACCATAATAACCACGCGCAACCGACACCCTGAAATCACTCGAAAGTTTTATGCGTAAACATATAGATTTGTGAAGACGCATTTGTATGTTTGTAATGTGTGTACAATATTTAGCTCATTATTGATAACTAGTATATAGCTCACGCTGAGATGTAGATTTATCGCTTTATATATTGTGTTGCATGCAATAACCAAATATGGTCGAGCTGGAACGTAATCCACAATTATGTTGGCCCAGTGGTAGGTTTGAACACGGTGATTGAAGTTCTGACAAAATGTAAAGTGGCTATTCATTCGCAACTGGCTACCAATAACATTAAGAATGTCTGCATTCTTTATGGTCACAAACTAAACTGCTCATCGTTCTTCAATTGTTCGCGAATGAGGTAGATGGATTTATGTACAATTTAATTTGTGTCATTTAGCCGCTATGTCCTAGACTTTGCATATATAGCAAGAGCTGTTTCAATTGTATTGTCTATAATATAAGCTAGCACTGAAGTAGGAATTCGGATTTGGTGGAACAGAAAGTTCTAAAACTGTCTGGATAGAATATCGCTGCAATAATTGGCCAGAAGCTATTTGTGTTACACATGTGGATGATACATATGGACTATACTCTTTTAAATGATATCTTATCAACGTTACGCCTTGTTTTGTGTTGTTGATAAATTGTTGATCTCGTGACCCCATGTTAAATCATCCGAAATAGTTACTCTTATGTATGGATTCTGGGACACGTGTTGTAATATGTAGCTACCTGATGAGTAGAAGCGACTAGATGTGCTATATATGCTCATATCGTTGTGTGTTTTGTTTTCCACATTAAACCTCGTCGTCCATGTTTTTGGCCCATTTGTATTACTCCTCGATATCTTGTTGAAGGATGGGGTGCTCGTTTTGATTAATATGTCTGTAGAGGAGACCATCATCAGCAAACAGCATTACTTGTGATTTAATTATATTTCATTTTTTGTTTATGTTTGTATAGCCGTTTAACGGCTGTATTCCCAATCGCATTTGTTTGGCAATTCTCAAAGAAAATTCCCAAAATTAAGTAACCAAAAAAATTATTTTTTTTATCTGCCACTACTTTCTGTTGAGTCATTTAGTATTTAGTTGTATTACTAGTAGAGCACATAGGAATACATGCCTGTATCTCCTTGCCGTGGTTTCTGAGCTACAATGGCCACATCATTTCAATCCCATTATTCTCCTGTTCTCTATAACACAATAACAGGAAAACTAGTCAGATTATATTTTTCAGAGTAACGAACGATGCAGAGACATGGCACATGGCATGCTAATATCGTGCGTTGCTGGCTATAATTGATGTTTTGATTGTGTACCATTTTGTCATAAAAATTTACCCTTGACTGCAGTTGTTCACACAAGCTGTCTATAAGCATTGTTCACACAAGCTGTCTATAAGCATGCAGTCAGTTTCAAGATTTTTATTTTTCGTAACGTGAACATGACATGTTCCTAGTTACATACAAAAGTTATATCACAAATATCAAACAAGTGCAGATACGATACCATTAAATGTATTGCTGCATGTATAGGGCAGGAGATGGTTTTCGCTCACAGGAACCCGCCTGCCACAGAGACACACGGATTCCTCAAGCCAAAAACACCCCCCGAACACATACAAGCAGTTACCATATGATCAATATTTAGCGTAACTAATCTCAAACTAAGAAGAACATTGTAGGAAAAACAGGCCCGGACAGATAGGGCGAGTCTGGCACACGGTTCATCATAACACCATCCCAGCCAATCTATGGTTACTTTTCATTAAAAATAGGCAACCGTTTATAGCCAAGTAAGCGATGCCAAGTCGAGTGCCAGCAAGCTATATGAGTCGAGACCTACCTGAACAAAACATTATTTAGTTGAAATACAGTGTTATGATGGTGGGTTTAAATTATTGTGTTCATTCTGCGTGTACACAAGGACATGTCAACAGTTTTACTTTCATATATACATTTTCACTCGAATTTATATGTCGTGAGCGATGCTTGGCTTTGTATCGTCGCACTCGTGCAGCAGCCGGCTTGAACTAGCAGACAGACTGTCTACACGAGAATGGGAGACAACTCCAACCATTAAATACATATATATTTACTCGTGCACAGAGTTACTATTGACATTCCCCGTTGTACAGTACAGTATCAGAACACATGTATCCATACTGTATCAGAACAATTGCAAATTTTGTAGAGCAGTATACCGTACTAAAGATAAACAAATACATGAAACTTTTAAGGCTTATCTTCTCTAATAATAGTCTTAATCCCCACAGAGCAGGAACATGAACTTGACCTCTGCTTTCTTGCATCATCATCATATTATTTATCATGTTTTATGGAAACATATTTTGCAGCACATGAGAACAATCTCCAATGCAGATGTTTCTCGTGTGCAGCCAAAATGCTATGTTAGGCTTGATAAAAGAACAAAAACACAAAAAAGATAACAGAAAAATAACAGCAGATGACACGATCATATTCAGCGTAGTAAGGGTTAATATATATTTTCTCAACAAGTCTCACTAAAAATTATAATTCGTTGCTCTTTCGAGAGCACATATTGCAATACTCCATCCGATTCATCTTGCCTGGACGATTCGCATGGGAGGCACAAACGCCATTTGATTTGGAATTGTTGTCATTGTTATTACATGTACCACATGTTCATAATACAGTTAAAAGTCAGTGTTGTTAGTCATTGTTAAGTTTTTGGTACATCTCGAATGAACATACACGTCAGATATATATCTATTTGTGGTATTATGCAAAATTAATTAAAATGTTTTAAGATATTAAGATATAAGTGTGTTTACTAGTGCGTTGAAAAATAGAATAGCGATGTCACTTGTGAATGTTACAAAGTCGCCAATTATACATATCACAGTCGCACACATTGATTCTAATTATTCATGAGAGGTAACATAGCCACTTTTTCTTGTAGGTGCGCGTGACGTCACGTGATTGACAGCCATTCGTCGTTAAATTTACGTCGCGACCTTTCGTTCTGACCGCTGGAGTGTAACATGGCGTCCAGCAAAGGGAAGGTGAGTGCTGTCAAATTTATTTATCTTTTTGCTTTATTAAACTCATGTATGCAATTATTTTCGTACAGGATTTAACATAATAAAGAGACACTGAAAGCTGATGCAGCTGCATATATTTTTTACGATTGATCTTCGTGAAATAACTATGTTCGGCGTTTTCAGCTCGGCTTTCGGCTTAACTGGATTTCTCTGACACAAAGAATTAGATCGGATATGGCGACTAATTGCTATTGATACATACATGTGTGTTTTCTTGTAGACAGCGTGTCCTAGCTCAATATAACGTTGCTAAACGTGCTAAAATAGCATGTATTTGTTCAAGGACTGAACATCCGCTTGAATATGAATATTCATGAGGATATTCGACATTGAAACGCTAAGGTCGAATTATTCTCCAGAAATTTTACAGATAACTCTATTATTCCATTGATTGTGTGTTCAGTCAGTCTGTATTATTTAATCAGTTTTAATGCATATTTTTGTTTTGTTCCAATGATGTTTACAAGTAAAGATCATTTGACAGCTATTTTTTTTTAGATGATTTTTACAAATGAATGTCCTTCCTTTCACATGCCCTGTTAATGGTAGGCTATGCTTCATCAACACTAAGGTTATGAACAGGCATTGCTGTTTTCCTGTCTCAAAACTTTTTAAGATGATATTGTAAGTTGACAAACCCACCCATCACCGCCTCTTGGAACGCAATGTTCCTCGATTTTGGCTTATCCTTTCCCAAATAGGGGAATGGTTGTTCCTAGGGGTGAACACCTGACTTCCAATCCAGAGATTGTGGGTTCTAACCTCACCTTGTGCATTGAAATATTTTCATAGTATGTGATGTCTATCCCACTGGTCTGTCGGATGAGACTTTAAAACTGTGGCCACGTCTCTATATGCCTGTAGCTGTTCCTGGCACGTTAAACCCATTCACGTTCACCTTTTTTCCCAAGAGGAGCCCTTGCAGGTGTGGATCCAAGAGGTAGTAGGTCCGGAGCCACCCCAGTTCCCAGCTAAAAATAGAAAGATGAACGTTAAATATTACGGTATTTCTGGAAATTTCGTCTGCATTGTATATGTGCGATATTTAGTGCTTATGTAGTTGTTCCGTGAACTTTAGCAGATGCAAAATATATTATGGCACGTTCAGGACATTGCTTCAGTTTATCCCTCAATGCATTTTCTAGATGTTTGATTTAATGTTTGTGACAGTTTCCCATGTGTCGGGAAATCACATCTATGGCTTTATTCTTTTCACAATTTTCACCCCCGACAACATATGGCAAGACATCATGGCAGATTCCCTGGTAGGCGTGTTTGTAGACTAGTCTACATGGGTTACACGGTCTACACATACTACAACTGCCTATACTGTTAAACAGTATTGGTGGTATATATTCAATGGAAGCAGGTCAAAACGCCCCCATCTTTGGTCAAAACGCCCCCATCTTTGGTCAAAACACCCCCATAATTTTATTTTTGTTAAATACGATTTTATTTTGTCACTAATCGATATATTGAATACTGATTAATTAATTGTGAATTAATGCACGTGTCTATAGCAATGAATGCATGACTGCGAATATATATATAACGGGATAAAAGTGGTTAAATAAGTGTGAACACAGGTGCCTATCAATGGGATAATAACACAGAACAGCACAAACACACACACGCCAATACATAATTACATCATTTAATCATCCTTTAATCATGCTAATAGAAATACAATAACAAAATCAACTGATGTATTATGCAATAATTAACATTGAACACTCAAAAATACACATACGCAAAGAAAACACAAATTTACACATGAAGAAATAATTCAGAAATTATACAATAATATCGTCGCCATAATTCTTCCCGTACAGACATTCTTCGTACACAACGTGTACCTGAAATGAAAATAATATATTAAAACACCCATAAAAAACACCAGAATAAGTTAATTATTTGACAATAAACATTTGAAGATGGGGGCGTTTTGACCAAATAGGGGTGTTTTGACTAATTGATGGGGGTGTTTTGACCAATTCGGGGGCGTTTTGACTGTAAATCATATTCAAATGTGTGTGTTTTAGCAATATTTAGCTAAAATGTTGAACATGTCGAGGGGCGACATCCCATCGGGCTGAATGGTCGCAGTGCAGATATGTATGGCGATGCACATATTCCCCAAGTGGTACATTTCATTGCAATTGTACCAAGTATTTTATTTCACAATGTGCAATTCGTTGCAAATGTTTACTAGTCATAACAAATACATATATTGAATCTCGTAGGCGGCAAGTATGGATTGTATTCAGGAAATGTAATTCTGAATTACATACTGTCATCGCAGTTATGTTACCCGAATCACACAACCTATGATTATTTATGAGACCAAAGTAAACTTCTGTACTTTGTTTATTAATATGCAATACTAACTGTAGTTCCGGGATTTTAACGTTTGTGTATTTTCAATTATTTTTTTACGCACCCATTTCGCCCCAGTGTATAATAGGATCAATACGGTTACGGTACATGGAAGGATATTAGGCTTTTCCTCAAACATTTAGGTATCTGACGGATAACTTGTCGTGATCAGCTTTAAAATTAATTTTGTCTTTTGATTTTTTTATCCGGTAGTCTGATTTTGTGGGATAGATATTTACATAATATGTCAAAGAGTAATCCCCACCCTCTGCAAATGATTGAGATGATTGTAATATATTGTATACATTTCCTACTCTGTGTCGGTTATTAACCATTACACTGCTATCTTAATTTTTTGTCGTCTGCTGCTTTCTATTTTCCATTTTTAGCCAGGTTTTTTGAAGAAAAAAATCCAGGCTATTGGATTGGCAAAAGCCGGGCGGGCGGCGTCCACAATCAATGTTATGTTTTCGTGTTTGATTCCATTTCTTTGTTACTGTACCACCTAGGACCACCAAACTTTCACAGTTTCATAATCAAGGGGTGCCCACCACATATCACTATCCAACATGTTACTTTTTTTTAACTTGACCCATTTTTCCGCACAGTCGACTTAGCCATTTTCAATGTTAAGTTTTCGTGTTTTAAGTCCATTTCTTTGGTACTGTACCACCTAGGACCACCAAACTTTCACAGCTTCATAACCAAGGGGTGCCTACCACATACAACTATCCAACATGTGACCATTTATTTTACCTTCACCTATTATTTCTACGTAATTGACTTAGCCATTTTCAACGTTAACTTTTTAACGTACGTCTGGTTAAAGTTTTTTGCTTAAAACTTTTTCGTTATACTATATCTCTGCAACTGCTTCGCCCATTACCTTGAAACTTCACATGGGTGTTTATCATCATCCATATTTTCATTCTACTTTAGTGTCCATGCCTCGTCCCAAGGCGCGACATGCAGGCCACGGCCATCTAGTCTACAAAAAGTGCATATAATTATGTTATCCAAGTGTCTATGCTTGGAAAAAACCTGGCCTTCGTGGCTTTGCCTCGTTTCTTGTTGTCATTCTGAAGTGCTGTTAAACCATGTTTTTATTGAGAAATAATGCAAAATATATAAAGAAACAGCAGACCACAATTGTTGTGTGTAGCGGTCTACGGGTTAATAAAATGGTTTTGTCATAGTGCAACATTTATTCTGAACAATGAAGAAAAGCACGCTGTAATATGTATTATCTGCTGCTCATAATGTTGGCATTTCTTTACTATTCCGACAAAGACTATAAAGTAGATAAGTACATAGGCCCTGTAATATTGTTCAATGTGTGTGATAAACTCTGTTGTTATTCACATACCGGTATGTGATCATGATGGGAGAAGTGGGACTTATTGCAGTTATTAGTCTAGTTCCTGGCATGCCATAACTTTCATTCAACTAGATATGGACATTGTGCTATTTTTCAGAAGCACAGCGATGGTTTCAGTCACAGGCACTTTGTGGTATTAACGAGAAAAGCCTCTGTAAATCATACCCAATTCTATTCTGATGTTAAATATCTGGAAGGTAAGACACTCGCCATCTTTTTAACCAAAGGAAGTGGATAATTTACCATGGGCCCCGACTCGCTAATTCACTAATTGTAACACGCGCGAAGGCCGGGACAGCAGGGTCCCGTCTATCTCACACGTTACAATTACTGAATCAGCGAGCCGGGCCAAGGGTACACTAGTACCACTTCCGTTGGTTGAAAAGAAGGCGAGTGTCCGACCTTGTTGATATCTAATATAAGAATAAAGTTGGGCATGCTTTAAAGAGCATTTTGACGTTCATACCACAAAATGCCTATAGACGGTTTCAGTGACTGAATGGCGAACAGTGTATATCAGATTGTGCTGGTTGCAAACGCCATAATTCTCATTTTCCAGTCTCTGCCATATATAAGCAGACACTATACTGCAGTTAATCTTTCCGAATAAACTGTTTTCTCGGATATCATATTCAAGAAATTCACATTGTTTTCAAGTAAATTTTATAAATTAACATGATTAATCAACTTCACAAAGTAACATAAACTTCAAATTATATTTTGTCATTGTCAAGAGTATATGGAACTGTTCATTATTTACATTCTTGCAATAATTGATTCTTCTTTAATACTGAATTTCTTATGAATTGTGTAGTTTGGTCATTTCTCTTGGGTCATAGCTACTCCAGTTATTACATAATATCCGGCTGTGACTGGATAAATGGGGCTTTTGCGTTTTGCGACCAGTGTAGATCTAGATCAGCATGTGCATCCGCTCAGTCTGATCAGGATCTGCATTGTTCGCCATTCCCCCAATGAAAGACCAGCCTACTTGTATGACTGAATAATGTAGACCCTGATTGATCTGGGGCTATGCTGGCTGTGTACATCATAAGGTACATGTTGTCAGCCATGTGTCCAAGTCTGGTCACTCTGACAGCATGTTACCATGAGGATTTATAGACACAGCAGGTCTTGCTCTACCAGACTAGACACAAAGCCATGTGTAGTGTTGGTTGTACCCAGTTATCTGTTCATAATACCAAGCTCCAGATAAGGAATTAGTAATTGAGTGTTGTTACTCCATCATTTCTGAAGCAATTGGGTATTTCAAAAATTGAATTGGGTACAATAAAATCACACTACTGTTTACACATCAACAGACCGCAATTATTGAATAGTTTGCTTCGAAATGAAAACATGTATTGGCATTTCATTAGAATTGTCTAGTAATGAAACACCAAGATGTTTTTTTTATGGAAAATAAGAACAATATGCTATATTTGTGGTCTGTTTATTGTTTTCTGCAGCATGATAAAGGTACCACAAAATTTGTATGGCTTTTTGATACTCGCTATTTCTGATTTCTTCAATTTGGTTTTTGGCAATTTCAATTGGGTATTTACGCAAATACGCAGCTTATCTGGAGCCCTGTAATACAATTATAAGCTATATAACTACATGCTAAATTCCTGTCAATAATCGACATCACCAATTATCATACCGCTAAACTAGGCTGGTGTCAAATACATGTGTAATAGACGTGTGCCAAATATTCCATGAGGTTACAGTTTGCATAGGTCTGTCAAAAGCTGTGCCTGGTATTGTGCCTTAAGGGACAATGTGCATACACATTCACCAACCATCTGGGTACTTAGATCTACAGTTGATGACATCTTAACAGATTTACCATTTCCCTGTTATATATTTCTCGTTTATCCAACCAAGGCTTTGTTCTGACCGAATTTCTTCTATATTCAGTAGGTGGGTGGCAGGTGGGAAACTTAAGGGATGGTATTCATCCTTAACGGAATCCTGGTTTGACTCTCAGGTACATGTTTGGCTTTCGAGAGTTGAATCCGGTTATACACATTATAAAAGTCATAATCCCCCCCCCCCCACCCCCCCCCCCCCCCCCCCCAATCACATCAGGCAACATACTTGTTCTGAGTACATACATGTAACTCTAATTACATTGCACTACATAAGAATAGGACAACATGTTGCCTATAAAGCGGAATATGTGCAGTTAGCAACATACATGATTTTACCCGGTAACCCGACCTTCGACAATAGCTGTTGACAGGCGGTTAAACACCATTAAATTAACTCTATATTTCTTGATTATTCAGCTGGATTTATTTCCAAGTTTCTATGCAGTCTAGATTACAGATACTGATAATACCAACCATTAATACTAATCTACTCACAGTATATTACTATCAATTACACATAATATCAGTCAACAATACTAATAATATTAAAGGTACATGCCCACTCGGTAGGTTATAATATAGGGAGACAGATAGATATCCCATTTTCTGGCAAAACAAATGTTCATTCACCATTACCACACATATTGATTGGCATTATTATACATTGTATGTCAGACGTAAATTTCCACACTGATATCAGGGGTGATAACCGTGTTTCCTTAAAATGTTAACAGACATTACTATTTATTCTCTGTATTTAATTTTTGGTGTGCAATGTTCATACTTTATATAATCTGTCGAAAATATAATTTGTTCAGCTTAATTAGTATAAATAATTTAAAAATATCATGCCTCATTTGCATATGAAAATAGCCTGATATCACCGCAAGTAACTATCAGTAAAATAAATTACTACGGTAAATGATTGTATCTGTATAGCGGGTACTTGTAGTTTTTAGAACTGGTGGAATAGTGACAAGTATACACTTATTTAATGCCTACAAAGAACACTGTGTGCCTACTGAGTCTGCATGTACCTTAATGGCTTGTATCATTTGTAATCTAGACTGTATACTAATGAGAAGTATGGAAATAAATACAGCTCAATAACTTGAAAGAACAAAATCTGGTTGAATCATATGAGATTGTGACCAGTGTTGCCTCAGATGAGCCTGCATATGTGCGTAGTCTGTGCAGAGCAGAATCTAAACTCAGTTTGTTTTATATGCATTGTACCTGTTGTATACATAGCAAAATTGTCTGCAGGGCCGTTGAATTGACTCTTGTGCTGAAAACTACAAGAGACAAAAGTAGGTTGCAAACTTGCAAGTGTCAGTGCCCAAAAGAATCCCTATTGAAAACCCTGGCAGTACATCCACGGCGCGGAGTGCATCATCACTGACATTGAATACTGATTAGACAGTTAACCCTTTCACCCCTAAGTAACTGGAATGGATGTTGATATGTTCGTTTTGCAACCAATCCAAAATGATTTTTGTCGAGTCCGCTTGCGGAAAGCGAGACATTAGTGATCACATGACATCTGTGAGTGCGTCCGTCCGAAATCTGTGTTAAAGTTTTTAAATACCTTATATCTCTGCAGTCCTAAGTCATATTGACTTGAAACTTTGTATGCTTATTGGTCATCATCCATATATTCATTCTGTGTCCCACTCATGCGGCCCCTGTGCCTCTAGGTCACTGTCAAATGACTTAGAAGTTTGCTTTAACGTTTCTGTCAAAATTTGCGTTACAGTTTTCACATACCTACTATCTCAGTTAACCCTTTCACCCTAGTAACTGGAATGGATGTTGATATGTTCGTTTTGCAACCAATCCAAAATGATTTTTGTCAAGTCCGCTTGCGGAAAGCGAGACATTAGTGATCACATGACATCTGTGAGTGCATCCGTCCGAAATCTTGTGTTAAAGTTTTTAAATACCTTATATCTCTGCAGTACTAAGTCAGATTTGCTTGAAACTTTGTATTCTTATTGGGCATCATCCATATATTCATTCTGTGTCCCACTCATGTGGCCCCTGTGCACCAAGGTCAAGGCCAAATGACTTAGAAGTTTGCGTTATTATAAAATCTGCGTTAAACTTTTTACATACCTTATATCTCCACAATTGTTACTCCAATTTACTTCCAACTTCCAATACTTCCTTTTCATCATCCATATTTTCATTCCATGGCCTGCCCATGTGGTCCACATGCCCATGGTCAAGGTCAAATGACTTTGAAAAATTTGTGTTAAAGTTTTTGCATACCTTATATCTCCACAACACTTACTCCGATTCACTTTAAATAATTCTTTATTATCATCCACATTTTCATTCTATGGCCCACCCATGCGGCCCACATGCCCAAGATCAAGGTAAAATAACTTTAAAATTTGCATTAAAGCCTTTACATACCTTATACCTCCACAATCCTTAATTCAAACTTCAAATAAATACACTCTGAGACCATCAAATGCCTCGGTGGGCTCGACATGCAGGCCACGGTCATCTGGTCAAAATAGTCCATTTGTGAAAAGGGGATGTTTTTGTTCTCAAAAATTACATGCAAAAAGTGCAGATCCTGATGGAGCCGACTCATCTGGATCAACACTGTTTGCCAATACCACTATACAGGCCTGTGGTGTTGAAAGGGTTAATTCACAGTACATGTAACCGTATTCTCATGACCATTGATAACCATTTCAGTACTCACCGGCTCACGATGGCAAGGACAGCAAGGACAAGAAGAAGAAGAAGGGGGGGAAGAAGGACATGGCCGAGCTCAAACAGGAGCTGACCATGGACGAACACAAGATCCCCATCACCGAGCTCTACGCTCGCCTCGAGACAGACCCCAACATGGTAGGTCACGCCATTCCCCGCCAATTATAGCACTGATTTTCACATGAATATATACACAAATATTTAAATTGTCTCTTTGGACTTAAGACACAACTCCGCTCTGGACATATACAGTGATGAGTTTCTTTGTCATGTATCCCTGGTGTTCAAGTTGGTTGGTGATTGAAAAACACACATTTATGTCTATAGCTGGAGAAATATGGTTAATGTGCTTTGTGACCAGTGTAGATCCAGACCAGCCTGTGCATTCGCAGTCTGATCAGGATCTGCACTATTTGCCAGTCTGTCAATGAAACATCCATCATGTCTCTAGCAGACTGTATATGTCCTTATTCACCTACAGGAGTGAGCTAGCACATTACTATCGAGACTGGTCACAAATTTCTCCAATCAAGGCCACATATGTCTTGGAGTGCACATGTGCCTGAATTACCTGGGAATCGCTTTAAACTGAACACCCTTTGGATTCTCCGTGTAGTGATTTGAGGAGTTCAATTTCACATGTAATAAAATTCTATTGGTTTCCAGGGCTTGAGCTCAGAGCGAGCCAAGTATGTCATGGAGCGTGATGGGCCCAATGAGTTGACACCTCCCAAGACGACCCCGGAGTGGCTGAAGTTCTGCAAGCAGCTGTTCGGAGGGTTTGCCCTGCTGCTCTGGGTTGGTGCCATCCTCTGCTTCGTCGCTTATACCATCCAGGCCTCTGCTATGGAGCATGTACAAGGCGACAATGTAAGTGTTTACATATCTCGGCGTTTGTATCTCAAGCCTCAGATCAAGTTATATTAGGGCCCTGGTGCCTTATAGGTTTTGCCCTGACTTTCGGTCCGTTTTTGTAGGAGTTTCTCAAATCACCTACAGCGGCCCTATGTACATCTACAGACTACATTTGTAGTTGTGAATAGTTGTGAATTGTGCACAGAGTCAGTCAGTCACTAGCTCAACATTGGGGTAAAGTTATTATAAATATCTTCTGTTTACTTTCACGGAAGTTCTTGATATTTCACACATTCATTCCTTTGATGGTTCTCTATCGTGCTGTGGCAAATCCACGAACCTCCAGGCCCCACCAGCCCCATGGTCACAGACTGGGTGCGTTCACAAAACCTGGCATTGAGGTAAATTTCCATTGACTTGTATTTCACACATACATTCCTCTGATGGTCCTTTATGATGCTGTGATAAATCCTCCATCGACCCGGGTAACCTTGATGTCAGGATTACAAAAGTTTTGTAACTTTCTTATAATTTCTGTTTCCTTTCATTACATTTCTTCGTGTTTAACCCTTACTACGCTGAATTAAATGTTGTCGTCTGCTGGAAATGTTTTATTTTCAATATTTCTCGACAAAAACCTGGTTTTGACAGCACATGAGAATCGTCTCCACTGGAGCTGTCTCATGTGCTGTCAAAACCAGGTTTTTGTTGAGAATTAAAGCAAAAATGAAAAACAGCAGACGGCAATTTCCGTCAACAGCGTAGGAAGGGTTAAAGCATCCACTTCTCTGATGCTATTTGTCATGCCTGCAGTATGCCCATGATATTTTATGACAAATGTGGGACACCGCTAGCTTGGCGGAATTCTTGTGTTAAAAAGAATGTGAACATCATTCGGTATCGGTCATATGACTCCTTTGGCCAATGAAATGTCAGTTTGAATACATTTTAGCCCCTCTCTGCATATCTAGTTGATGCAGGATACTAGAACATGTTATCAGTCAGTACATGTACATATCAAACCAATGCACAACTTGTTGCTTGAAAAAAGTTTGTTTCCTTATATAGCTGTCCTAAAGTAAACCAGGAACACACACAGCGAATTGATAGTGCCGTAATCTGAACAATAAATGGCTTCGTAGGTAGTTGGTAAAATGGGGCTTACAGGACTTGCGACTAGCGTAGCTCCCGATCAAATTACACACTCCAGTAGCCTGATAATGATCAATATTGCTGGTTGAAATGCATGACTGATGTTTCATTGATGGAATGACGAACAGTGCAATTGCACAGGCTGATCTGAATCTACACTGGTCGCAAAACTCACAAGCCACATTTCTCCAGTCGCAATCGCTTATACCGTGTGACATCGGAATAGGTTAGATCACATTGATCAATTTCTGTTTCCAGTTATATTTGGGCATTGTACTGACGGCTGTCGTCGTAGTTACTGGATGTTTCTCCTACTACCAAGAAGCGAAATCATCACGAATTATGGACTCCTTTAAAGACATGGTGCCACAGGTGAGTACCTCTCGCGTTTTGTATGAAATGTGTTTCTGTTCTGTAAATACAGTAATTACTCTGTGTATATTTATGATCATAAACTTTACATAGCCTCATTTCTTATGAAAACAATAAACTTGTTTAATAAATACCATGTTAAATGACCACGCCACGCACTCCATAGGATGAACAAAATTATGTTGCTAGAAGAAATAAAATCAATCTGCATATTGTGTTAGTGTTACACTATTCTAACTTTCCCTAGTCTGTATGTGATCTTGCTGTTCATTGATCGTCATTGCAACACTAGTCGTGTGCATGTTTCAGTACGGAATTGCGATCCGAAATGGCGAAAAGATTAACTTGAAGGCTGCAGAAATGGTCCTCGGCGATGTCGTTGAGGTGAAGTTTGGTGATCGACTACCGGCCGATGTTCGTATCATCTCCGCCCACGGATTTAAGGTACTGTCTGTCTGTAACGTATGCTAAAACAAGTTAGCCCGTTAGAAACGGTATAAAATTATATGATTTTGAAACTTACAAAACAAATCCCTCTTTTCTTTATTAATCACGAAAGTATATGTTGTTACCACTCGTTTGAACTGTCTCAACAAGACGGTTCAAACGAGTGGTAACACTATATACCTTTATAGAGAAATAAGAAAAATAGTGACTTTTTCAACAAAATTAGTGTATTGTATCCTTAGACCAAAATGGGTTGACCACCCATGTCTTTTTATCCCTGCATTAGAATCTGGGTCCACAGCTGAGACGCAGGCCTTGTTTGTTACTGCAGATCGACCTGAATGCAGTCTGATCAGGGCCTCCGTTGGCAATTCAGTCAGTATAACATTATCTGAATTATTGTTTTTATGCCAACTAGGAGGCATATCGTGTTTAGAAGTTTACCGGAGTTTCTCCGATCTACCACCAGGGGTATTTGTGTGCCGAGAGGCCACATTTTCTTTGTTATCAGTATATTGGTTGCACGGGGGTGTCCAAATATCGTAACGGCAATATCGAGGAATGTTGCAGGTTGACAACTCGTCTCTGACCGGAGAATCAGAACCACAGAGTAGAAGCGCCGAATGCACCCACGAAAACCCGATTGAAACCAAGAATCTCGCTTTCTTCTCGACCAATGCTGTGGAAGGTATGCATTTGTTTTCCATTTGTTGATCCGACAAGAGCATAAATCAGCATTGTGATGAAATTGATCTCGGAAATTGTATTAAAAATCATAATGCACTCGTGCTATAAATATGTAAATCTTGCACACGTTAAACACAACTGTGTCCTGCTACAAGGAAAAGCGGCTTTTTATCCCCTCGCCGATAGGCATGAGGGGATATAGCGTTGGTCCATGTGCATGTGTGCGTTGGTAACACCTTTCATTTTTGTCGGTCCCGCTTGCGGAAAGCGCGATATAGTCGGCACTTTGGCGTACGTACGTGTGTCCGGTTTAAGGTTTTTGGTTAATGTAGCCCGCTTGCGGAAAGCGCGATATAGTCGGCACTTTGGGGTACGTATGTACGTGTGTCCGGTTAAAATTGTTGGTTAAGTTGTTTGGTTAAGTTGTTTGGTTAAGTTTTTTGGTTAAGTTTTTTGGTTAAAGTTTTTCGTTATACTGTATCTCTGCAACTGCTTTGCCCATTACCTTGAAACATGGGTGTTTATCATCATCTATATTTTCATTCTACCCCCCTCCCGTGCGGCCCCTGTTCCCAATGTCAAGGTCAAATTACTTTGAAGTTTTTGGTTAAGTTTTTTGGTTAAAGTTTTTTGTTATACTATCTCTGCAACTGCTTTGCCCATTACCTTGAAACTTCACATGGGTATTTACCATCAACTATATTTATTTTCATTCGTAAAAACCCCGCTCTCCCCACCCCCCCCCCCCCCCACCCTCCCCCCCGTTAAGTTTTTTGTGGTTAAAGTTTTTCGTTATACTATAACTTTTTTTTTAGTGTCCATGCCTCGCCACAAAGCGCGACATGCAGGCCGCGGCCATCTAGTTCAATAACTTCACCAATTTTCGTAATATTTGGCCACGATGTGTGTCTAGGGATGGTGCTTTGTTTTGCATACCACCCACCCCGTCCAAGGTCACTGAGGACTGCTCACCTTGTTTGTATGTAACGCAAACATTTTATTATATTTTTTATTCAGGCTGCCAGCGATGGGATTAGCTTAGCGATAACAATGCCCTTGTTTACTGTGCAAACATTCTCGATACATAGAACGAATAATTAACATCTGTATCATGCCGCCTGTGTGTGCTAGCCAGCCAGTAACAACTTGTGGCCAGTATATAAATAACCCATTTTCATTATACCACATCGCTCATTGTCGCAGGTACTTGCCGTGGTGTGGTTGTGAGGACCGGTGACACCACTGTGATGGGCAGAATCGCGAACCTCGCGTCTGGCCTTGAGGTTGGCGACACTCCAATCGCGCGCGAGATTGCCCACTTCATCCACATGATCACTGGTGTGGCTGTATTCCTGGGAGTCTCGTTCTTCATCATCGCGTTCATCCTCGGCTACTACTGGCTTGACGCCGTCATCTTCCTCATCGGTATCATCGTGGCCAACGTGCCCGAGGGACTCCTGGCCACAGTCACGGTACGTACGCTTATCACTACACTGACTGTTACAACCAGTTGTTTATTTATCATCGTGGCCAACATGCCCGAGGGACTCCTCGCCACGGTCACAATACATACACTTATCTTCACACTGACTGTTACAACCAGTTGTTTATTTATCATCGTGGCCAACATGCCCGAGGGACTTCTTGTACATTACTCGTACACTCCTACCGTAACTGATTAAAACTATTATAACCTCGGCCTACAATACAGTAGTGTGAGCTATTTGATCAGGAACTACACTGGTCACAAATCCCATAAGCCCCATTTCTCCAGTCACAGCTACATATGACATTTTTGTTCAGCGGAAGCTTATTTGATAATTATATGAAATTTAACAGGTCAACCTGTTGAATGGACATAAAACCATTTTCAGTCATCAAACGTCTCATAACCTACACAGGTGTGCCTGACCCTGACGGCCAAGCGTATGGCCAAGAAGAACTGCCTTGTCAAGAACCTGGAAGCCGTCGAGACGCTCGGCTCCACATCCACCATCTGCTCCGACAAGACCGGCACACTGACCCAGAACCGGATGACCGTCGCCCACATGTGGTTCGACGGCCGCATTGTCGAGGCCGACACCAGCGATGACCAGTCCAGTACGTGTGTATGAATGTGTGTTGTGATTGTGGATCTTATAGGGACATTTGCGGCCACCGTATCCCCAGATTAGCTACTTGCTTCTTGTAGCTCGATTAAGTGAATTTTCAATTTTGCTTTCTTGTTTTTATCATTTAATCCCAATTTTATATCGGAGTAACATGATCAATTTAGTACTCCATTTGAACTTGAAACCAGAGGGGTAAGCATCTCTGCTGTATTTATATATGTTTGTGTACTAGCCTAAGGGTTGCTGTGATCAAACAATTTATAGGAGCTTTATTTTTACATTTTCCTTTGCTCGTATAATTTCGGTTGTCTTGCTGGTCATCATTATAATCATTGCCCGTGTTACAGTTACGTCACACAGTAAGTTTGTTCTGTGCAGTTTAGCATGTGTTTGTTTGTTATTGAGGCCCAGTGGCATATGTACGACACGATATGACCATCTCACTGGGTCGAGTTTACACACAAGATTTAACGAAATATGCTGCTCGTCTAGTTTTGTTTTACTGTGGAAGTACACACGACATTCACTGATGATGGTGGTCGTTTCACTAAACTATGTACAACTAAAATGTTCATAGGTGCAAATTTAGGATCGTCTGGAAATTTCAATTGGTGGATTTATATTTATATTCAGCATAGGCTGCATGTACAATAAATGTAAATCCAATAATTGTTTACAAGAAAACATTGTTAATGTGAAATTTACAGACTATCATAATTTTGCACTTACGAACATTTTAGTCGTACAAAGTTTAGTGAAACGGGCCCCTGATGTCGGAATTTGACGTTTTATGCTAGATTCACATAAAAACGATAACAATTTCAGTTCTGGTATTTTCTTGTAATAATTTTTCATTTGCACAGTATTTTTGTCGCGCCCGCTTGCGGAAAGCGCGATATAGTCGGCACTTTGGCGTACGTACGTGTGTCCGGTTAAAGTTTTTTGTTATACTATATCTTTTTTTTTAGTGTCCATGCCTCGCCACAAGGCGTGACATGCAGGCCGCGGCCATCTAGTAATATAAAATGTTTAGAATTTTGGTGAGTACACGTACTATCTAGTTCTGTATATTACCTCACATCAGCATAGACAGTGTGTGCTTCCACTGTTTGAATTGTTCATTATGTTATGTTATTATTATGCCACCGGGTTTCGAAAAAACGGGTGGCATATAGTGTTTGGACCGTCCATCCGTCCGTCCGTCCGTCCGTCCGTCACACTTCGTTTAACCACTTTGTCACAGTTTCTCAAATATGCTGCAGGTGGCATCCGCGTTCGACAGACGCATTTCTTGTTTGTTCTTCATTGACTGTAATCTGTATAATAGCAACACGTCTACATGTACAATAATTTGTTTAATAATAAGTTTTTACATACCTTATATCTCCAGAACACTTCAATTTACTTCAAATAATTCTTATTATCATCCATATTTTCATTCTATAGCCCACCCATGCAGCCCACATGCCCAAGATCAAGGTCAAATGGCTTTAAAATTTGCATTAACACTTTTACATACCTTACCGTATATCTCCACAACCCATAATTCAAACTTCAAATAAATACACTCTGAGACCATCAAATGCCTCGGCGGGCTTGACATGCAGGCCGCGGCCATCTGGTTGTAATGTAGATTTCTTAATTTTGCCATTCCTGTCAAGTAAGGACGAGTAAACATTTCAAGAATTTTTGTGCCCTGATATATCATCTTATATATATCTTACAAAGAATCCATCCTTAAGGACTTGTACCCTAGTGTTAGTGGGATTCACACCAGGGGACAAGTGATCTGGTAAAGTTAGGATGCCTGTCGCTAGATTAGGACACTGTCTTCTAGTGTACTAAATATTTTTATTATAATTTCAATACTGAACGTATGTACTTTAAATACCCATAAAGTTACATTCCGTATAAGATCTTGCTGGTGAACAGACTTACTCCAAGCAATCAGGGCCCGGTTGTTGAAAACATCCGTTAGCTTAACGGACTGTTAAATCCTTAACTGAATGGTTAAAATCTCTGTTTTAACAGAGATTTTAACCATTCAGTTAAGGATTTAACAGTCCGTTAAGGATTTAACAGTCCGTTAAGGATTTAACAGTCCGTTAAGCTAATTGGTGTTTTGAACAACCGGGCCCAGTTCTCCAGTCACAAAATTATTGAATGAAGCAGATTTACAGTTGCATCCAAATGCTTTGAAATATGGAACATGTTCATGTACATCTAATTGCCTTTAGCAAAACAATGAAGCATAGACAGTATTCACC
Organism: Conchocele bisecta; assembly: GCA_029237695.1. NCBI lineage: Eukaryota > Metazoa > Mollusca > Bivalvia > Lucinida > Thyasiridae > Conchocele > Conchocele bisecta. Next base: position 44,454,495 of record CM055270.1, on the reverse strand, counting down.
ATATCCAGCCTATGTGTTTGACATAAACCACACAGACACAGTTAGAATATCTCTGAATGTACCAACGACGGTTGCTTAGCAATGAATGTTGCGATACGACCACAAATGTGATTGTCGGTCATGAAACCCGCGAGAGGCTACACTGGCGGAATATAGAATGATACTTTAAACTTAGCTCTACTTTTATTTAATGTTCTGGACCAAGTGACACTACTTATTGACCCACCCTCATACAAGAATACATTGTTAATGTGAAATTTACAGACTCGTAATTTTGCACTTACGAACATTTAGTCGTGCGAAGGTCAGTGAAATGAGCCCCAGTTTCCGTGTCGTGTTGTAGATGCGACGTACAGCAAGAACGACCCGACCTGGATCAAATTGGCCCGTGTTGCCATGTTGTGTAACCGCGCCGAGTTCAAGATCAACCAGGAAGACGTGCCCGTCCTCAAGAGGTCTGTTATATATATGACTTATATATGGCTGTTACTGGAGAAATGGAGCTTATTGGGTTTTGCGACCAGTGTAGATCCAGATCAACATGTTAATCTGCACATTCTGATCAGGATCTGCACTGTTCGCCATTCCATTAATGAAACACTCATTAACAAGCAATGTAGATCATTATCAGGCTACAAGACTGCTATTTGATCAGTAGCTACACTGGTCACAAATTCTCAAAAGCCCCATTTCTCCGGTCACAGCCACATATATACCAGGCTGGTGTCTTTTGATATATCGAGTTTATCAGGCAAGGCTAGGAAACGTGTACGAGTTCCGAGGTTTGCTGTGGAATTCCTACCGTTTCCAAACGGATCCTGATATATATATACTACCATGCTAGATGCTATTGATAATCAAGTTTATCAGGCAAGGTTTGGAAATGTGTAGGAATTCAGAGTAATTCAAGTCGAGCCCGATTTGTATCAACATTTTATTAAACCCCTTCATCTAGAGGGGATATGGTGTTGGTCTATGTACGTACGTGTGTACGTTAGTGCCACCTTCATTTTTCAATAACTCTTGAACTGCTTTACCGATTTTGATAATATTTGGCCACAATGTGTGTCTAGGGAGTGTGCTTTGTTTTGCATACGACCCACATCCGACCGCCCATGGTCAAGGTCACTGAGGACTTGTGTTCACCTTGTTTGCGCGGCAAAAATGTTTTTATTTTTGTTTCTTTTTTTATTAGTCAAGGCTGCCAGCGAGGGGATTATCTTGGTGATAATGATGCCCTTGTTATAAGTAATCCTTCTGATGGTGTCTTGTAATAGCATTACAAAGTTTTAATTAGATTCAATCAATCAATCCAATAAAATTTATTAACAACCTGATCTAGAATTAGAATACTTAATGAAAATAGCTATATTCTTCAGTTTTCACAATTAATATTAACTTGAATTATCAATGGATTGAACATATGAATATATTAATATTAGATATCATTTCCATAATTATTTTAGAGAATGTAACGGTGATGCCTCTGAATCTGCCCTTCTGAAGTGCGTTGAGCTGTCGATGAAAAACGTTGTTGACTATCGTAAGAGAAACAATAAGGTGTGCGAGATTCCATTCAACTCGTCCAACAAATACCAGGTGAGTTTGTAGAGAACATCTGACACGTGTTAGTGCAAACGTGTCCATGACTGGATAAATGGGTCTTGTGGTCAGTGTAGCTCTTGATTAAATGGAACACTCATGTAGCCTGATAATGATCTATATTGATTGTTAGAAGGATGATGTATGTTACATTGATGGAATGGTGAACAGTGCAGATCCTGATCAGACTATACAGATGCACGGCTGATCTGGATCTACAGTGGTCTCAAAACCCATAACCCCCAGTTCTCCAGTTGTTCTCCAGATCATTACCAAACTTAATATTTTTAAATAGCTTCACATTGATGGCTATCCACCCAGTTTCATTTAAGTGAACCTGACCTTGGTGACAACCTTCATGGGCGAGACACTGTGTTGATCGCCTTCTAATTTTAGTGCTGTATATGTGGTCTAGTGTGTGCAGCATTGGACTTCAGGGGCCCTGTTTCACTAAACTTTGTACCTTTAAAATGTTTGTAAGTGCAAATTTAGGATCGTCTGGAAATTTCAATTGATGGATTTACATTTATTGACCTATGTTCTGTAAATCTAATAATTGTTTACAAGAAAACATTGTTAATATGAAATTTACAGACTCATAATTTTGCACTTGCGAACATTTTAGTCGTACAAAGTTTTAGTGAAACGGCCCCCAGTACCGGAGCTTGTGAGTTCAATCCTAGTCGTGAACAAATTTCCGATAAGACTTTAAAACTGAGGTCCAATCTCTATATGACCTTAGCTGTTGCTGGGACATAAACCCATTCAGTTTCATTTTCCCCTCATGTAGGTGGCGTATTGCCGCCTGTATATGACCTCGCTGTTTAATGGATGTAAAACCCTTGATTAATCTATCAATCGATCACTACCTACAGGTGTCTATCCACGAGCGTGAGGACCCGAACGATCCGCGCTGTATCCTCGTGATGAAGGGCGCTCCGGAGCGGATCCTCGACCGCTGCTCCACGTTCCTGCAGGGCGGGAATGAAGTGGAGATGGACGACACCTTCCGTGACGCCTTCAACGTCGCCTACATGGAGCTCGGGGGTCTCGGGGAGCGTGTGCTCGGTACGTTGTTGTTGATAAACCAGTGTGCTCGGTATCTTCTTGTTGTTGATAAATACTGTGCTCGATATGTTGTTGTTTTTGATAAACCAGCATTGGGTGTCTAGTTAGCACAATAGTCTAATAAATAGGTTACCGAACTTGAAAAACCATGAGCAACTTGACATGGAACTATTTCCGGCGCATCATCAATGTTAGAATTTGATTAGTTTGTCATTTTAACCTCATTGCTATGTGACGTCAAATGGACAAAATAAGGATGTTCTAAGGGAAGTTACTCATGATTTTCCAAGTTTGGTCACGTCTATTTTTAAAGAGCATGCTTCTCAACAGGTTCGATACTCCTTGTGGTCGCTATTTTGGACAAATAGCATTTATGTTAGTTCTTTTGCACCTGTTTGTAACATTGTAAAATAAATACATGTTTATTTAGTTTCGGGTTAGTCTCGAAATTCTTAGCCTGTTTCATAGCCTTACATGACGAACTTGATAACGCTATACTATTCTGGTTCTCTCCATTTGTAGGATGGGCTGTGGCTCATGGGTAGAATATAGAAGGTTGGGAGTTCAAAACCTACCGTGGGGCATGCAATATACTTTCATTGTATTTCCATCCCACTGGTCTGTCGGATGAGACTTTAAACGGTGGTCCCATCCCTAATTGACCTTAGCTGTTGATGGGAAGTTACACCCCATTCATTCTCCATTTGTAGGTTTCTGTGACTACGACCTGCCCATTGACGAGTACCCTCCGGGATACCAGTACGATTCGGAGGATGCCAACTTCCCCCTGACTGGCCTGCGCTTTGTCGGCCTCATGTCCATGATTGACCCCCCCAGGGCCGCCGTGCCTGACGCTGTCGGCAAGTGCCGCAGTGCCGGCATCAAGGTGTGTATTGTGTCGATGGATCGGTTGATAGCTTAGTGATTAGTGTTAGAGCTGTGGACTTGTACCAGAGGTTGTGTGTTCAATCCACGCCCTAATCATGAACATATTTATACTTTCATAGTACTTCAGTTCCTCTCGTCTTACAGAGACTTTAAACCGAGCTACTGTCCATATGTGTCTCACCTTAGCTGTTGCTCCGACATTAAACCACGTCACCTTTTTTACTGGTGACCTCCCAATCACAGCCAAAGTCCTAGCGAAGGGCTTGGGCATTATACACCTTCAATCAATCAATCAATTGTACTTGAATGCAAAACCCATTACTTTAATGGCAAGTGATTTGTGCCTGCAGGTAATCATGGTGACAGGTGACCACCCAATCACGGCCAAGGCCATTGCGAAGGGCGTCGGCATTATCTCCGAGGGCAGTCTGACCGTCGAGGACATTGCAGAGCAGAGGGGATGTGACGTCTCTAAGGTCAACCAACAGTAAGTCCATACACCAGTCGGCCCACTTACATATTGGTCAAATTACAATATTTTTTTTCTCCACAATGCGATTGCTCTAACTAGATACATACATACTGGGACCATAAAATACCTTGGCAGGTGTGATATGCTGGTCGCGACCATCTAGTTACTTTACCAATCTATTTTGTATATGACCTTACTCTTGAATGGGCGTAAAAAAAACAATCAATCTGCGTTGTATAGGCCCATTCTGTATAACCTTGTTGTTGAATGCACATAAACCCTAATAAATCGAGCCACCTCTTGTGCAGGGAAGCGAAGGCGTGTGTGATCCATGGCAGCGACCTGCGAGACATGACCCCGTACCAGATAGACGAGATACTTTCTCTCCATCCTGAGATAGTGTTTGCCCGGACCTCACCCCAGCAGAAACTCATCATTGTGGAGGGCTGCCAACGACAGGGACAGATTGTAGCCGTCACTGGCGACGGTGTCAATGACTCACCCGCTCTCAAGAAGGCTGATATTGGTAAGATTGTTGTCCTGGCAGGTAGATAATTGGAGAACTTCCCCAAAAATAGGAATTTGCATCAGAGATTATCACGGATACTGCACGTTCATATTTATGCCCCCGCCACCGAATGGTGAGGGGGGCATATAGTGTTATGGGGTCCATACGTCCGTCCCGAAACCTTAACGCTCTGGTAAATGGCTCATAATTTCTGTTTCCTTGCTCGGATCTGCTTCACATTTCACACACGCATTGCTCCAATGGTCCTCTACCGCCCTGTGACAAATCGTAAGCCCCGGGTCAAGGTCACAGCGGGGACATTTGTGTGCCGACGGACCATATTTCTAGTTTCAATATGATTTTGAAGATTTGAATGGGAAATATATGAGCTCTTCCATAAATATCTGCAGTGTTTATCATTACATGTATTTGTATACAGTTTGCAAACGGTGTAGATCCAGCCTGCTCGTGACGAGCCGTCCCATCAGGATCTACATTTTTTGTATTAATTCTTGGAAGCAAAAAAACACCACCTTATAAATGGACTACTAGTTGTCTTAAAATCATTTTCTGACGATCGGATTAGTCCTTAAATTTACATATCACAGTCCATTCCAGTTATTTGGGTTGAAAGGGTTAACCACAGTTCCTCTTCATTACAGGGACGGACGGTGGCCTAAGGGATATGGCAGTGGACTTCAGTACCTAAACTGTGGTCCCATCTCTATATGACATTATCTGTTGCTGGGATATTAAACCCTTCACTTTTCCTCTGTGTTACAGGTGTTGCTATGGGAATTGCGGGCTCCGACGTGAGTAAGCAGGCGGCTGACATGATCTTACTGGACGACAACTTCGCCTCCATCGTCACTGGCGTTGAGGAGGGCCGGCTCATCTTTGACAACCTGAAGAAATCGATCGCTTACACGCTCACCTCAAACATCCCCGAAATCTCTCCATTCCTCTTCTTCATTCTGCTCGACATTCCACTGCCGCTGGGAACCATCACGATCCTGTGTATCGATCTGGGAACCGACATGGTGCCTGCTATATCACTGGCTTACGAACAGGCCGAGAATGACATCATGAAGCGCCAGCCACGTGACCCCATACACGATAAATTGGTGAATGAAAGGTAACCATGTCTGTCTGCTGTTTCGTTGTAATGTCACAATCAAGTGCATTCCCGTCTGTATGTTAATGCTTTCACCACCGCATGTCTCTATTCCAATGTTTGCAAACAGTGTAGATCCATATGAGCTGGCTCGTAACAAGCTGTGTGTGCATCATATTTTAACATCATTTAAGAAAAAAATAGCATATCAAAATTAACCTTTACAATGCTGAATTAAATGTTGTCATCTGCTAATTATTTTTTATTTTCCATTTTTATCAATGGCAGTACTTTATAATCATTTCCGATTCTAATAAGTGTTGCCAAACCATGTTTTATGAGACGAAAAATATATAATGTGAAGTAACAACAATTCTAAAGGTTAAACACACTTTGCTTTCTCGTAGTCCAGTTTCGAGAGGTTCTATTATAAGGACTTGTATGTAATGCGATAATTGTGTGTTTATACAGGTTGATCAGTATGGCGTATGGACAGATCGGTATGATCCAGGCATCGGCTGGGTTCTTTGTCTACTTCGTGATTATGGGTGAGAACGGGTTCCGCATTGGAGACCTCCTCGGGATCCGAGAGAGCTGGGACTCGAGGGCCGTCAACGATCTTCAGGACTCTTACGGCCAGGAATGGGTAGGTTACTTTATTTGGGCACTCGTTCTAACCGGATCTAAGATGCCTGTCCTTACTTTAAACAATATTTATTAAGTAATAATGTAACACTTAAATACAGTTGCATGTCAATAATGCATGAGATTTGCATATCATCTTATTAAAAAAACACAAGAAAATCGGCCAAAATCTGTCCGAACTGTAGCCAGCAAATATATTTGCCTCTGATTTTACTTTACAAACTGTATGGTATGGAGTAACAGTACCCAATGTCCATTTCCTTGTCGGGAGCCCTTATCTCCACAACCCTTTATACTCAGATTTACTTGGAAGTAAATGCTTTTCTTGGAAGTAAATGCCACGGGCATCTGTTGTACATTTTACGTAGCAAAATTGACCATCAAGTTGTATTTGAGTCAAACAAAGTGTCCAAATGCCCCCCAGGGTCGTTGAAAACGTTTTATGACACAAGCCATGCAATTTTGTACCTTTGGACATCTGCGTAATTTCATTAAATACATTTTTATAAAATATACCATATTTTTAGCTCACCTGAGCGAAGCTCAGTTGAGCTATTGTTACCGTAATGTGTCCGTCCGTCGTCCGTCCGTGTACATTTCAAACGTCTTCTCCTCGGTAACCATTGGGCCCTATAGTCATCAAACTTCATGGTCATGGTCCTTGCGTAGGGGGATTACAAAATTGTTAAAATGACGTCATTACGTAATCCAAGATGGCCGCCATCTAAAAATAGCACAAATTCTTCAAAATTCTTCTCAAGAACCGCCAACCGGATTTCGACAAAACTTGGTAGGAATGATCGTTGTACAATGCTCTTTCAAATTTGTTAAAATGGTCACCCCGGGGTCAAAAATGGGCGTGGCCCGTGGGGTCAAATTTTATTTTTGTCCGAATATGTATGGTCATGTCATATATCAAGTCGAAGGTATCAATGAGGCGATCACTCTGGTGCATTTTTTGTCGAAATCGGATGGTTATGTCATCCGAGATGGCCGCCAAAAGGTCAAAAGGTCGTTCTTTTATTAGAGATTTCAAAATTCTTCTTCACACGAACCGCTTGGCCCATGGTGGCCAAACTTCACAGTTATGGTCCATGGGTGAAACCTTTTCAAATTTGTTAAAACGGAGGTCGTCGCTAATCCAAGATGACCACCGTCTAAAAATAGCACAAATTCTTAAAAAATATTCTTCTCATGAACCGGCAGCCGGATTTCGACGAAACTTGGTAGGAATGATCGACGTAGAATGCTCTTTCAACGTTGTTAAAATGGTGACCCCGGGGTCAAAAATGGGCGTGGCCCTTGGGGTCAAATTTTATTTTTGACCAAATATGCTCATGTCATATATCAAATGGAAGGTATTGATGAGGCGATTGCTCTGGTGCAATATTTGTCGGAATCGAATGATAATGTCCTCCATGATGGCCTCCAAAAGGTCCATTTATTCCAGATTTTGAACGTCTTTTGCTCATGAACCACATGACCGATGCTGGCCAAACTTCATAGTAAGTTAAGATCCTTGGGTGAAGCATTTTCAGATTTGGTAAAATGAGAGTCATCGCTTAAACCAAGATGACCCGCCATCTAAAAATAGCACAATTTTTTAAACCACATATGAACACAATGTCACATTCTCCTCTGGTGTTCATTGAGTCAGGTGAGCGAATTAGGGCCATCATGGCCCTCTCGTTCATAAATAAAGTCAAAAGTTGACAACATTTTCAGAGTACATAATTCCGCATGTACAGTGAAAATCCTGTCAACTTTTGAATCCATTTACGGAAAATATATTTCATTTTACCTATTTTGTGACGACATGCCCTGTTCTTGTTTGTAGACATACTTCCAGAGGAAGAAGCTGGAGTACACGTGCCACACGGCATTCTTCGTCTCGATCGTGATTGTGCAGTGGGCCGATCTGATCATCTGTAAAACCAGGAGGCTCTCTCTCTTCCAGCAGGGAATGAAGTAAGTATCGTCGCAGTAGGTCACCAAAAATACTGACAAATGCTGTAGATCCAGATGAGACAGCTCGATATGAGCTGGCTCATCTGTATTGACGACATTTGCAAATGTTGATTTTATGCACTGTTTGGTTGAAAGGGTTAATTTCTATCTATGTATTCTTCTGTATTCACTCGGTTTACAATGTTTCTGTCATGGGCCTTTATCAAGAAATGGAGTGTTTTTGTCGAGCCCGCTTGCGGAAAGCGAGACATCGTGATCACAATGACGTCCAGGTGTCCGTCCGTCCGAAATCTGCGTTAAAGTTTTTAAAAATACCATCAAATGCCTCGGCGGGTCGAAATGTGGGCCGCCACCATCTGGTTTTCCTGGTTGCTATGTTTCAAAATGGCTTAGGTCAGTAGAAAAGTGTGGTAGTATATAGTAGTGTATTGCATTTACCTATATTCATTGTATGTCTGAGACATTCTGCTAAATTTTCCGACGTATTGTTGATCATTGTAATCAGTTTCAAAAAATATGATGGCAGAAAATCTGTTCATATTCACATATGTGGCTGTGACTGGAGAAATGGGACTTATGGGGTTTGTGACCAGTGTAGATCCAGATCCGCACAGTCTGATCAGGATCTGCAGTGTTAGCCCTTCCATCAACAAAACACCCGGCATACTTCACAAGAAATACGGAAAGTTATCGGGCTACAGGAGATATTTGATCAAAACCTACACTGGTCACAAATCCCATAAGCCCCATTTCTCTTAGTAGTCTTTATTCTGCACTGGAGGGTGGGAGGGTATGTGTATCTTAATAATGAATCCATCCTTAATGTATCGTTACTCGTATCTTAACGTTGAATGTTGCTGGGACTCGCGCCTAGGACCAAATGATCCGGTGTAGTAATAGTACCTGGCTCCAGATCAGGATACTGTCGGAGCTGAATGTTTTTATTATGCCCTCGCCAATGGGCAAGATGTTTTTATTATCCCCTCACCGATGGGCAAGAGGGGATATAGCGTTAGTCCATGTACGTACGTTAGTAACACCTTTTATTTTTCAATAACTCGTGAATCGCTTCACCGATTTTTATAATATTTGGCCACAATGTGTGTCGAGGGAGGTGCTTTGTTTTGCATACGACCCACGTCCGACCGCCCAAAGTCACTGAGGACTTATGTTCACCTTGTCTGTATGGTAAAAAAAAAAAAAAACTTTTTTTAATAACGTACGTGTACGTACGTCAGTAACACCTTTTATTTTTCAATAACTCGTGAATCGCTTCACCGATTTTTATAATATTTGGCCACAATGTGTGTCGAGGGAGGTGCTTTGTTTTGCATACGACCCACGTCCGACCGCCCAAAGTCACTGAGGACTTATGTTCACCTTGTCTGTATGGTAAAAAAAAATAACTTTTTTTAATAACGTACGTGTACGTACGTCAGTAACACCTTTTATTTTTCAATAACTTGTGAATCGCTTCACCGATTTTGATAATATTTGGCCACGATATGTGTCTAGGGAACGTGCTTTGTTTTGCATACAACCCACGTCAGACCGCCCAAGGTCATTGAGGTCTGTTTTATTAAGGCTGCCAGTGTGGGGATTAGCTTCCTTTAACGATGCCAGTTCTTGTTGTATTTTAGTGCAGAATGTTCAGCATTCCCGTCCCTACGACTTTGCGCTGAACGGATGTAAACCCCTATAAATCATTCAATCAATAAACCATATTTGATCACTCTACACATGTTAATTGTCTACATTGCCTTTCAGGAATCACCATATGACGTTTGGTCTCTTCTTCGAGACGGCTCTTGCAGCATTTATGGCCTACTGCCCCGGTCTGGACAAGGGTCTTAGAATGCAGAACTTGAGGTATGTCCTGCCGTTTACACTTATGTGGCCCCCCCGGCTGAGAAAGGGGACCTTGCAAGTTGCAGTGTCACCTCAAATTGGCCTGTTGATCACCATTACTGAAATCTATAGACTAATAATAATCGTTATTCAGAGCTCCAGATAATTAATTGGACATTGGGTACTGCTACAGTTACACATAACCATTCAGGGGTTGAAATTTCACTCGCCCAGCTCGCCATGGCGAGTGCTTTTTGTGGCGGTCGAGTACTTTCTACAGGCACTCGCCCAGTTTGGCGAGTGAAAGATTTGGTCAGGATATTTTTTTTCTGATGAAATTGACAATTAATTCCATCGATAACGGCCAACAAATGGTATTAATTCAGCGACCATTTGTCGTTTACAGTTTACGTCAATTTGCGGGAAATAAGATTCAAGCAGTGTCTATGTACACGGTTACGGGTAGAATCGCTAGCGATTTTGAACACGGTCCATATCGGGCAAGTTTAATTCACGGATTATTTGTTGGTTGTACGCGGCCGGGCTAACAAATAATATGACTGCGAGTATAGACTAGTGTATACGCGGCCACATATATCGTCTCGTATACAGTTGGGTTAACGCACATTTCAGACGCCAAACATAACGGCTTGGGGCGAAACGGTCGGCACCGGGTCCGAAACCATTGAATTTAGTAATTAAGGCAGCGCACAGCGCATGCAAACATAGCCACTATAAATTAAACAAAATCTATGTCACTCTTATAGAAAATAAGAAGCATGCAAGCCTCTGAGCAAATTCGCTGCTAAAAAACATTATAGAAGAAAAAACTTGACGAAGTTTATCTCCCGATAAATAATATTTATTTGTTTATGTTCATTTAATACTTAATAACAATAATAGTGAATATGTCTCATATATATGTAAAAGTTTTGTTTTTTTAAATAAGATGCAACATTACAAATACTGGAAATAGCATTTAATTTTTTTTTAAAACTGGGCGAGTAACTTTTTGACCTGAGCAAGTACTTTTTTTTTTGTACTTGCCCAGTTGGGCGAGTGGAAAAAATAGATTTTTTTAACCCCTTCCATGTCACATGAACCAATGGACCCCCACTAGGCCGTGAACTGAGCAAACCGTGACTGTGTTACAGGTGGACCTGGTGGTTCCCCGCCATGCCGTTCAGTCTGGTGATCTTCATCTACGACGAGTGCAGAAAAACCATACTCCGAAACCAACCACCCGGCGGCTTCGTCGAAAGAGAAACATACTATTGATGCAAGCTTAATTCTAGGTAAGAGGGTATCACATATTACGTATCTAAATATTTAATTAGCCCTTTCACCCCTAAATATCTGACGTTAACTGATCCATGCTATTTTTTGCACCATTCCATATAATACTCGGTAAAGGGGTATTTTTTCATAAAATCATGATAATCATGTAAAATACTGTAGATCCAGACGACTCATCCGGATCAACAGCGTTTGCAATTGTTTGCTTTATTGTCTAGGGTTGAAAGGGTTAATTTGAAACGGAATCTGTCACTCTGGGCCCGGTTGCTCAAAGCTTCTGTTAACTTAACAGACTGTTAAATCCTTAGTATTGCTAAGAATTTAACAGTCTGTTAAGCTAACAGAGGTTTTGAGCAACCGGGCCCTGGTTGTCCCCACAGGCATCTGGGCTGTACCCAGAGATGTCTTCATTTTGTGACAAAATCATAGTTTGGCATGGCAGCACAGGATAATGAAAAAAATCAGTTTCTATCGGGTTCTATCAGTTTAAATATTGAGGTGAATACTCATGTTGGGTCCAAGGACAACCTCTGCGATTTCGATCGTCATTTAATTCAACACTTAATTGATATCCCTAATATTAAATTGAAATAAAGCAGTTTATAATCTGGAATATGTTAATAAAAGGACAAGCAATGCAATGCCTCGTTTGCCTCAACATTGCTACGTATGTACGGGCAAATGGACATTTCTTGTGATTGAGTTCTGTAATAATTAACATTGCTCTATTACTAGTAATCTACATTGCTTGGCCCTAAATGATACTCTTTTGTGTTGATGGGCCGTTAAGCACCATTCCATTACATTCTATTACTAGTTTGAATGAACATTCCTTCATGTTACTGTTTTGTTGTTATTCACTATCATTTTATGTGGGTGGCAGGTGGGAGCATGCGATGGGTAATTTACCGATCGGGGTTCATCCTTACCGGAATCCCGACTGGAGACCTGGTTTGGCCCTCACATACGTCTTTGGCATTTTGTATGTGACAGTTGAATCTGGTTATACCCCTTATAAAAGTAATCCTACCAGTATTACTTTTAAATAGGGGAAGGGGCCAAGTGACTTTGGTGCAGTATGGACCTGGCACCAGGTCAGGTTATTCTAATTTCAGGGCTGAATATGTTTCCCCCCAATGCAGCAGGTTAAAACGGGATCGAACCTGTTTGCCCGGCCTTACATGACCTTAGCTGTTGATAGGCCGTTAAACACCAATAAACAAACAAACAAATCACTATCATTTTGTATTCTACTTGCAGCAAACAAGTTTTACGAAATTGTGTCCGAGACTTTTCTACAAAGCGACAAATCTGCATGCAGCCAGCAGAAGATAGCTTCATTGCTGCTGGCGAATGTTCGCCACACTACTGGCTGTCTGTGAACAATGTCCATTACGTGAACGAAGGAAGCATCTCGGAATGTTTTGGACACAGAAGGAGTAAAATAATAGCATATTGTATAAGTGTGTTGCGAAGCTGACCATATATTGTGATAGTGTAGACCATGGGATTGCAGGAAGGGCATTACACAAACTACCTTTGGTTGTTACACTTATTTCCAGCCTGTTGACATTTACAATTAGCATAATCAAGCTGTTTGGGTTTACACCGTTTGTAATATAGATAAAGTTTATTCCATAGTTTATAATTGAAATAGCTGTCAAAACAGCAATATTTAGTAGTATAGTTGAACTCTTTGCAGCTTTTGATTGGCAATTTTTTTCTAAACTTAAACCATTTTCTTGTGTTCTTGTATTGCTTCAGCTAAGATGTTTATTATTGCCATAGAATTGGATGGGTGGTTTGTCCACGCATTGTTTAGTGCATTATTGGTGCAGTTAGCGTATCCATTGGTCTACAACTATCACGCCGTTCGTCCGGCCCCTAAAAGAGGTGTGCAGGTACAGCTTTTATATGCATCATGTTTTCCCGCCCAGAGAAAGGATTGCTCAACGTGTCGGTACACACTGGTGTAAGGTTTCAGTTGAAACCTTATGCCATTGTGTGCTGCAGACTCACTAGGTCTGTCCATGGTGTAAAATGTCTTCATGTGGGTTAATTGTTCTGAAATTTATTTTGCAGTTAAGGGTCTGACAGTGGAAGAAGGGGGTTAAGTCCTGATGTGATTTATCCCCCTTCTTCCCTTGATCCCTTCAATTTATGTAATATTTTCATATATGACTGAAACTTGGGGGAAATAGTAAATGTAGATGTTAATTCTATTGTTCGTGTGAAATTTTCCCAACTTTCAATCTTATAAGTGAACATTATTTTCGGCCATAATTTCCAATGAACTGTGCATTTTATCTTATGGATTGACTTTAATTCCAGGCCAGTGCAACGAACAGGGAACATTTGGAAATGCAAGCAGTATAGCACCTGATCACCCTGCACATCAGTGTAGTTTGATCTGTGCCTATACTAACTTATGGTGTCAGTGGAAAAAGGGGGCTAAACTCCCCTTCTTTCACTGACTCCTTCAATTGTTCTTGCCAAATTGTAGTCATCAGAAAACAGCAAGCACTGCTTTCCTCGGCGGGCAGAGTATTAAACATGTTTTTAAATGTGATTTGTTGATACTTGTTATATGTACATAGTGCAATTTTATTGTAAGAAAACATTTCATACGGGTGTGACAGAAATATTTTGATCGAACGAATGTGGCTTTCTAGCATTCGAATCGGGGATTATAAAACTTTCTGAATATGTCCTTGACAATTGAATTCAAAACTGAGTACATTGATTGACAGAGCACATGCTCAACCAATCAAACAACTTTATTTTGGGGCACCAGATTCAAGCACATGTTCAGATAAATTTTAAAATCTCACAGCTTTTATTCGGAGGTTCGGCGTTTGTAGCAGTGGCTTTGTTTATTCCTGCGAGTCCATATGTCCAGTTCAACTTAGTTTACCATCGTTAAGAGTTGTATATGCAGTAACATCGGCATTTAGAGTCCATATAGGCGTTTCCATCGTCGCCTTGAATAAAGTCCATATATATAGGCTATAACACCAGCCTTTATCGAGAGTCGATAGGCAATAACATCGGCCTTTAAATAAAACCATTGCATAACTGCCGGAGTTACGATTGATTGGATGTAGCCATAGTGAAGACTATCGAAGTGAGTGCAAGGGCCATGATTTTAAAACTGTCTGAGCATGTACTCCGTTCTCATACTCAAAATCAGGTTTTGTTGGCAGAGGCTGAGCTGTCTCGGCCAATGAAACGTTTTGATTTCGAGTACAGATGTTAAGAACATGCTCTAGAGGTTTTATGATCACATCCCTGGCCCATGATTATTAAATTTACGAGCACACTCTAAATATATACTCAAATACAAAGTGCTTTTTTGGCCAAGTCTGAGCAAAGCTTAGGCTCAACCTATGAAACTGCTGGATTTCGAATATATGATTTGAGTACACGCTTGAAAGTTTTATAATAGGGGCCAAAGCGTGTCTTGTGTTTTGTTTCATCCATCATGTATACACATAGTTGTGATAAATGAATGCATAAATAGGAATCTCGAAGCCGGAATCTGTTGTTCATATAAATGTTCGCCGGTCCGTCCCACTGTGAAATTCATTGCTGACATTACTGTTGCTTGACTGAGTATATGCTGCCGGCTAACGGAAGATAACTCGACATATGTGATCAGTGTAGCTCCATGTTAGAGTTTGTAGATAACCAGGAAAGCCGACATCTGTTTCGGAGCAAGTGCATAATTCAATTATGCATGTGCTCCCAAGTATCTATTGGCTCCCACATTATTTATGGAAAATATGGCTTGCTTTCATATCAAAAAACAGTTGCTCTACGGATTGCATCATTGTGTAAAAAAGGTACAGCACTCGTACACCTGTCGATGGTCGAGAATTAAAGGTCTTCTACAACCTAATGCTAGACAATCAATGCAATCTGGGCCCGGTTGCTCAAAACCTCTGTTAGCTTAACAGAGTGTTAAATCCTTAGCTTAACAGACTGTTAAATCCTTAGCAATGCTAAGCATTTAACAGTCTGTTAAGCTATTTAAACAGAAGCTTTGAGCAACCGGGCCCAGGAGTTTCCATGGTCACAAAAGCGTTTTTACATTTTGTCAGGCAGCATCCACATACGATTAGCTTGGTGCATTGTAAGAGTGATATCGCATGTGAAAATGGTATCCCATATACTAACCAGATCATTTTCTAAGGAACTGTTAATTTTTGCTTGCCAGTGCGTGTCTGAAATTGTTGTGAAAAGTACCTTGATATGTATACGACCAGCATAGCCCCAGATCAGCCTGCGCATATGCACAGTCTGTTCAGGTGCTATGCTGCTCATGATTCAGTCATGCTGACCGTCTTAATAGCAAAAGGATTACACTCTTATGTAACTGTGGTGGTGAGCTGGGGCCCGTTTCACTAAAATGTGTACGACTAAAATGTTCGCAAGTGCAAATTTAGGATCGTCTGGAAATTTCAATTGATGGATTTACATTTATTGAGCATAGACTGCGCTCAATAAATGTAAATCCAATAATTGTTTACAAGAAAACATTGTGAATGTGATATATACACACTATCATAATTTTGCACTTAAAAAACATTTTAGTCGTACAAAGTTTAGTGAAATGGGCCCCAGAATGGCCAGGACCTAGATTGCCACAAATGTCATAAGGCCCTTTTCTTATCCATTGGTCCAAATGATCTATGCTCCATTTGTAACATGTATAGTTCTATCAGCATTTATGTCGTTCATTCCACTTTGTTTTCATTATATGAAACAAACAACATACAGTAAACAGCATACATGTCCGTTTTATTTGTTTTTCCATCAGAAAAAAGCAAAGTTTGAGTTGTGTTTATGATTGCCTCAACTAGACAATTATACAGAATTAAAAATTTGCATATTTTTGTGGCAAAGGGGAAAGAATGCTGCTTATTTCGAGTCGTTACAAGATAAACCACTGGCTAGTGGTCGATGTGTCCTGAAACTGTTTATTGCCTGTAGTTTGGGTTAACGATGTTGTGATATTATTGCATGTAACATTCTAATTAATACTCCATCTTCACTAGATTGATGTAAGCCATTTTCCGTGAGTAAGTTTGCTCTACCCGCCCTTCATCTTATTTTATCAATTGTTCCATCACAACTAGATAGATTAATAAACCGTTTCCATTCTTTCTCATATTGTGTACTTTAATTTTGTCTTGCCTACATTAGTGCATAGGAATATGTTGATGTTTTTGGTGATGCTTTATCACAAAATGTCATTTGCTTCAGGTACTACTATTGCCATGTTACATTCCTATGACTGACAAGCATGCTATGGAATAGTTTTCCGCATACAAAGTTAATAGGTCTTCAGTTTGCCAGAATCAATTGTAGAAAACTTCTGACTGCACATACATGGCATAAATTGTATTTATACCGACACTGGTTTGTGAGCAAAGGGTGTGAGGCAAGTCATGTGATTTTGTACCTTAGAAGATGCGCAATTTTTCATGATTAATATTTACACGGTCTGCTATTTCCCGTAAATGATGTACACAGTTCACTAAATAATTTCATAGCAAATGGGTCAACTTTTGACATCATTTTGGAAAATGATATTAATTTTGTCAAAATATTTAATGAAAAATCACACATCTTTGGTACAAATCACACTCGTGTGTCTCCGACATCTGCAAGCAGCATAGATCCTGATCATGGGTACCAATGTACATGTTGGTTTGAAGACATTTAATCTTTGTGAGATTATTGTGATCAGTCATATCTTCTGTTTGATACCCTATTCCTAGCAAGCTGCTGGAATCCACTCGTAGATTCTGGCAGTTTGTTGTGCATGGGGTAAAACTATGTCGCTGTAATGGATGTTTATCGCTCAAACAACGGTGTATTTTGTACGGTTTATAGTCCAGATATTTTGTAGGTGTACCAAGATCTCTTGTGTAGTGAACTTGTGTGTATACAAGGGCATAACCAAATAATTTCCCTCAGTATTGTAATTTACTACGAATAATTGGTGGAGAATCTGTGTATTTTAGTTTTAAAGAATTCTTAACGATCTTGATTGCGTGTTGTATTTAACCATTTTATTCACGTACCTTTTAACATTGTATAGTATCTGACTAGACTGTGTACATGTGTTTCCTCCTGTTACTTGTTCATTGAAAATGCCAGCTGTTTAAGATAAGGTTGTCAAGGTGATAGCCGGGAAATAGTTGAAAGTATCAAGACTGGCCATTATGCATATTTCCAATATCAAATAAGTCTCTGAACTGGTTATTTCATTGAATGAATAGTGACCAGCGTAGCCCCTGATCCGATAGCGGTAATATGCTGATCTATGGGTATGTTAGTCACTTACCACCTCGAGACACTAATAAACAAACAAACAAAACCACCTTGTGACCAAAGTGCTGGTACATGATTTATCATGTATCCGATCGTTTGTAGAAATTTGCCTTCACTTTCTCGACCTCAAACATACATTCCATGTCCATATGTTTTAATGGTAGATGGCGTTAGATTAGAAATCCTCACTTAAATCTACAGTTAGATGCAATTTGACTTCATGGCTAACAGTGCAGACCTGATCAGATTGCGGAATTACGCAGGCTGATCTGGGTCTACACTGGTTGAAAATGCCGTAATTCCCATTTCTTCAGTCACATAATAGGATAATGTTTCAAAAGCAGCTATGCATGTACAGGCAAGTATTGCGAGACGCCTAGCAAAAAAAGTCTGTACAATTAATTTGTTACATTTGTAATTGTGCAGCATTGGTCACAAGTTAATTGTTTCCTTATACCAGTTGGTGCTTCTATATCACATTGTTTCGGAATCCATAGTTGTGTGTTTTGTAGATGCTCATAATCACTAAACTTGCTACAAATGATTTCCCAGTGGACAAAACGTGTAAATGGACATTAGCATCCAGTGTAATATCGGATCACTTTGTATGATCACAAAACTGATTCTGAATCTAATATGTTTGCCATATAGGTTCTTCATTGAATCACTTGCAAACATTGTAGATACATATCAGTGTGTGGAGGTGCAGGTCTGGCTACACTGGTTGAAAATGTAAACTAGGTTTAGAACAACTGTGGCGCAAACGTACCCTTCAACATTTGGACCAAAGTTTGTATTTGTGATTTATTATTTTATGTCCACCCCTTTTAAAACTGTGTCATTAGCTGATGCCTATGGAATGGGGATATTTTGTGGTTATATATGGGACCCTGATTAAGATGACGGACCTTACAACATGTTCGCCCAGCATAGCCCCACATCAGCCTGCTCATCTGCGCAGTCTCATCAGGGAGTATGCTGTTTGCCAGTCAATCGCTGAAGTAGATTTGCTATTGTTGGTGAAGGTATTGATACTGATGTGAATGTGTAAATTGGTCCTGTTGGAAGGTTTGTTTGATCGACCGTGGCCCCATTATACCACATAGCAGTCTGGCTGTGTTTGTATGCAGCTAATCTCTGTTTAATTGGTAACGACAACGTTTATATCCAACCATGTATCGATTGTTGTTTTATGATGAAGAAAATATTCCCATTTCTAGGTGTCCCACTCCACATCATTTTATAAGCACAATGTCAATTCATTTCATTTTGTACCGACTTCATTCAGAAAGTTTGTATGTTCTGGGAAATTTAACCTATTCAGTATATAACAAGTGTTTTACAAAAAAGAATTGTGGAAATCTACCAAATATATTTTGCTAAATTATAATACACTTTGTGTGATATGCCTTCTTCCGGTGTAATACAGATGCAGTATAGTGTTTATTAAAGATCAACACTTGTATGTTTTTATGTAGACGGCCATAGTGTTACCAGACGTTATTAAAATTTGAAGAATTTTGATAACTGATGGTTGACATCATGGACTTCAGTAAAAGCATGTGTCCAGATCAAGAAGCAATTGCATGAACCCTTGTTTTCGGTTTAGTATAGAATACATCGCCAGGAAAATGTGGCTTATTCACTTCGGAACCAGTGTCTCCCCCAAATCAGTATATCCTATCCTAGAGATAACCCTGGTAAAAAACAAAACGAATACTGTTGTGTCTGACCGTGTCTTCTATAAAGGAACTGTGATCTTGTGGAATTAATTAATAATACGATGTAATACTGTATAAACAGACTTCTCAATTGTCCATGCATGTTGATATTCCTCTCCCCATAAAACACCACTCACTGAAGCCAGCAACATGAACACGTCTGTGTGGATACAGATCAGTCTACTATTGTAGACTCACTACTACTTGGGCCTACTTCTGCACTTGTAATTATAACATTTGAGCATGTATTCCATGCTCGTGCTCGAAATCAGCAAGTTTGATTGTCCGAGGCTCAGCTATGCTCAATCTCGGCCAATCCAACTGTCTGATTTTGAGTACAAATTTTGAGAATGTGCTCATATAGTATTATATTCACAGACACCATATCGTAACTGTTGGCCTGTCGTCTGAAACATTTTGAGTCTCATTTTGAGTATTTATTATAATTCCTATTACTTTTGAGGAGTGGGGCTATGTGACTGGTGGTGAGAACCTGGCACCAGGTCCGGTTATTCTAATTTCAGGGCTGAATATATATTTTTTCTGTAAATATTCAGTTCTGATTTTAGGATTTACCCCCTATCAATCACAGCAGGTAGCATACAGGATTCGACCGCGTTAACCTGGCCTAAAATGACCTCCGCTGTTGACAGGCCGTTAAACACCATTAAATTAAATCTAACTCACCGGTACTACAAATGTTGCAAGATTCCAGTTGTTTGGCGATAGCCAATTTAAAGCAGTCAACATTGACTGATCTGTGTCCAACTTACTGAGTTTCATGTTGAGTGTTGTATTTTTTGTTTGTCATCGAGATCTTGAGTGGTACATCCTTTGTTTATACATTAAGTTACTACACATGTAAATACCAGTAAGAAAATAATAAAAAAACTTTTAGAACTTACCTTTGGGCTTACCTTTGTGTCACAATTTTATATCATTATGCCATCCAGGGCCCATTATGCCATCGAGGGCCCATCATTTGAAGTGGGTGGTTGGTCGGGCGAACGCGATGGTGTAAATTAACAGTGGGGTTACTCCTTATAGGAATCACAATTTGCCTGGTTTGGCCCTCAGGTACGTTTTTATCTTTGGCTCTTTTTGTTACCTGGGAGTTAAATTGGGTTATTGCCCATTATAAAAGTAGTAAGATTATTTCTGATCCTACTAGTTTTGGGAGGGGGCCCAAGTGATTATGGTGTGGCGAGGACCTGGCATTAGATCAAGATCATTCTGATTTCAGGGCTGCATATATAGTTTTTTTATTGTAAATATTCAGTTTGATTTTGTTCCCCCCCCCCCAATTGTATTGTACATGTAATTACAGGTAAATATATGGGATTTAGTACTAAACCCATTGACCCAGCCTTAAATGACCTTAGCTGTTGATAGGTCGTTAAACCATAACAAACAAACCCATCATTTGAAACCATCCCCAAAATCATTATACCAATGTGAACATTATATTAACCCTTTCAGCCATACAGTCCATAAAGAAACATTGCAAACTCTGTATATGCAGCTGAGCCGGCTTGAAACAAGATGTCTGTCTCATCAGGATCTGCAGAATTTGCTGTTGAGATACTTTAAAAATACCTGTTTACCTGATTAACACTTTCAATTCAACACCGCATGCCTGTAGGTTAGAGAATACTAAAGGACGCGAAATCGCCAAGGGGGTATACAAACGTATTCCGGTATAAAACAAATTATAGTGTGGGCGTTTTGAGGTCACAGACACAGTTTGCTTGCAAATCTTGATCCAATATACCCAGTTTCACTTGAGGAACATTTTGGGATGCTTTTAGCACCAGTTTTCAGCATATTTGTAGCATTTACAAGAAAACACTCGTCGTCGACCTGTTGGTCACGTGATGTAAACAGAGTTTTCATAGCCAAAAAATGTAAACAATATTGGGGGACATGACGAGGTTGGATTTTTCTTTCTTACAAGTAAGTGAACCTATTGTTTAATTCATGCAGAACCAGTACAGACTGGCCGCAGGTCATGTACAAGTAGGTCCCACAGCATCCATACGAATAGTGAAAGTAGGAGAGACCGGCCTTCCTGGATGAGATTCGGTTAAATTATATAGTAAAACTGTATAGTGGTATTGGCAAACGGTGTAGATCCCATTTTTGAAAAACACCCCCTTTGTATACGCCCGTGCTTATCTAGTCACCCCGGCGTCGGCGTCACCGTCACGCCTTGGTTAAGGTTTTTAGTTAAGCTTGTATATGGAATACTCCTGGTCCTACACCTACCATACTTGGACAACTTCATCTCCTAGTGATGTACATCAACAACCCCTGACCTATATTTGACCTTGACCTACATTTCCTCTTGAATTACTTACTTAATTCCCCTTGGTTAAGGTTTTTAGTCAACCTTTTTAGTCAACTATTGTGCATACAGACACCATACTTGGACAACCTTTTATCTTAGGGATGTACATCAATAACCCCTGATCTATATTTGACCTTGACCTACATTTCCTCTTGATTAAGGTTTTTAGTCAACCTTGGTTAAGGTTTTTAGTCGAGCTTGTAGATGGAATACTATTGTGTATACAGACACCATACTTGGATAACTTTTTCTCATAGGGATGTACATCAATAACACCTGACCTATATTTTACCTTGACCTACATTTAACCTTGAATTACTTAGTTATTTCCCCTTGGTTAAGGTTTGTACTCAAACTTGGTTAAGGTTTATAGTCCAGCTTGTATATGGACATATATCTGACATTGACCTACATTTAACCTTGCATTACTTAGTTAATTTCCCTTGGTTAAGGTTTTTATTCAACCTTGGTTAAGGTTTTTATGCGGGCCGCGGCCACCTTGTTTGTCAAGCTATGTGTACATCGACAACCCTCGTAGTCGAGCTATGCTGTTCTCCTACAGCTCTTGTTATTTTTCGCACTCTGTATCCTTGTCCACGCAATAACTCAAGTTCTGCTTCACCGATCGAAACCAAATTCGGTATACATGTTTATCACGGCAACACGAAGAAGCCTATTGATTTTTAATTTTCAGACTCTATCCTTGCCCACTCAATAAGTCGAGTTCTATTTGACGGATCGTAACGAATTTTGGTTTACATGTTTATCACGTCAAGATGAATTATCTCCCCTTGTTGACTGGCCTTGCCTCGACGGGCGTATATTGTGACCTTCGGCACTCTTGTTCATAAATGGACTAGCCTGAAAATTATTTTGTGATTGTTGAATTGGTTGCAAAATTAACATACAAAATCCATTCCAGTTACTTAGGGTGAAAGGGTTAGTGAAATCGTCATGAAATGATCATGTGAAATCGTCATGACATGATCATGGAAATTTCCATCCGATATATACTTAGCAAAACAAGAAACATCCCTCTTTTAATTGAGTACACATCGTACGATTCGTTTAAGATGATCTTATCGAAAAATGAAAATAGCTTCTTATTGATTCTCTGTTTTCATTATGCCACGGCTTTGTGAAAAGGACAGAAATCATGCAATTGGGATGTTGGAGGTTGGCGTGACGGCACGTGCCGTTGCACGTCGGTTTGAGTGCTGCAGGAAAACGATTGTGCGACTTGTGGCACGCTATAGGGACACTGGAGACGTTCGCGACCGTCCTCGAGCTGGTAGGCCTTGTGTGACAACGGAAAGAACGGACCGTTACATTACGTTGACGCTCTTGCGTTGCGTCAACGCCTTTTGTCAGCCACCGTCACGGCTCGGCGTTACGGGGTCTGCAGACCCTAATCGGTTACGTCGTAACGCACAACTAACCAGAGCTCGACGCCCGTACACTGGTCAGGTAAATGACCAGGCGTCACCGTGCCTCCAGGCTGTTGTGGTGTCGACGCCATCTTAATTGGAGGCGGGCTGACTGGCCGCAATAACGAAATATTCACGGACTGCTGTGTGGTGGAGAGGGATAGGTCACAGGTTGAAGTAACGGACCGAGGTCTGTAAATACATTAAATATGCCTAAAAGCCTCAATAAATGGGGAAAAAATAAGCTAAACAAAATATTTTTACTCCCTACATATAGACGTATATATATATATCCATATGTAGGGAGTACAAAAAATGTTGAGCTTATTTTCTTTCATTTATTTATGCTTTTTATAGTCGTATTTAATGTAGTTATAGACCTCGGTCCGTTACTTCAACCTGTGGGATAGTTTTGGAGGAGGAAGCGTAATGGTCTGGGGCGGGATTATGGGAAACCGCAAGACAGAGCTGGTAATTATACAGGGCAACATCACTGCCCATTGTTATATTGATGACGTTTTAAGGCCACATGTCTTGCCATTCATTCGTAAGCATGGTCCTGGCGTGACGCTGCAGCAAGATAATGCACGCCCGCACGCTGCCAGGGCCACCGCGCAGTTCTTGATAATGAACAACGTGGACGTCATGCAATGGCCAACGCTAGGTCGGAACGCTAGGGCAAACCACCAGATTGTTAATGCTCGTCGGTTTACGCTGGCATTGCAGCGCGAATGGCGTAATCTGCATAACGCCATGATCATGCGTTACGTCATGTCAATGCGTCGGAGAATTACGTCAACCATTAGCATGATCAGGGCGCAGGGTGTGCACACTCGCTATTAAGGAATTTCGCACAGACTGTACATTTTAAATAAAAATGTATCCTCTGAAAGTTAACAATTAAACGCGTGACAAACGATTTTGTGATTTTTTTATTTCGACCCCTACCAAATTCGCAGATGAATTTTGTAACAACTACGCATGCGATCAAAATTTCAAAAACTGATGTCGATCCAGAAATGAATGGAATTTATTTTGATACTGGTTTCGGCCCTGTGACTCTTATATTTCTGGCAATCGTCACTTAAATAGGGAGGGACGTTTCTTTTCTTGCTCAGTATATTTAGGGGTGAAATTATTAAAGGCACTGCATGTCAGTTGATGTCTAAAAATATCAAGTACTGTTTTATAGCTTTATCAACTGCTAATGACCTATATCAACCAGATACGTGTACTTATTGCACTCTTGCAAATTATTTGCATGTGATTCGCTGTGAGAGAAAACCCGTAATCTAACTTAAGGTGTAAGATGACATATCATGCTCTTGTAACTTATAAAGGAGCTGAGTAACTTTGTCGAAAGCTTTACTAAAGTCTAAAAGAACGAGGTCAATTTGTTTGTCCTGTGTGAGTGTACGGGCCAAGTCATCAACTACTTGTATGAACTGTGTCTTACAGGAGCGCCGTTCTCGGAAATCATGCTGTAGATCTCAGAGTATGTTGTGTTTGTTAAAATGTGAAGTTACGTTTGAAACTACAATATGTTCAAGAAGTTAGCATAAGATGCAAGTCAATGATATAGGTCTGTAGTTGGCTGGGTTACTGGGTCCCCTTTTTAGCTCACTATTGTTACCGCAATGTGTCCGTCGTCGTCGTCGTCCGTGAACATTTTCAAACGTCGTCTCCTCGGTAACCATTGGGCCTATAGTCACCAAACTTCATGGTCATGGTCCTTAGGTAGGGGGATTACAAAATTGTTAAAATGACGTCATTATACGTAATCCAAGATGGCCGCCGTCTAATAATAGCAAAAATTCTTCAAAAATCTTCTTCTCAAGAACCGCCAACCGGATTTCGTCACAACTTGGTAGGAATGATCGATGTACAATGCTCTTTCAAAGTTGTTAAAATGGTGACCCCGGGGTCAAAAATGTGCGTGGCCCGTGGGGTCAAATAGGGGTCAAATTTTATTTTTGACCGAATATGGTCATGTCATACATCGAATTGAAGGTATCAACGAGGCGATCACTCTGGTGCATTTTTTGTCGAAATTGGATGGTTGTGTCATCCAAGATGGCCGCCGAAGATTTCAAAATTCTTCTTCACATGAACCGCTTGGCCCATGGTAGCCAAATTTAAAAGTTATGGTCCATGGGTGAAGCCTTTTCAGATTTGTTAAAATGGAGGTCATCGCTAATCCAATATGGCCGCCGTCTAAAAATAGCATAAATTCTTAAAAAATTCTTCTTCTCATGAACCGCCTGCAGGATTTCGACAAAACTTGGTAGGAATGATCGATGTACAATGCTCTTTCAAAGTTGTGAAAATGGTGACCCCGTGGTCAAAATGGGCGTGGCCCGTGGGGTCAAATTTTATTTTTGACCGAATATGCTCATGTCATATATCAAATTGAAGGTATCGATGAGGCGATTGCTCTGGTGCAATATTTGTCGGAATCGGATGATTATGTCATCCATGATGACCGCCAAAAGGTCCATTTATTCAAGATTTTGAACGTCTTTTTCTCATGGCCGATGCTGGCCAAACTTCATAGTAAGTTAAGATCCTTGGGTGAAGCATTTTCCGATTTGGTAAAATGAGAGTCATCGCTTAATCCAAGATGACCGCCATCTAAAAATAGCACATTTTTGTTAAAACACATATGAACTCAATGTCACATTCTCCTCTGGTGTTCATGGAGTCAGGTGAGCGAATTAGGGCCATCATGGCCCTCTTGTTTATACAGTCAGCGCTCCAGATAAAGAATTAATAATGGAGTATTTTCACTCCATCATATCTGAAGCAATTTGGTATTTCAATATTTTAATTGGGTAAAATAAAATCACACTACTGTTTACATATTAACAGACAGCAAATATTGAATAGTTTACTTCGAAATGAAAACATGTCTTGGCATTGAATTAGAATTGTCTCCTTGGAGACAATTCTAATGAAATACCAAAATGTGTTTTCATGGAAAATAAGAAAAATATGCTATATTTGTGGTCTGTTTATTGTTTCCTATATAGCATGATAAAGGTACCACAATTTTTTATTGCTTTTTGATACTCGCTACTTCTGATTTCAATTTGTTTTTTGGCAATTTTAATTGGGTATTTACTCAAATACGCAGCTTATCTGGAGCTCTGCACAGTGGTGCTACTTTAGCTTTGATCCAGTCTGCAGGAAGTTTGCCACTATGAAGTGATTTTTGAAAGATAATTTGTAATATTTCACCAATTTCATTTCTCAACTCTTTTAAAACTAAAGGTTTGATATTAGCTGGACCAGCAGCTTTGTCGGTTTTTAGGCTACAAAGAAGTTTTAGTACACCTTTGCATTGATAGTAATATCGGGCATTTTTGGGTACTTGTTTGGAGTAAAGTGGGAGGAGTGTATGCCAACACCACGGCGTCTAAAGGTACTAGTGCATGTCTGACCAAGTGAGAGTGGCGAGAGAGGGGAAAAAGACAGATTGAAATCGACGGTTTAAAATGTTTGCATTGTCTGCATTACCAGAAAGAATGTTACTGATTATCTGATCTTGTAGCGGGGCTATGCCCTGTGCATCTTGTTTTGCATTTGTAAAGGTACATGTCCACTCAGTAGGCACACAATGTTTGTATAAACATTAAATTAGTGTATAATTGTGTCACTATTCCACCAGTTCTAAAATTACGAGTGCCCGCTATACAGATATAATCATTAGTAATAGTTATTTACTGATAGTGACTTGCGGTGGTATCATGCTATTTTCATATACAAATGAGGCATGACATTTGTTAATTATTTATACTAATTAATTTAAATACAATTAAGTGACCTGGAGAAAAAAATATTTTCGACAGATTATAAAGTATGAGCATTGCACATCAAAAACGAAATAAAGAGAATAAATAGTAATGTCCGTTAACATTTTAAGGAAGCACAGTTATCGCCCCTGGTATCAGTGTGGAAATTTACGTCTGATATAAAATGTATCATAATGTCAATCAGTTTGCGGTGGGGTAATGATGAATGAATGTTTATTTTGCCAGAAAATGTCTCAGATGATTCTGATAAAAAGAACAGTGTGTGCCTACTGAGTGGGCATGTACCTTTAATCAGACTGTATATGTTTTTAGTATTGGATTTGGTTGAATATCTCCCGTCATTTATATCAAGGATAGACTGTAAGTGATTTGTTGTGAGCTGTTTTAATATTTTGTTTTATTTTATTTTTCTGTGAAGTTTTTGTTAATTTGTGTGTTGATGTTGCTAGCTTTAAATTGTTTGTGAACATTTTATCCCGCATCATGATCAGTTTCCTCATCTATTAATTGTGTTAGCCATGGTAATTACCTTTTACTTCCAATCCTCTTCATTGGAACAAACTTTGTAATACCTTTATGTAGAGTGTCTTTAAAGTTAGTCCACAGTTCATCTGTTGAAAGATGCTCGTGGTCTGCCAGCATATCTGCTTTCGAGTCATTTATGAAAATTTTAAAATTATCCCAGTTTGTTTTGCGATATAGTGATGTGTCTCTTGGCGCCTGCATGCTTACTGATTGTAGGCTTAAGTTTTGAGGATGGTTTTAAGATGTTATTGTCTGAAATGTCAGGGTGTACATGGACTTCATTAACTAGAATGTTATTTGAAGTGAGGAATATATCCAAGATGTTGTCCATGTCTGGTATATTCAGTTACCATATGCACCAGACTATGATCATTAAGTAGTCCAGTAAATTGCTCATCAATTTGATGATAACCACAGCCGTTCCGAATAGCTGGTACAACTCTGCATCCCAACTGAACTTTGGGAAGTTAAAATCATCTACGATCCAGTTTGTGCTTTTACATGATGTAGTTAATTATAAGGATTTCCCAAACTCGATTAAAGCACTATTACAATCTGATTCATTTGGTATGTAGTATATATGCTCCAATATAGAACAATTTACATACTTTTGTCTCACTTTTGATCCACACAATTACACAATCTGTTTTCAGGTCTGTTTGTTTTGTTGCAACCAAACAGTCACGAGCGGACGTTTAAAATAAAGACACCTCCTTTTGTGCTGGTATTTCTATCTTCTATCTATCTTCCGATAATCTCGAACCCTATTCAGGCTATTGGGGACTTGTTGATGCGATTTATCTTCACGAAATGTTACACAATTAATAATATAATATGTAGTATTAATAAACGTCTCGTTTCCGTCGACGGGTCAAATATATAATATAGGTTCAGTAAATTATAACCTAGATGGTCTCAAACACACACAAAATGTCAATTGTGGTAAATAACCACTTTACGTAAATAAGGAAGTCAATACCGGAACTTTCCTTTTCACCATTTGCTGTTGAGCGAAAAACACGAATTATTCACGTGAGACAAACCCTCATCAATCCAATTCAATTATGTATTTTGAGCAACTGTTGTTAAATTTTATCATCAATGTAACATTATATTTTACAATAAGTTTGCGATTTTTTGTCGTGTCTACTGAATTTAGTATTTGAGGCTAGATTTCGTACACCAGTATTTGGTCGGAATGGCATTTTTGTTTCTTCCAAAGCTACATATAAGCTTTTCGAGTATTTTACCTTTCACCCCCTGAAAGTTTAGTCAATGCTGATTTTTTAGTGTGTCCGTGCTAAATTTCGACGATTTAGGATTTGGATAAAAACAGTTGCAGTATGGTCTTGGCGCCAGATAATTTTCGGGGTACAGTTCTTTAGTGTTTAGCGGATAGCTAAGAAGATTATTGCTGCATACGTCTTTAAAGTAGAACATTTGGACAAGTACCTGGTACCAATAGACAGGGAAAAGTGTCTTCTTTCCAAATTGGGTTACTTTTTTAGTTTATTCCAATGTTTTCCTCGCATAATTCCTTGTTTACCTAACGCACTGAATTAGTCGATACTCAGTAACGGATAGCTTTGGTGTTTATCGGATACGTGTGCGACAGTTGTTGAGGGGGTGTCTCAAAACATTCCAAATCATGTATTTGTTTTGTAAATGACTAGGTAACATGCTTACATGCATATCACATTAACACTGATTAAATCTGTTTCATCATGTAATGTGTACATGTGTAACTGAAAAATAAAAAAAATATTTACACTGCTTAAACTTTTTTTTCATCCCAATATCTTCTTGAAGCAATGTGATGGGTGGTGCCATAATTTGGCATAAAAACAAATAAATGTCGTTATGAGACTGAATTAAAATATAGAGTGATGCGGGGTGGGGGGGGGGGGCAGTGGTGTGCCGATTCCCGCCGACACATACTGAATACATACATGATGGTAAACCGTGTATTAACTGTAATTATTAATTAATAAATCATAGAGAATACTTCACAAATGTACATGTAACATTACCCTTTTAACCTCAGTCATGTATAGTGGTAGTGGCAAACAGTGTACATGCAGATGAGGCGGCTCTTAATGATCAAAACGTCTCATCAGGATCTACACTGTTTGCAACACATTTTCTATGAGTCCCGGCAATGATTTGAGTCCTGTGAAGGGTTGGGCCGAGGTGGTGGCCGTAAACAGTGTATTAACTGTGATTGGTGATGGTGTCCATTGATGGACCCGCCCGTCGGCACCCCCGCAAAAAAAATGATGGAATGAACCAATCAGATTGGCTCATTCCGTCAATCCGAGAGGCACCGACGGGCTGGTCCATCAATATACACCATCACCCTGTAATTAGTAATTAATAAAGCATAGGCTATAATATCACAAATGTACATGTATTATAAACCCTTTTAACCATACAGGCCTATATAGTGGTGTTGGCAAACAGTGTACATCCAGATGAGCCGGCTCTTAACGAGCCGTCTCATCAGGATCTGCACTGTTTGATACACATGTTTTATATTTGAGTCCCGACAATGATTCAAGTCCTATGAAAGGTTGGGCCGAGGTAGTGGTAAACCGTATATTAACTGTAATTGGTGATGGTGTCTATTGATGGACCCGCCCGTCGGAGCCCCGCAAAAACCGCGAGGCACCGACGGGCTGGTCCATCAATATACACCATCACCCTGTAATTAGTAATTAATAAATCAGACTATAATTTCACGAATGTACATGTAATATTAACCCTTTAAACCTCACATGCATGTATAGTGGTATTGACAAACAGTGTACATCCAGATGAGCCAGCTCGTAACGAGCTGGCTCATCAGGATCTGCACTGTTTGCCACATATTTTTTGTTTAGCGCCAAAAACTGATCATGAACATGAACCACCGGATACGGCATTAAATATAATGCCCTGAAATCGCATATTTTTTTCCAGCAACATTGACGTAGTGAAAATAAAACAAAGTCAACACCCCAGAAAAAAAATTGGCGAGGGGAGGTGGGGCACACATGTGCTTTTGTTATTTTTTCCAGCAACAATGTATATTGGCGTCGAGTGAAAAAAAAACACTAAGTCAATAACCCAGCATGCGCCGACAGTTCGCCTCAACTTTTTACAGAAATTCAAACATACCGCAAAACGATCGAGTGTAAAAATCATTAAAAAAAAAACGCAAAATCTGAGACAAGGCGGCTGCCTCGTCTGCCTCATCCTGGCTACGGGCCTGACCAGTAATATTTTTATTTAGAAAATTGATGCCTTTAAAATAAATATTCACAAATTTTAAAATTGTAGTTGTCAATGTCAATTAGAATTTTCAATCCCTGTGGTGTTGATCTCTCTACAATGAAACACCCCCTCTTTCATGAAGATAGAATGAAGCTACATACATGTATAATAATAAAAGCAACGTATGTAGATGCTATGGCCAGTTTGAGAAACTGTTACGACCTGGTTAACCAAAAAGTGTGACGGACG
The DNA here is from genome assembly GCA_029237695.1 of Conchocele bisecta. Taxonomy (NCBI): domain Eukaryota; kingdom Metazoa; phylum Mollusca; class Bivalvia; order Lucinida; family Thyasiridae; genus Conchocele; species Conchocele bisecta. The sequence continues at coordinate 44,423,414 of CM055270.1, read as the reverse complement.
GACAGACGGACGAACGGATCGACGGACGGTCCGAACACTGTGTGCCACCAGTCTCCGGTGGCATAACAAACCCATTTGATATATTGTTCGCAGGTCATATTGATTTTGAGACGATCCCCGCAAATCTGATTTGTACGCGCCCCGTGCAGGCACCGGGGCGGGATCAACTGATCCTGAGAATAGTGCTGCAGTAGCCATTGCTTGTCGTAAAAGGCGACTAAACTGGCTTAACGATTGGGTTCATACTTTCCGGAACCCACTATACCGGATTTGGCCCTCATGTACATTTTTGGCTTTCTTGTATGTGAGAGTTGAGTCAGGCTATGCCCCATATATAAAAGTAAGATTAGCGCTAATCCTATTACTTTTAGGGGATGGGATAAATGATGCTGGTGTGGCGAGGGCCTGGCACCAGATCAGGTTGTTCTAATTTCAGGACTGAATATATATTTTGATTGTAAATATTGAGTTCTGAAGTTGGGATTTACCCCCCTCGGACAGGTGGATACAGGACACGACCCCGTTGACCCGTCTGCGTGTAGACTCCAGGGCTGTACAAATTGATTTTTTAGCCACTTGTCCCGGACAAGTGACTTGACAAAAGTGACTTGCCCGGACTTGTCCCGGAAAATATTATTTTCAGGGCAAGTAATTTTGAAAAAGTGACTTGTCCTCGTAAGATTTCTTATACGAAACTGTCCCAAAACAAAAACTATTATCATAGTTGTTAAATATAAAACAATTGAGCACTTGGCACATATACATATTATATTAAATATATATAATAATAAACATTGTATAGTACATATTTATTCGTGTGGTCTGTTGTCACTGTGCCACCGTGGACATAACGTTGCGACAAGTGCATACTCAAAACACATTTATCGACAATAATAAAAATCGTTTCCTAAAATAATGAGAATCGTCTCGCGTTTTCGCGATCTCGCCTTTCGCTTTTGAAATATTCGAATTAGTTTTGCTCATGCATCATGTGCATGTGCGGCGTGTTTGCAAAACGCGAGATTGAATATGATAGAATTTCGCGTTTTCGTCTCCAAAGCTCGAAAACGCGAGGTTGCCACATGTCCCTAATAGGACACGTAAACATTGTCTTAGGAGACGATTCTCATGTGCTGCAAAAACATTATTACGTTTTTATTAAGAAATAGAACACATGTGGACAAACATCTATATTTCTTGACAACAAAAACATAATTTGACAAAAAATGATACTCGTCTTAGGAGACGATTCTAATGTGCTGCCAATACTCGTTTATTGAGCAAAAAAAAAACATATTTCGATACGTGTTATTGGTTAGGCTACTGCATCGCATCGTCGACAAGATCGTGAAAACGCGAGACCAAATCGCGAGGCGAAAACGTGAGATTCTATTGTATTCATTCTCGCGTTTTCGCCTGGCTATCTCGCGTTTTCGAGACCGCGATGTTGTCGCGTTTTCGCCTCGGCCTTTTCACAATGTCGCCTTCCGCTTTTGGAAATACGTTTGTTCAAGTCATTATGCAGGCCCGTAGCCTGGGGGGGGGGGTCGGAGCGGTCGGACACACCCCCCCCCCCCCCCCCCCCCGCCCAGCCTCGAGGTCCAATTTTTCAGGGAAAAAAATCGGGTATGGAAGGTCACAGTTAGAAGCTCGGCTGTTGCGGAGAATGCAGGAAATTGCATTTCAGACCACCCACCTATAGTTCAAATTTTCCCGGGGGCGGGGGCATGCCGCCGGACCCCCTAGATACCTCAGGCCCCTTGGGCCTTCGAAACGACCCCCCCCCCCTTCAAACAGGTCTGGCTACGGGGCCGTAATATGTGTGTGTAGAATGCATGCGTGTTGAAATTGAGTTTTGCGCATACATTACATGTACGTACGTACGTAGAATGCAATTCGAACTAGTATGCTTTATATGCATGTACGTACGTAGAACGCAAATCCAACACGCATGCTGTCTACACATGCATGGGCAAATCGTATTTCCAAAAGCGGAAGTCGAGATCGAGATCGCAAAAACGCAACACGCATGCTGTCTACACATGCATGGGCAAATCGTATTTCCAAAAGCGGAAGGCGAGATCGAGATCGCAAAAACGCGAGATTGTAACAAAAATGAAATATGGCCGTACCCACCCATCCCCAATTAGCACATTTGCGACATATCATTTTCGGTCTAGCTGCACACCTGATGGTGTTTACAATCATCAGTCGCTAATCCAGTTTCACGTGCAAAGTGTGACTGACCTTTAGAATTCTGTGGAAACAAACATACCAAAACCACGCTATGTAGTCGCTCACGTCATCGCATAGCCGATGAATTGATAATTACGCATTAGCTTGTGGAATTTCACATTTGTTTGATTTTTTGATAAAACCAAGATTTGGCAGCACATGAGAATCGTTTCCTAAGACGATTCTCAAATGTTGTCAAAATATGTTTTTGTAAAGAAATATCAATGTATTCGGGTTTTCTTTTCACATTTGTCCGATGTCTTAATAAAACATGTTTTTGCAACACATGAGAATTGTCTCCTTAGACGATTCTAATATTTTGTAAAAAGAATTGTCACATTTGTTTGATTTCTTAGACCGTACAAACAATTGACAAATTCAGAAATCCACAACTTAATTTGTGTTTCTCGAGTCGGGTTTCATATGATGGCGAGGAAATACGATCGATTACACACCGTGAAAATCTTGTTGGAACGTAAATGTCAATTGTCACGTAGGCCATTTCAATTTACCGCGCGTTACGTCAGCTGTTATTCTAAGTACGTATGGTCGCTCGTTAGGAGCATTTCTTTCCTTCGTTTATAAGGTATGGGTTGTGACCTAGGGCTTAGAACACCGACTTCCAATCTGGAGGTTGTGGGTTCAAACATCGCATTGGGAATCAAACATACCTTCATAGTATGTCCATCCCAATTCTAATTTCACTTTTTTTTTCGTTTATATGCCTCGTAGAAACGATAATTTAAATTAAGAACCTTAAATTCCATTTCCACCCCGTGAAGGAACATACATTTATTTCTCTAAAGTTAGGTCTCTTGGCCTGTCGACACAGTGAGACGAAAACGTTAACATACATAAAATAAATCAATAACCATCGATCGCCGCAGAATATTTTCGCTAATTCGCTAATTACTTTCAAATTCGATTACATTAATATAATCAGGGTCGCTGTAGATTGCTATATCACTTTATTGCGATACACAGGTACTGTGTAACACAGTAGCTGCGAATCACCAGGACGCCCGCAGCGTTATCGATCGATAAAGTGGTCAGTTTTGGGATTAAGTTTACGACAGTCCGGTTCCAAAAAACGGGCTTGTGGCGGGACGTTCTAACAGAAAATAGTGACTTGCCCGGGACTAAATTCCATCATAGAGGCACTTGCCCGAGATTAAAACCGACTTGTCCCGGGCGTCGGGCGTGCCAATTTGTACAGCCCTGGACTCCCTGAGGCTTGTACCTCTATGTCAGAAAAGCGGACGTTAAACCCTATTCACTCACTCACTCACTCACTGATTTGTACGCAAATTAGGATGATCCGTTACTGCCGGAAGCACGTGCGTTATTATTGACGTCTGTGTTCAGTGACATGGTGTGATTTATGAACCAAGCTTCTTTCCAGTTATAGAGGACATGATTATACATCATATTATTCAGAGTTTGTTTCTTCCAAACTAACTGTTTATACATTTTCAGTGAAATTACTCTGGAGCAACTTACTTTCGCTTTACCTGGTGTAAACTTCCGGTTACGTCATTGTGTTTCTTGAAGCTTTACGCACGGCAAGGAAACTGCTATATCAAAGTAAACATGTCATTGTGTGGGGGATGGATCACTGTTCCTAACGGTAATATTTTATTTATTTTAAATGTACAATATAAAAAAATATTGTGTTAAAAAGTATATACCTATCCGCTATACCCTAAAATCCGCTATACCCTAAAGAACTGTAGTCGGGGAGTTTTCCTGGTATTCATATATTTTGTAATTTATAGACATTTGCGCAGCCGCACAACAGTAACAACATTATTAAAATAATGACATTACCTACACTGAACTGAACGTACATGCCCACTCGGTAGACACAAAATGTTCTTTATATTGGAGACGTCAGTCATTTTCTGGCAAAATAAACATTAATTCACCATTACCCCATGTATTAATTGGCATTCTGGAAGTCGCTGTGACCACAGACACTTTGTCGTATGAACAACAAAATGCTCTTTAACTGATACCCAATTTTACTCCGATATTAGTCGATAACATCATAGGAGCTTTATGGGATGAACGAAAAGCTGATGTGATAATCCAGTTACACTGATGATCTCTATGTATCTATAAGGAATGACAGCATTCATCATCTCAGTCAACGAAAGTAATTTACCTTTGACCGGCTCGCTAATTGTAAGTTACTATAAATCCGCATGTAGGTTGGGAACCATTTTTCAACCAACGGAAGTACGGACTGGTTTCGTGATTTGTTTTGTCACTTATCTGAATAGGTAATCATGAATTAAATATTGTAAATTACATTAATATGGGCTATTTCTTGCCATGTGTTCATGTTAATGTGACTTTCCATGTTGTATGTCAACACAGGCAGTGTCGATCTGGCACAAAAACAAAATCAGCTGATGAACAGCAAGATAAATCACGAAACCAGTCGAAGGTAGCCTAATTTACGTCACTTCCGTTGGTTGAAAAAACAACAACAAGAACAAAAACTTGGTGAGTGTCCCACCTTCTCGTATACTATACATCCTGCGATAGGAGTCATTAACACATCGGTTTCGTTCATCCCATAAAATGCCTATGGATAACATCACCGACCCAATCAAGTTGGGTCGTGATAGCTGTTATTTGTTTAGTGGCATTTTATATTTTTCAATAAAACTGAATATATTTTATACAGCATCTAACTGTATAAACATTTTTTTTGGTAAAAAATTGTATTGAAATCAACGATGTAATGCTGGTGTATGTTTGTAAATGTAAACTACTGTCTGTTCCACGTTTTGCTGCCAACAAACTTTTGGCTATTAAACGCATTAAATCTAAAAAATATTTAAAAGTAAATACTTTTTTATCAATACAGGGATCCTCTAGATTATCTGACAAAAATGGCAAGTTTTATGATATTTTTCTTAAAATAGCAGCTACGGGCATAACATTTTCACAGAACAATCGTTGGTTCTTGCTTTCTCAACGCATGCAAACTATTTAGCCAACTGTGCCATCTTTCTCACTTAAAATTGGATCAGATCATCAGTCGTAAGATTGCCCCAAAATTAACATCGACAATCAATTATCCGGACAAATGTATAACCGTCTCATAACTTGTATTCTCACCTTAAAATCATAATGTTATCGCCTGAAAACCAGTGTAAACAGCATTGTGTAGTTCTGCAGAAAAAACAATCGCCATTCGCTTCTTTGAAAACATCGTATTTATAGAATTTATTGTATGTATAGAACAACTCTGCAATGACATAATGGGCACACTCGATTGACCTCGTCATAATTTTGTAGAAAAATCTGTCGTAATGAGGCCCATAAAGGAAATTCTGATCGTTTCGTACACTGGTCGATTTTACCCACAAATTAATATGGGTGCGAAATGGTGTGTAACGGCTTGCGTCTGAAATGGCTTGGGGCGATTTGGCCTTGAAACAATTATTATTTGTATTTGGATAAGTAGCTCTTTTTCTATCGTGTTACATTTTCACATTCCTTCCTATCTGCTCTGTATTGTACATTGTGTATTAAAAGTCTGAAAATGCTATTGGAGGAATGCATCGCATCGTCTGCATACTTCACACAACAGAGTATTGAAAAACTATATAGGGGCCTCAAATTATGCGCTTGCGCAGTGACGGATACAAGCCCCCGCGCGACGTTTGACGTGAACATAGTTGGGGGGAATGTTTTCAGCAAATTTTACTAAAATGTTTACCTTGGCGATATATTATTCACACTGGCATGGAAACAGCAAGCACCTGAGTGACTTAGATGTGTTCGTTGCAAAATCGGATCAAATGAATGCGTTTAATTAACAGCTATTTTCATTTGTCCGATTAATTGATATGTCCGGATAATTGATATGAGCCCTGTGACGAAAAAGTCACCCTCCCCAAAAATAATTATTTGCTGAAATTCCATCAACTAAATGAAGAAACAATCAAAATTGGAACTTTGTTCGGGTACTTGTTTTTGAAATTAAGGCGCTGGGACACCCCAGCGCTATAATAGGCTGGGGAAAGGCCTGCTACAGAATATACAAAACTATCTGTCTCCCTATATTGTAAGTTTGTAACCTGGCATGTGGGTCCCCAGCTTTAATGCTTTTAAACATGGCCTGACCTTAGCTGCTGATATGCCATTAATATAGGAATGAATGGCCTTTTTGTGGAATTTATCGGGGTAAGGCCTCGTCCAGTATTCCCGCGACTTTTCCAAGTTTATATCCCTGATAAATTCCACAAAAAGGCCATTCATTCCTTATAATTCCAGCATTTGGAATACAGTCATCAAGAAAATGTGTTTATTTTCATTTTTCTTAAGAATTATTTTAACTGCGCCTCACGGTTACGGAAAGTAGTTTGGCGTGGGAGTTTACTGGGATATAAATTCTGGACATAGACTTGCTACGGGCCAATCAAATGTTAGGGAATTGTGTAAATATTTTTGTGCTGGAATTATACACCAATAAACAAACAAATAACATGGGTGAAATTCTAGTCTAAAAGGTTTTCTCCACAGTCCCCCGACATGGAAATTTGTGGTTGTGTTAAATAATTGTTGTCTTATGACATAGGTTAGCAGGGCTCCAGATAAGGAATTAGTAATTGAATATTGTTGCTCCATCATATCTGAAGCAATTGAGTATTTCAACATTTTAATTGGGTAAAATTAAGTCACACTAGTGTTTGATCAACAGACATCAATTATTGAATAGTAAATGTTTCCCAATGAAATCATGTCTTTGGCATTTCATTAGAATTGTCTCCTTGTGTTTTCATGGAAAAATAAGAAAAATATGCTATATTGGTCTGTTTATTGTTTTCTGCAGCATGATAAAGGTACCACAATTGTTCTCATTGCTTTTTGATACTCACTACTTTTGATTTCTTTTTGGCAATTTTAATTGGATATTTACGCAAATACGCAGCTTATCTGGAGCACTGGGTTAGTGTCGAATACTACATGTTTTTAGCATGTTGTAACCAAATGAGTATCCTCATTGACTGGTGAACTACTTCAGAATGCCGACTGAAGCTGTTGAGAAGCCCATCGAGGAAACGAAGCATGACGATTCAGAATCTGGCACCGATTCCGGTGAGAGTGACGACGATATGCCAGACCTGGAAGACCAGGATGTAGCTCAGCAGAGTCGGGTAATTTATACATTGCATTACATAGCATTAGTTTGGAGTACTAAGGAAGTGTGGGAGGAGTCAAAAAACAAAAACAAATTGGAAATTGACTCCGAAACCTGACTAGATAGCTTGGATATGATCTAAGAAAACAAGTTAAATTTTAAAAATCGGTCCAGTATTTCTAAAATTCAAAAAGATTTCTCCATGTTAAATCCCCATAGACATCTTCACTTCACTCCGTGAAGATGTCTATGGGGATTTTAATGGGGAAATAGTTTTTTCGCAATAAAATCAATATTTGACCAAATTTCACGAAATAAAAAGAAGGCTCATTCTTAATTTTTCCTTTTATTTAATATCAAAAGAAATCTTGTTTTTGAATTGTTCATATGGCCGTAAAATTTGGGCAGCTTTCGTGAAACAGACAGTAGGTAAGTATTTTTACTCCATGATATTTTTTTCAATTGGGTATTTTCAATTATCAATTGGGTACCTTACAACCGTTGGCCCATTGTGTAAAATTGAATGGGGTATTTTCAAATTCTGGTATCAAAATGTGCAATAAACATGATAAACATGGCTACACAATACATTGAATACGTAACGTACTGCAACCATCAATCATCATGTGTTAGTTAAAAATAATTAGAAATTATGTTTAATTGGGGCTTTTGCTGCGTCTTTTTCACCACGTTTTGTCGAAGACATATTTACCGCGGTCTGTCAAATCTTCAACAATAACGTCCGAAGTATAGCCGAATGAAAAAACACTTAGGTCTATTTGCACGAACTCGAACGTTTCACATCACAAACGTTTTGGACCAGGGTTGAGTCGGCCATATTCTTATTTTTTTTCGATCACATCTCAAAACAATTACACGCGTCGTCACCTGTGAACACTGTGCGTATTAAATGGCGAATTACAAAAAAAAAATATCAAAATTATTAATGGTATTAATGGTAATCGACCGACCGGAAATCCATATGAAGTGTTTTTCACCAATACCGTCCCCTTGTAATCTGCTAAAAAATAGTGACTGTGTGTATCCTATTTATAAAACATCAATAGACGCTTATTATATGTATAATTGCATCATCGATATAGACGCTTATTGTAACCAAATACGACGGATATGCTAGCGGTGATTTTGCCATGTCAAAACTGTCCATATCAAATTATTAGTACGCGTGTATTTGCAAGCCAATTGATTACTCGATGTTTTATTTTGGTTTTGGTACGCAGGGCAGGGTTGGCCGGGAAATACCGGGGGGCGGGAATTCCCGGCGGGAAATACTCCCCAAAGTGGGAAATACCGGGAAATATGAATTTTGATGTTATTATTTGATAATTAAAGTTATTTAAATTAAGTTTTAAGCTCAGTAATAGTTAATTAAACAGTCAACAACTTAATAATTAGATATAGGGGTTAATTACAATGTATAGATCTGTTTCATTCCCAACTAGGGGTACTCATCAGGTGGAATATTTGGCAACCATGACATTTATATTTTGGTTGTATTATTTTTAGCTCACCTGAGCAAAGCTCATGTGAGCTATTCTTATGGCAAAGTGTCCGTCGTCCGTGAACATTTTCAATCATCTTCTTCTCCCGAACTGCTGAGCCGATGTTGGTCAAACTTTACAGGGATGATATATGGGTGATGCCATTTCAGATTTGTTAAAATGAAGGTCATCGATAATCCAAGATGGCTGCCGTGGAAAAGTAGGTCAAATTCTTAAAAAATCTTCTTCTCACGAACCGCCTGGCCGATTTTGACAAAACTTTGTATGAATGATCGATAGTTAATGCTGATTCAGATTTGTTCATATGGTGGCCCCTGGGTCAAAAATGGGCGTGGCCCGAGGGGTCAAATATGGGTCGAATTTTATTTTTGACTGAATATGGTCATATAATATATCAAATCGAAGGTACCGACTAGTCGATCACTCTGGAGCATTTTTTGTCTAATTCAGATGATTTTGTCATCCAAGATGGCCACCGAAAGGTAAAAATGTTGTTCTTTTACTAAAGATTTCAAACGTATTCTTCTTGTGAACTGCTTGGCCAATATTGGCCAAACTTAACGGTAATGGTCTGTGGGTGAAGCCTGTCCATTTTTGTTAAAATGGAGGTCATCACCAAATCCAAGATGTCCGCCGTTGAAAAGTAGGTCAAATTCTTAAAAAATCTTCTCACAAACCTCCAGGCCGATTTCGACGAAACTTGGTGTGAATGATTGGTAGTTAACGCTGTTTCAGATTTGTTCATATGGTGGCCCCTGGGTCAAAAATGGGCGTGGCCCGAGGGGTCAACTAGGGGTCAAATTATATTTTTGCCCGAATATGGTCATATAATATATTAAATCGAAGGTATCGACTTGTCGATCACTCTGGAGCATTTTTTTGTCTAAATCAGATGATTTTGTCATCCAAGATGGCCACCGAAAGGTAAAAAAGTTGTTCTTTTACTAAAGATTTCAAACGTATTCTTCTTGTGAACTGCTTGGCCGATATTGGCCAAACTTAACTGTAATGGTCTGTGGGTGAAGCCTGTCCATTTTTGTTAAAATGGAGGTCATCACCAAATCCAAGATGTCCGCCGTTGAAAAGTAGATCAAATTGTCAAAAAAATCTTCTCACAAACATCCATGCTGATTTCGACGAAACTTGGTGTGAATGATTGATATTTAACGCTGTTTCAGATTTGTTCATATGGTGGCACCTGGGTCAAAAATGGGCGTAGCCCGAGGGGTCAACTAGGGGTCAAATTATATTTTTGACCGAATATGGTCATATAATATATCCAATCCAAGGTATCGACGAGACGATCACTCTAGAGCATGTTTTGCCAAAATCAGATGATTACGTCATCCAAGATGGCCACCGACAGGTCAAAAGGTTGTTCTTTTACTAAAGATTTCAAAGGACTTCTCCTTGTGAACTGCTTGGCCGATATTGACCAAACTTAACTGAAATGGTTTGTTGGTGAAGCCTGTTCATTATTGTCAAAATGGAGGTCATCACCAAATCCAAGATGTCCGCCGTTGAACAGTAGGTCAAATTGTCAAAAAATCTTCACACAAACCGCCAGGCCGATTTCGACGAAACTTTGTATGAATGATCGATAGTTAACGCTGATTCAAGATTTTGGTTTCAATCAAGATGGTTCATATGGTGGCCTCTGGGTAAAAAATGGTCATGGCCCGAGGGGTCAAATTTTATTTTTGACCGAATATGGACATTTTATATATCAAATCGAAGGTATAGCAGTAAATCACATGCACATTCTCAATATATGTTAGATCAGAAGGTACCAACAAATTCTGTGGAACATTTGAAGTTGTAAGTGAAGAGTCTTTGTGAAATCAAGATGACCACTATGGAGGCTTTTAGGTGAGCGATACAGGCCCATTTGGGCCTCTTGTTTTGTAAATTACTTCTTCATTTTTTAGGAAGCATCTGAGTGTCTGCTAGATACAATTCACAAGGATAACGTCATCATGATCAGACTATGTTTTGACAACAGGCTGTTAATTGTCAACCTTCTCCCACACTAATACTCGGTATCAAGAAATGAGAATAAATGATCTTAGCATGCATGATGTGCATACACATAGTCTCTTACAAGTCTTATATGACTGACAATGTACTGTTGTTTTATGCTTTGCATTTGTATTACTTATTTGCATTATTATTATGACATTTATTTAACGTGAAGACTATGGGCCACGATCAGGGCTTAAAAATTCACTCTCCCCGCTCGCCATGGCGAGTCAATTTTCGTGTTGGCGAGAGGATTTTCTTGTCACTGGCCCGATTTGGCGAGTGACAAATCAGGAAAGGCCATTCTGTATTTTCCGAAAATTTACGGAACTGACAAAATTCGCATCTTAAGTTCCATTATTTTATTGGTTTTCCTAACCCTTTCCGCGATCTCAAAACCGGAAATGATGTTTTTAATGTTTGCATTAGAAACCGGGATATTGATCAATTACAGCATCACTGTACTAGACAATTGGACATCCAGACAGTTGCTCGGCGGATAGTTTTTACTCGCTCCTAAAACAGACCACGGTCTCGTTCTGCTGACAGTGTGCTTCGTGTGTTTTAGTAAGGGCATTATCACCAGATGCAATTTGTGCAGGGCGTGTCGCTGGAAGTGTACTGCGTTAACTACACACTTTTTACGATGGTCAGCGTACACTTGTGCTAATAATAATCAGCGAATATACTGAATTAAAATAGTTGTCAAGACGCTGCATACACACAGGGATGCACTCGACCGGCAGTCAAATGTTGAGACCTAAGTATATACATGAGGTTTGACTTCCGGTCGGCATGGAAGACGCCAGGTATGTTACATTTCAAGTTATTATTCTTACTATGTCAACTTAATTCTCTATTTCGTGCCTCTATCTATTCTTTAATATGTTAATGAAGCCTCGACAATTCGCATGATGTTGATATATTGGCTAATGTTTGCAAAACGACATGTTTTTGTGTCACTTCGACCAGAACTTGAAAACGAAGCGAGGTTGGCTTCTTACGATGTCAATTTCTCCCGATATATTGATACATGTACGCGGATTTTGGTCTGTAATGCAAGGGTCTACCACTTACTTCGATGTGATCAAGTCACAATTCCCTAAAAGGTCTAGAAAGTTGTTTTATACACGTTTTTGGAAAGGAATAAAAATCACTCGGACCCGTTTGAGTCATTTTCTATATTTGTTTCAAATTCACTGGGCCCCCGGTTGAGACCTCGTCAAGAATGTTCGGGTGAGAAGATTAAACTAGTCGGAAAAGTGTCCGGTTGAGACAAAATTTGAGTTGTATTACTAAATGAATGGCTTATATTTCCCTTACTTCAATGGTTTTATTTGTTTTATCAGGTATTGTATTGTATTGTATTTTAAATAATGAAAAGTTGGACAGACCATGGGTAATTATTTTCAAAATGGACAGGTCAGATGTACCCAAAATTTAATGGATGCTCAATGTAATAGTGAGTGACTAATCATAAAGATAAAATATTCCTGTAATTACAGAGATCACACGTTCGACCTATCAGAACGAACGAGAGGTAAACAAAAAAGGAAACGAGGCACGGTGTCAAAACCAAATGAACCGGCTCGACGACCACTACCCGTCAGAGAGTTCCATGGGGCACACGAGGGTAAAATTCTGCCACATGTTAGACGCAGTCTGGCGTTGGATCAACTATAGATGATAGTCTATACTGAGCATTTGCCTGTATCTGTATATACGTATATGCTTGTTTGTTTATCATGTGATACTTTTCAAATATGAAGGACATAGAGCTATATAACTGCTAAACCACCTGTTGATGAGAATATGCCATACAAATTTCCGGTCTGGTCAATGTGTTCGTAATATTTATACAACATTTATTTAGTGCACAACTTTGATATGCAAAAAAACATGACTTTTGTATTAATATTACCACTTAGATATCCCTAAAGTACTGCCGGGAAAATTTAGTTCAATGTTACAAACTATGTATGGTAATGAGATTGAAATAACATGTCGTTGCAGACTTGTGCACTGAATAAATAGTTATACTGGGCCAGTTAATGTTTTTAGTTTGATCAGTATAAATGTACATGCATTATGGATTCAATTTGTTCCCTGAATTTTTGGGGTGAAATTTTGTTTATTTCTTCATCAAAAACGGCAAGTTGGGAGTCCTTTAGAATCGTCTCAATGAGACGATTCTAAAGCACTCCCAACTTGCCATTTTTGATGGAGAAATAAGAAATTTACCTCCAAATTACGCACCTTAACTGGAGCTCTGAATTCAGGTGCTTGTACTTTGAGTCTTTGAATTTGTAAACGGTCTAATTTATATTCATGTTTATAATGCTCCAGGATATGAGATAAAAATCAACGTTACTATTGCTGTAAAACATTTATTAGTCAGAATGATTGGCTTTTATTGTCACAATGATTCAAGTACAGATCACTACATTGCACATACGAGACATCAAAATTATATTGTAATGCCACACATGTGTATCATGCATTACGCAAACATTGTATTAGCGAGCCTACCTCACCAAACCCCCGGTTACCTATGTAAACAGGGGGTTTGATGAGGTTGCCGCGCAATAGGTAATGCGGTCAAATAGGTCACGATGCAGTGACTATTTTCAATCAATAACTTATGTTGTAAGCGATTGTAATGTGTATTTTCAATATTTATATTATTAAAATGTATCATATCGGTACCCCTTTAAGTAATATTTGTATATTTTAAATGTAATGATGTTGTCATGAAGCGCATGAATATAAGTATTAATTAATCCAGTTTATATTGAGGCAAATCACACAGCCTACAGGGTTCGACACTAACTGTATTTCTTAGGGGTCCAGCAGGAATCCCTACTTTTGAAAAGTGGGATCCCGCCTCAGAGTTAGGGATCCCGCCTAAGTTATATAAAATAAAAACATTTTTGTTTCAGTACAGTCTACTTGTTTATTTTTCTTATATTTTTTTACAATAATTGTTCCAGCATGTCTTATGCCTTGCTGCACATCATGTCGTCTCCTGGCACCTCATCAGGGATCTGTTCCTGACCCTCCAGCGCCTCTGCCATAGCAAAAACATCCTCGGGCTCAGACACTATCTGAAATAGATGGACAGTTCACACCTTAGTTTAATGCTTGCTTTTAGATCCATATGTTTATACTGTTTTATTTTCAATTATCAGGCACAAGGGAAATATTTTCACAGGTTGTTGGTTCAATTTTTTGAGGTTAGAGTCTGGTCCTATAGTTACAAAGTAGGCTAGCTGTCCCATAATTCAACCCTGAACAGCCAGCTTACAAACTACACTGTAGCAGTTATATATGTGATGATGTCTTAGCCTTAGGCCAACCTTAACGTTTCCCCTCCCATGACCTAGGTGTGGGTAGGTAGCCTGGGTAGGTAGCCTGGGTAGGCAAAACCTTTTTTTTCTAACATCGATAGCATTGTTTTTGTGGAAGATAGTTGACATCTTACAATAGTTCTGTTTGCCTTAACATAGGCGGCGGAAGCCGAACATTATTGGGGGGGTCCAATGTTGAGGGCCCGATAGTGCTAGAGGGGTCCAGGGGCATGCCCCCCCCCCCCCCCCCCCCCGAAAATTTTTGAAATCCAAGTGGTGTGAAACGCCATTTCCTGCATTCTCAGCAAAGTTCCCAGTACTCATGATTACACAAATATATTAGAATAAAAAATGGCAGCCTCCGGGTCATAGTCTACCACCGCTGGCACTTCGCGATTTTTTTTTCCGGCGGTGGAGATGCGTTTTCCAAAAATTTCCACATCGCGAAAACACATTACAATGACTTTGACATTTAATGTGATCCGAAACAAACACGCGCTTTACGGTAACACATCTTAATAAGCATCTATAGATTGTGAGCATACTTCGGAAGCTTCTATTTTCTACTTTGCTCTTAATTCACATTATGTTCGCAAAGAAACGCTAGGTGGCGCTCAGTACACTACTTGAAATCGAATCGGCGATCGATCAAATCGTACGTACATTGGCGCGCACTCGCGTCAAATCGGCCCTATTGTGAATTTAACGGCGGAATCCCCAGGTTTTAGAAGTTGGGATTCCTCCTGAAAATCTGGGATCCTCGGGATCCCGGGACACCGTTAATGTCGAACCCTGTATATGTATTATGAAACGATAATAACAGCACATGACCAACACACAATGATCATATGATAAGTATTTGGACTATCAGTCTATGTAGTGTTTACTACCATATGCATGGTTTCACAACTCCCATATACGGGTGTCTTGGATTGGATAGGAAATATGCCATAGGTGAATTACCTGATGTTATGGTACACAAAATGGAAATTCAAAAACCTTTCGTGTGAATATGGATTGGCAATCTCCACAGACATATTTAGAGATACCGACTTTCTGCTCGGGACACTTGTGTCGCGCCAACGTGCTCTTGTACGCAAACGCTCTACCACACGTGTGACACACGTCCTTCTTACCAATGTCATGCTTCATGTGGTTTGCATAGTGGGCTTTTTCCACAAACCGTTTGTTACATGTTTGTTACATGTTTCACAGGCATACTTCTCTGTGGCAGTGTGCCTCGTCCGGTGGCGCCGTAAGCCACTGTCCGTGCGAAACACCTTCACACAGTCGTCACACATTAACTGTCTGGGTGCCTCCTCCATTGAGTGGAATGATGTTTCCAATGCCTCTATGTGTTCTCTGAAATAAAACAAATGGTTTATAGTGAGATATTCTACATGCATCATCTAGGATTACTTTTTCAAACCAAATCAAACCAAAATGACAATATATACTGTACATATAATCATTAAATAACTTGCCATATACGTTCTAGATCGAGCACTAGTACAATTACTGTGTACATTTCGTCAGAGAGCACGTTTTGCAACGTCACATGCTACGTTATTGACATAGAAATGACATAGAAATGACGTAGTTAACTTAGCTATAATTAAATTGCAGTTCAATGGCATTCTTATCTTGCGACTCAATCGTGCACTTTTTACTGTAAATGTGACCCAACTGGACACTTTTTGACGAGGTTTCAACCGGGGCCAGTGAATTTTAAACAAATATAGAAAATGACTCGACCGGGTCCGAGTGATTTTTATGCCTTTCCGAAAACGTATATAAAACAACTTTCTAGACCTTTTAGGGAACTGTGACTTGATCACATCAAAGTAAGTGGTAGACCCTTGCATTACAGACCAAAATCCGCGTACATGTACATGTATGACCGTAAGAAGCCAACCTCGCTTCGTTTTCAAGTTCTGGTCGAAGTGACACAAAAACATGTCGTTTTTGCAAACATTAGCCAATATATCAACATCATGCGAATTGTCGAGGCTTCATTAACATATTAAAGAGTAGATATTAAAGGCACGAAATAGAGAATTAAGTTGACATAGTAAGAATAATAACTTGAAATGTAACATACCTGGCGTCTTCCATGCCGACCGGAAGTCAAACCTCATGTATATACTTAGGTCTCAACATTTGACTGCCGGTCGAGTGCATCCCTGTGATACATAGCCACTGCAAAATGAATCTGTGTATTGGAGATGGAGAGGCTTAATAAAGTTACAAAGCATTTGGACAATTGATGCGTAGATCGTCTTCTAAATAATGAAACACCTGTGATTTAATTAAAATTGTGGTTGTGACTGGAGAAATGGGATTTGTGACCAGTGGATACAGTGGGGGGGGGGTCCGGACCCCCCCTGCTCCCGGCAAAAACAAAAAAAAGACGAAAATCTACAATACTCGAATAGTTGGATGACTTTTTTCGTGGCCTAGGTGTCAGGAAATCGCATCTGCGGCGATCTGGCATCTAAAAATTTCCCCCCTACTTTACGATTTCGCGCTCGCGGAGGTCGGCTATGCCGACTTACAATTACAGACCCCCCTCTGCAATTATTTCTGTATCCACGCCTTGTATGTCCTGATTAAATAGCACACCCTCCAGCACCTGTAGTCTGATAATAATCTATATTGCATGTTGGAAGCATGATCAGTGTTTCATTGATGGAATAGTGAACAGTGCAGATCCTGATCAAACTGTGCGGATGCACAGGCTGTTCTGGACCTACACTGGTCGCAGAACCCATAAGCCCCATTTCTCCAGTCACAGCCACAAATAACACTTGTTCTCATTATATTTCTTACTGCATAAAATAATTTCAGAAAGCATATAAACATGTTATGTACTATTCTACTGGATGGTTCTAAACAAGTTAATTGCCTAACCTTTTTCGAAAAGGTATTACTACTTCTTGCATTTTCCTAAAATGTTGGGCAAGTAGCTTTTTGGTCTGGGCGAGTAGATTATAATTGTACTTGCCCAGCCGGGCAAGTACACAAAGTGAATATTTTTAAGGCCTGACGATGGTACGTATGAGATACAGTACCTAAAATCGTTAAAATTAGCCAAAAGCCTACTAATGTCTACTTATTTGCATGTACATTGATGAGACTTTAATAAACCATCAGACTATGACAACAGGCTGTTAATTGTCAGCCTTCTCTCACACCTTTAGTGTCGTACTGTATAATAAGAACCCAGGTGGTCTGTATATGGTCATGTCAAGTTGTAAAACAATTACACTTACACTGTACATGCATTATCCCTGTTATCAACAGGGCTTTTCTCAAAATTCCAAAAGCAGCTTTTATTAGTGGCAGGTTACTATAGTAATGAGCGGTGTTCTCATATACAATAAAATAGACAGTTGGCAAATACTACATAGACTTGTATATAGGGAAGAAAATTGTCTAGAAAATAATGATGTTTTTTCTCTCTAAATACACTTATTATTTCTTTTTTTATTGCAGAATGTTTTACCTGTAGGCTTATCAGTCTACACAGATATACACCATAGTAGGTACAGGGGAATATAGAGACTCATCTTGACATTTTGGAATTAAAAAGACCACCAAGATTCATATTTCCCGGTATATCCCGCCGTCCTGGGAAATACTCTTATTTCCCGGGAAATTGCCAACCCTGACGCAGGGCTTTCAATTTTAATTGGGTTTTCAGATTTTTTGATTGCGTATTTACACAAATACGCAGCTTGCGTATTTACGCAAATACGCAGCTTATCAATGCCTCTATTTCCAAATTTTCGTTTGAAACGTTTGTTGTTTACTTCTACTTCGTGGAGAATGACTAAAGAATTTTGTTAATACACACATTATTAGGTGTTTTATGATAATATTTTTGTCTCATTTTGAATCTGACAAACAGCTTATCTGATTCCAACAGCGTGTTTAAGAAATATATTTTGAAGTGATCTGGGAAGTTAAAATTCACTGTCAGAAAGTGTGCCAACATAAACAATGTGAAATTATTCCTACACATATTTAAATATGTTATTGCAGGTGGCGGAGGCAGCTGGCATTCCAGAGGAACTGGTCAGTAAAGCCAAACAGAGCCGCAGTGAAAAGAAGGCCAGAAAAGCCATGTCCAAACTTGGTGAGCAGGGTTCAATTTCAAGCATCCAGATGTTATGTGGAATAAACATGAATCGGCGAGTAGTCGTAGCGATGGTACTGAGAAAATATTAAAATAAATATATAAATGCAAACGCTGAATAGTAGATAGATACGTTGTTCTGAAACATCTGCACGCTTCCGTGTTTTGGTGTATTTACACCTGACCGATAAATCTGAAATCAATGGCAATGCACATTAACAATGGCTGCCGCCCCTGCACCGACAATAGTGGCTTTTCAATTTTGTCGTGCAAGGCAAGCCATGTCTGGCTGCATTTCCCCGCTTTAAATCTGAACATGACAAATAAATAATAGCCTCGTTATAGGGTTACTTCAGTCTCAACCTGATCTACTGGTCATCAAATATTAAGTATCTTCAAATATGATGAACTTTCCATGTTGTGTAACATACTACATGTAAATAGCACCCGGTTTAGGTTTCTATATTGCATTGTATGTTTTTTGCAAAACGATCAATATATTAATGAAAAGTCATGCAGAGCATGATGTTATTAGCCGATCAAATCAGGGTAAAGTGCATCGAACATATGTAGGTGTCTCTGGTAACATTGTCAATGGTAAACTATTTTCGACCACAGTTCTGTACCCAGCGTTGACATTTTTCTCGATTTTGTGCAGGTTTTGGGAACCTGTTCCCTAATCCATCCAATAGCAGCAATGCCATAGCAGCAATGTTTTGTTGTCACCATTATGTTGCGAAATATTCCAGCGTAAAACCTGTACTGTATGCTCTATTTATCTACAAATTACACTCCGCAATACACAAAGTTGTAGTCACTGTGTGTTTGTCCGAATTCTGTGTCAGCACGCGAGTGAGCGGAGCTACCAGAGCTACCAGAGCTATATATATCTAGCGGTTACAGTGTCATCTAAAAATAGACGCAAGCTCCTGCGTATTCAGGCACATGCCCAGATTGGCCTAATGTGCCCCATCCGTGATTTTTTGCGCGATGTCGGGCGCAAGACAATCAATAATTTGCGGCATTGACAATAATTAAGGGGGATTGCCGCAATCGCGCGTGCTGGATGCATCACTGCCATCCCTGCATGATACGTAAACAAATCAAAGTTGGCTAGAAGGGCAATTCTTCGTTTTGATTGGTGGAAAATTTTGTGAATATTAACTAGCGTCAAATGACGCGCATCGCGCATCGCATATGCGATCCAATGGGATAAACCCGAAAATGCTGGGGTTGCTAGTAAGGAGATTTTGAGCAGAGGTCGATTATAAATTAGCCGAATAAACACATTTTACGCGATTATACGTGGCTGAAACTTGTTCTGTTTAATAAATAAAAGCTTTAAATTAGCCCAATAATCGGCGTATGTTGGCGTATATGGCCATTAGAGCTTTACACTTGACACACGCCGTGTGTTTGAAGTCTTAGTCTTGTCACTGTAGACGAATCGGCATCGTGTAAACACGGTTTGCCAGCTAATGATCGAGTTTTATGACTTGCGCAGAATTGCATTATGCCTATTGGAATACACAACACGGAATACATATCGGGAATTACCGTTAATGGAATTTTGCAATATTTTTCATTGAAAAATGTCGCCGAGTTTTGTGATGAAAGGAAAATCGGCGATTGCAATGTTATTTTTTTTTTTCCCGACAAAACATGACTTGGTCGCTAATGGTCGCTGTTTGCAGTAAAAAATGCCGCATGGGAACAAAAATCGCTGGTCGTTGTTCGGAGGTGGTCGTTATTCCAAGGTCTTTTAAAGAACAAATTGGACGGGGGGGTTACTGGCCGTTGTGGACAGGTGGTTGCTATTCACAGGTGGTCGTTAACACAGGTTCGACTGTATTGTCTATAAAACATGCAGCTATCAAAATGCTTGCAATGATGACTTCTTTCCCCAACTTATCGATAAATGACGATAAGAATCTGGATGTCAAGCCAATATTTGTCTGAAGCAAGCTTGTATCCCAGTATTGTAAACATTTTACTAGAACCTGTTATTTGGGTGTTGAGACATGTGTAGCTTGCAATGATGACTTCTTTCCCCAACTTATCGATAAATGACGATAAGATTCTGGATGTCAAGCCAATATTTGTCTGAAGCAAGCTTGCAAGATTGTGTAATTTAGCCCATTGCATATTACATGTATAGTCCATTGAATACTTTTGTGACACTCTTGTCATATATATTTCAATTTCATGTTGACATGTAGGATAAGAGTATCAGGACTCCAGATAGCTGCATATTTGTGTAAATACCCAATTAAAATTGCCAAAACCCCAATGGAAATCACTTCAGAATCACTTCACTACAGAAAACAATAAAAAGACCACAAATGTAGAATATTTTTCTTATTTTCTGAAAACACATCTTGGTATTTCATTAGAATTGTCTCCAAGGAGACAATTCTAATGAAATGCCAAGACATGTTTTCATTTCGAAGCAAACTATTCAATAATTGCTGTCTGTTGATGTGTAAACAGTAGTGTGATTTAATTTTACCCAATTAAAATATTGCTTCAGGTATGATGGAGTGAAAATACTCATTACTAATTCCTTATCTGGAGCACTGGAGTATCTTAACTGAATCAGTCCTTAAAAGAGATTGAAATCTTGCCGTTGCTGGTGAATTTATCCCATCTCGTATTCATACCAGGGGGTCGTTTCACTAAACTTCCTACGACTAAAATGTTTGTAAGTGCAAAATTATGAGTGTAAATTTCACATTAACAATGTTTTATTGTAAACAATTGTTGGATTTACATTTGTTGAGCATATGCTGCATATGCAGCCTATGCTCAATAAATGTAAATCCATCAATTGAAATTTACAGACAATCCTAAATTTGCACTTACAAACATTTTAGTCGTATGCCCTGGGGGCCGACTAAATTTTGTACGACTAAATGTTCGTCAGTGAAAAATTATGATAGTCTGTAAATGTCACATGAACAATGTTTTTCTTGTATAAAACAATTATTGGATTTACATTTATTGATTCCGGACGATCCTAAATTTGCACTTACGAACATTTTAGTTGTGTGAAGTTTCGTGAAACGGGCCCCAGTTGTTTTAATGTGCACAAGAACGGATAATTTAGAAATACTTTCAAAATAATATTAAAGTAAAAAGGCTCTAAAAATGGAAAGCTCTAAAAATTGGAAGTTCTATTATTTGAGCTGATTTTTGTCACGCCCGCTTGCGGAAAGCGCGATATAGTCGGCCGTTTGGCGTACGTACGTGTGTCCGGTTAAAGTTTTTGGTTAAGCTGTAAGGTTAAGTTTTTTGGTTAAGTTCTTTGGTTAAAGTTTTTTTGTTAAGTTGTTTGGTTAAGTTTTTTGGTTAAATTCTTTGGTTAAAGTTTTTGGTTAAAGTTTTTTGGTTAAAGTTTTTTGGTTAAAGTTTTTCGTTAAAGTTTTTCGTTATACTATATCTCTTCAACTGCTTTGCCCATTACCTTGAAACTTCACATGGGTGTTTATCATCACCTATATTTTCATTCTACCCCCATCCCGTGCGGCCCCTGTGCCCAATGTCAAGGTCAAATTACTTTGAAGTTTTTGGTTAAGTTTTTTGGTTAAAGTTTTTGGTTAAGTTTTTTGGTTAAAGTTTTTCGTTATACTATATCTCTGCAACTGCTTTGCCCATTACCTTGAAACTTCATATGGGTGTTTATCATCATCTATATTTTCATTCTACCCCCTCCTGTGCGGCCCCTGTGCCCAATGTCAAGGTCAAATTACTTTGAAATTTTTGGTTAAGTTCTTTGGTTAATGTTTTGGGTTAAGTTTTTTGGTTAAAGTTTTTGGTTAAGTTTTTTGGTTAAAGTTTGTTGTTAAAGTTTTTCGTTATACTATATCTCTGCAACTGCTTTGCCCATTACCTTGAAACTTCACATGGGTGTTTTATCATCATCTATATTTTCATTCTACCCCCTCCCTGTGCGGCCCCTGTGCCCAATATCAAGGTCAAATTACTTTGAAGTTTTTGGTTAAGTTTTTTGGTTAAGTTTTTTGGTTAAAGTTTTTCGTTATACTATATCTCTGCAACTGCTTTGCCCATTACCTTGAAACTTCATATGGGTGTTTATCATCATCTATATTTTCATTCTACCCCCCTCCCGTGCGGCCCCTGTGCCCAATGTCCAGGTCAAATTACTTTGAAGTTTTTGGTTAAAGTGTTTGGTTAACTTTTTTGGTTAAGTTTTTTGGTTAAAGTTTTTGGTTAAGTTTCTTGGTTAAAGTTTTTCGTTATACTATATCTCTTTTTTTAGTGTCCATGCCTCGCCACAAGGCGCGACATGCAGGCCGCGGCCATCTAGTATTTTGCATAAAACACATTATCCAAAGAAGTGGATGATTAGTACAATTAACAAACTTGCATGCACATTCTCCAATGATGAATGATTGAAGCTTGCAATGATGACTTCTTTCCCCAACTTATCGATAAATGACGATAAGATTCTGGATGTCAAGCCAATATTTGTCTGAAGCAAGCTTATAAGATTTTGTAATTTAGCTCATGGCATATAAGTCAATTGAATAGTTTTGTCACACTCTTGTCATATATTATTTTCAATTTAATGTTGACATCTAGGCATGGTTTGACACTCGCCTTTCGGCCAGTGATCTGCAGCATTGTCATCGCGATTTTTACAGTATGTTGAATGGGATCTTCTTGAAAGTTCATGGATTCCTCCTCTCCTACACTGTGAGCCCTGGTAGAATAAGTATCTTAACCCTTAGGATGCGGGAAACCAAAATTGTCGTCTGCTGTTGTTCATATTTTGTCTTTTTTCTCTCAATTAAACATGGTTTTACAGCACTTCAGAATAATTTCCATTGGAAAATCATGATTTTGTTGAGAACAATGGAAATTATAAATAAACGGCAGATGATAAAATTTAATTCAGCGTTCTAAGGGTTAACAAAATCATTCCTTTCTGAATTTATCCCATCTGAGATTCTTACCTCGAGGGAGAAATTTTCAATTTTAGGATAACTTTATTAATTTTTATTGTACTGAATTTATTACATTATCACGGCTGTGATAATGTAATAAATTCAGTATAATAATTCTGCATACTTTTAATCATGAAATATATGCATTTGTTAGTTCTATATGAAATAATGCATTTCAGGAAAAATAAATGGTTATTCCCTCAAAGTATACTTTGCAATGTTGATGAAATTGGCTACAGGACAGGGACTGGGTTTTCTAATATGGTAATATGGTGGGAGTGGAAAAAACGGACAATTTTATAAATACTCACTGATTTCCAAAAATGATATTAAAGTAAAAAGGCTCTAAAAATTGAGTTGTATTATTTCAGTTGAAAAATTAACCAAAGAAATTGATGGCTAGTACATTAATTGAAGCTTGCAATGATGACTTCTTTCCCCAACTTATCGATAAATGACGATAAGCACATGGATGTCAAGCCAATATTTGTCTGAAGCAAGCTAGTAAGATGTTTCATGTGTTGCATCGTATTGTTGTCGCACAGTTTTGTCGTATATTATTTTGAATTTAATGTTGACATGTAGGATGCAGGGTTGGCCGGGAAATACCGGGGGCGGGAATTCCCGGCGGGAAATACTCCCCAAAGTGGGAAATACCGGGAAATATGAATTTTGATGTTATTATTTGATAATTAAAGTTATTTAAATAATTTTTAAGCGCAGTAATAGTTAATTAAACAAACAACTTAATAATTAGATATAAGGGTTAATTACAATGTATAGATCTGTTTCATTCCCAACTAGGGGTACTCATCAGGTGGAATATTTGGCAACCATGACATTTATATTTTGTTTGTATTATTTTTTTGTAAACTACTTCTTAATTTTTTATGAAGCATCTGAGTGTCTGCTAGATACAATTCACAACGTCATCATGATCAGACTATGTTTAGACAACAGGCTGTTAATTGTCAACCTTCTCCCACACTAATATTCGGTCATCAAGAAATGAGAATAAATGATCTTAGCATGCATGATGTGCACACACAGTCTCTTACAATTCTTATATGACTAACAATGTACTGTTGTTTTATGCTTTGCATTTGTATTACTTATTTGCATTATTATTATGACATTTATTTAACGTGAAGACTGGGCCACGATGGTATGTATGAGATACAGTACCTACAATCATTACAATTAGCCAAAAACCTACTAATGTCTACTTATTTGCATGTACATTGATGAGACTTTAATATACTTTAATAAACCATCAGACTATGACAACAGGCTGTTAATTGTCAGCCTTCTCTCACAACTTTTGTGTCATACTGTATAATAAGAACCCAGGTGGTCTGTATATGGTCATGTCAAGTTGTAAAACAATTACACTTACACTGTACATGGATTATCCCCGTTATCAACAGGGATTTTCTGAAAATTCCAAAAGCAGATTTTTAAGCAGGCGCGACTATAGTCGGCGCTTTTTCCGTCGTCGTCGTCCGGTTTTTAGCTCGACTATTCGAAGAATAAGTAGAGCTTATGTTGTCGCGTCGGCGTCACCGTGCCTTGGTTAAGGTTTTTAGTCAACCTTGTACATGGAATACTATTGTGCATACAGACACCATACTTGGACAACGTTTTCTCATAGTGATGTACATCAATAACCCCTGATCTATATTTGACCTTGACCTACATTTCCTCTTGAATTACTTACTTAATTCCCCATGGTTAAGGTTTTTACTCAATCTTGGTTAAGGTTTTTTTTCAAGCTTGTACATTGAATACTATTGTGCAGCCAGACACCATACTTCGACAACCTTTTCTCATAGGTATGTACATCAATAACCCCTGATCTATATTTGACCTTGACCTACATTTCCTCTTCAATTACTTACTTAATTCCTTTTGGTTAAGGTTTTTAGTCAACCTTCTATATGGAATACTACTGGCCCTACACCCACCATACTTGGACAACTTCATCTCCTAATGATGTACATCAACAACCCCTGATCTATATTTGACCTTGACCTACATTTCCTCTTGAATTACTTACTTAATTCCCCTTGGTTAACGTTTTTACTCAAGCTTGTAGATGCAATACTCCTGGCCCTACACCAACCATACTTGGACAACTTCATCTCCTAGTGATGTACATCAACAACCCCTGACCTATATTTGACCTTGACCTACATTTAATCTTGAATTACTTACTTAATTCCTCTTGGTTAACGTTTTTACTCGACCTTGGTTAAGCTTTTTACTCAAGCTTGTACATGGAATACTATTGTGCATACAGACACCATACTTGGACAACCTTTTCTCATAGTGATGTACATCAATAACCCCTGATATATATTTGACCTTGACCTACATTTCCTCTTGAATTACTTACATAATTCTCTTTGGTTAACGTTTTTAGTCAAGCTTGTAGATGGAATACTCATGGCCCTACACCAACCATACTTGGACAACTTCATCTCCTAGTGATGTACATCAACAACCCCTGACCTATGTTTGACCTTGACCTACATTTAACCTTAAATTACTTACTTAATTCCCCTTGGTTAAGGTTTTTACTCAACCATGGTTAAGGTTTTTAGTCAAGCTTGTAGATGGATTACTATTGTGCATACAGACACCATACTTGGATAACTTTTTCTCATAGGGATGTACATCAATAACCCCTGACCTTTATTTTACCATCACCTACATTTAACCTTGAATTACTTAATGTTTATAGTCAAGCTTTATGGAATACTTCTGGGCCTACATCAACCATACTTGGACAACTTTATCTCCTAGTGATGTACATCAATAATCCCTGACCTATATTTGACCTTGACCTACTTTTATCCTTGGATTACTTAGTTATCTCCCCTTGGTTACGCTTTTTACTCAAGCTTGTATATGGAATACTCCTGGGCCTACAGCAACCATACTTGGAAAACTTTATCTCCTAGTGATGTACATCAATAACCCCTGACCTATATCTGACATTGACCTACATTTAACCTTGAATTACTTCGCAGCCACCTTCTTTGTCAAGCTATGTGTACATCGACAACCCTCGTAGTCGAGCTATGCTGTTCTCCTACAGCTCTTGTTATGCAGGCCGCGGCCACATTGACCTACATTTAACCTTGAATTACTTACTTAATTTCCCTTGGTTAAGGTTTTTAGTCAACCTTGGTTAAGGTTATTATGCAGGCCGCGGCCACCTTGTTTGTCAAGCTATGTGTACATCGACAACCCTCGTAGTCGAGCTATGCTGTTCTCCTACAGCTCTTGTTTTGTGAGGCAAATGCGTTAAAGTTATTGTTTTTTCACAATATCTCTTTAACCCCTTGCCAGACATTGATAATATTTCACATCAATGTTTGTCTAGGGATGATGCTTCATTACGCACACCCCCACATCCAAATTTTGAAGGTCAAGGTCATTTATTTCCTTGTAATGTTCACCGGTTTTGTAACAGAAATGCGTTTGTTATTGTTTTTTTCACAATATCTCTAACCCCTTGCCAGACATTGATAATATTTCACATCAATGTTCGTCTAGGGATGATGCTTCATTACGCACACCCCCACATCCAAATTCTCAAGGTCAAGGTCATTTATTTACTTGTAATGTTCACCGGTTTTGTAACAGAAATGCGTTAAAGTTATTGTTTTTTTCACAATATCTCTTTAACCCCTTGCCAGACATTGATAATATTTCATATCAATTGCCAACCCTGGTAGGATGTGATAAGTGTATCGGTCCATATATGGTGAATTTTGTACCTTGGCTAAATATTCTGCTG
The DNA here is from genome assembly GCA_029237695.1 of Conchocele bisecta. Lineage (NCBI taxonomy): Eukaryota > Metazoa > Mollusca > Bivalvia > Lucinida > Thyasiridae > Conchocele > Conchocele bisecta. The sequence goes on along the minus strand of CM055270.1, from coordinate 44,396,222 downwards.
TGGTAAGCAATGCCTCCTGGCACCATGCGTTGCCATTTCAATTCTATGGTGATTTGTACCGTGTGTGTTTCAGGGTTGAAGCAGGTACCAGGCGTAACCAGGGTTACCATTCGCAAATCCAAAAATATTCTGTTTGTCATTGGCCGACCAGATGTATACAAAAGCCCCGCCTCGGACACGTACATTGTGTTCGGTGAAGCAAAAGTAAGTTCCTAATGTTTAATCTTAACCCTTTCACCCCTAAGTAACTGGAATAGATTTGGATATGTTAATTTTGCAGCCAATCATCACAAAATTATTTTCAGACTAGTCCATTTCGGAAAAGGAATGTGTTTTTTTCTCAAAAAAATTAAAATGACTTTCAAAAAGTGCAGATCCTGATGAGACGGCTCATCTGGATGTGCACTGTTTGAATAAACCGCTGTAGCGGGCTTTCGGGTCCAAAGGGTTAATGCTGGTCAGCTCTTTTTTATATTTTCTTGTCCTGACTGGATTCCTATGGGTTTTATGTAGTCCAAAAATGTTGCATACAATAACTGCTGTAACACAGGTGGAAGGTAATGGAAATAGGTGGGTGGGGTAACATTTTCCAAATGAGCCAAGTATTGGGTACTAGGTCCAAGTCTTCCACCTGTGTGCTGTGAGGGGCAATTTAACGACTTTTATCATCCCTAACGGAATCTTAACAGGGGTTGAAATTTCACTCGCCCAGCTCGCCATGGCGAGTGCTTTTTGTGGCGGTCGAGTACTTTCTACAGGCACTCGCCCAGTTTGGCGAGTGAAAGATTTGGTCAGGATTTTTTTTTTGAAAAAATTGCCAATTAATTCCATCGATAACGGCCAACAAATGGTATTAATTCAGCGACCATTTGTTGTTTACAGTTTACGTCAATTTGCGGGAAGTACGATTCAAGCAGTGTCTATGTACACGGTTTACGGGTAGAATCGCTAGCGATTTTGAACACGGTCCAAATCGGGCAAGTTTAATTCACGGATTATTTGTCGGCTGTACGCGGCCGGGCTAACAAATACTATGACTGCGAGTATAGACTAGTGTATACGCGGCCACATATATCGTCTCGTATACAGGTGGGTTAACGCGCATAACGTCTTGGGACGTAACGGTCGGCGCCGGGTCCGAAATCATGCAAACGTAGCCACTATAAATTGAACAAAATCTATGTCGCTCAACGCTTATAGAAAATAAGAAGCGTGCAAGCCTCTGAGCAAATTCGCTGCTATAAAAACGTTGTTGAAGAAAAAACTCGACGAAGTTTATCTCGCGATTAAATGTTCATATAATACTTAAAATATAAATAACAATAATAGTGAATATGTCTCGTACGTTTTGGTAATGATCATATGTATGTAAAAGCTTCTTTTTTTTTTTAAATAAGATGCAACATTACAAATACTAGAAATAGCATTTTTTTTATTTTTAAAAATGGGCAAGTAACTTTTTGACCTGGGCAAGTACTTTTTTTTTGTACTCGCCCAGAGTGGAAAAAACGGATTTGTTCAACCCCTGCTTAATACTCCTGATTTGGTCCTCCAGTACATTTTGGGCTTGTATGTGAGAATTTAATCTGGTTATACCTATTATAAAAGTAGTGCGATTAATGCTAATCAGTTTACTTCAGGAGGTGGGGTTAAGTGTGATGAGGACCTGGCACGAGGTCAATCAGGTATTCTAATTCATGTTAAGTGTTTGACCCAGGCTAAAATGACCTTAGTTGTTGCCAGGCTGTTAAACAAATTAATAAAACAACAATAAATGGGTTGGCACCTTTCTGATTCCAAAATTGTCATGAAATGGCTCAAACAAACATTTATGACTGAAAATGCCATTCATCTCCAGTCGGAGCGACATTTATAACCGCTAACATTGCCGTGTTGCAGATAGAAGATCTGAGTCAACAGGCACAGATGGCCGCCGCCGAGAAGTTCAAGACCCAGGAGAATCCCGCTGGGTTTGGCGAGATGCCCAGCACCGTCTCCCAGCCCATACAGGAGGAGTCCGACGACGAAGAGGAGGTACGTTACTGTGGCAACCACGTGGTGCTCAGTAGGCTCCGAAACTTAGGGTCATAATGGCCAATTTTAATTGTGAATTTATTGCAAAATTGTGCTTTGAACCCGAAAGCTGGCTATAGCGGTTTATGCAAACAGTGCAGATCCAGATGAGCCGGCTCGTAACGAGCCGTCTCATCAGGATCTGCACTTTTTGCAAGTAATTTTCATATTTCTTGGAACAAAAACACCCCCTTTTCATAAATGGACGAATCTGAAAATCATTTTGTGACCATTGGATTGGTCGGAACATTAGCATATCACAGTCCATTCCAGTTCCTTAGGGTTGAAAGGGTTAAGAAGAATTGTGAATTGAAGATGTCAGTGGTTTAAGGGGGCTATTAGAGCCCTTCTACCACTGACGCCTTCAATTACATGGCAAAATTGACTGATTTGAGGTGTTTGTATAAGGGGACTAAATCCAATGGACTTGGGACCGCTTCTTCAACTGAGCCCTTAAATTGACTGAATTAATGGACTTAGCCCTTGATCCTTCAATTACATGACGAAATGGACCATTGTGATGCCAATTCTAAGGTAAATGTCCTAGATGCTAGTCTATTGTAAATCCTGCAAATGAGTGGTTTGGCTGTACATTTACCAGCCTCCTGTCACTGTTTATCGGTCCCATTTCTCGGCTTGCAATGATGACTTCTTTCCCCAACTTATCGATATATGACGATAACAATCTGGATGTCAAGCCAATATTTGTCTGAAGCAAGCTCGAGAACTGAAATCAAAGTGTGAAATGAATACACTCCATTAAACAAGTTGGGTGAGTGTAAACTTTGTGGACTGCATGTGGTTTACAATGGCCACTCGCCTTAAGTGGTCCAAATATAATTGTTGATTGGTCAAGTGCTATTGTTTTTGGCTGGGTGTTTTGGGAAATAGCCCGGCTATTGGATTAGCGGACGGTCCACAATGTAATTTTTTCGCATGTAGGCCATTTTCTTGCTCGCACATGTATGCAAACTATTTTCCTTTAACACTAACAAGCTTGCAATGATGACCTTTTCCCCAACTTATCGATAAATGACGATAAGAATCTGGATGTCAAGCCAATATTTGTCTGAAGCAAGCTTGTTTGCCAATTATTGTAAGGATATACATATTGACGTTTGTTTCTGTACTACATCACGTTATTCAGATTTTATTTTTCAGTCTATTAAAGGTACATGCCCACTCAGTGGGCACAAAATGTTACATCAGAGACATCATCCGACACATTTTCTGGCAAAATAAATATTAATTCACCATTATTCCACGTATTGATCGGCATTATTATTAGAGGTGCAACGATACGGTCAAACCCGTATTGCGATATATTGCGATACAACAAACCCATATTGCAATACGTATTGCGATATTATACCATGTATGAACAAATAATAATATGAAAAGTCATGCAGAGCATGATGTTATTAGCCGATCAAATCAGGGTAAAGTGCATCGAACATATGTAGGTGTCTCTGGTAACATTGTCAATGGTAAACTATTTTCGACCACAGTTCTGTACCCAGCCTTAACATTTTTCTCGATTTTGTGCAGGTTTTGGAAACCCGTTCCCAAATCCATCCAATAGCAGCAATGCCATAGCAGCAATGTTTTGTTGTCACCATTATGTTGCGAAATATTCCAGCGTAAAACCTGTACTGTATGCTCTATTTATCTACAAATTACACTCCGCAATACACAAAGTTGTAGTCACTGTGTTTGTCCGAATTCTGTGGCAGCGCGCGAGTGGGCGGAGCTACCAGGGCTATATATATCTAGCGGTTACAGTGTCATCTAAAAATAGACGCAAGCTCCTGCGTATTCAGGCACATGCCCAGATTGGCCTAATGTGCCCCATCCGTGATTTTTTGCGCGATGTCGGGCGCAAGACAATCAATAATTTGCGGCATTGACAATAATTAAGGGGGATTGCCGCAATCGCGCGTGCTGGATGCATCCCTGCCATCCCTGCATGATACGTAAACAAATCAAAGTTGGCTATGAAGGGCAATTCTTCGTTTTGATTGGTGGAAAATTTTGTGAATATTAACTAGCGATTTGACGCGCATACGCGATCCAATGGGATAAACCCGAGATGCTGGGATAAACCCGAAAATGCTGGGGTTGCTAGTAAGGAGATTTTGAGCAGAGGTCGATTATAAATTAGCCGAATAAACACATTTTACGCGATTATGCGTGGCTGAAACTTGTTCTGTTTAATAAATAAAAGCTTTAAATTAGCCCAATAATCGGCGTATGTTGGCGTATATGGCCATTAGAGCCAACTATGTACTTCAACAACAATAACTTCCGGGTTAAATCTCTTCCGGCGTTCAGCTCATTACGTATTCAAAATTGTGTTATTTGGCTATAAGTAAAGTTTTAAACAGAGATAATTGCCAAAAATGCAAACTTTATCGGTTGATGCAATTTGGAAGTGATACAGAAAAATTCGCGTTCGTAGATTACCGAATAGCGGAGAAAAGGGTTGCTACAAACTTTTTCAGAATTCGATGGATAACCAATATATTAGCCGATCTATAAATAGATCGGCTAATAAAAAACAAACAGGAGATATAGTAGATTGTAGAATTTGAAAATAGATTGTAGAATTTGAATTTTTTTTTTTATTTATTTCATCTCAAAAGTATATGTTGTTACCACCCATTTGAACCTCTTTAACTGTGTACATAAATATCGATTATGAACTTGGATATGCATAAATTCTGTATATTTACTTAATACCAAACTGAATTATCATAAAAATCCGGTTACGTTAACATCGATTGGAAAAAGTTGCAAAAGGACGAAACTACGTAGGTACGAAATCGCCGAAATTGTCCGTGATATTTACAGACTTTTGCATGTTTTCTGACAATAGAGTTAGTCATATTTGTTTGAAATAAACAGTTAGTAATGTAATAAACAATACTTGTTTTCGGCATAAAAGGATTGCATTAGAATATATCGATTTCGTATTTAATTCTTTCAAACTTTTCGGCGAAAAAGAAAGTTGCCATCATGGGCGGAAGCAATCCGATGTGTAGGCCACGACTCGGTTCGTCAGGTGGCGCTTTCAGTGGGTATACCCACAATCGTAGCTAACGATTGGATGCTATTTTTATTTCGGAAATGGTATCCCACAAAGCGTCATAAGCTGATAAAAATGTGTGTAGACAACTACGAAATTTGTTCGCCACCGGGCGACCCAGCTTATAATTTTTACTAGCCCGACCCAGAAACGACTTCCGGCGCCCGTTAAAACACGTGTTTGTCTGGTTGAGAGTATTCGGAGGGAGTTAACTCTACCTCGTTCATGATCAATCGCTGATAGATCTATTGCCGACGTCTTTCGCAACAGCAACCTGTCAATCATGCCACTAAGGGCTGCCTTTACTTACCAGCGATTGGCTGTACTGTATAAATAACTTCGCCACGAGAATAACACATGTTTTGAACTGACAATTATAGTAGCCAGAAGCAATGTTTGGCTAGGGGATTATTGAAACTATCGACCTGTGACTTTTATTGTCACAGCGGGTAGGCATGATTTTAGTGATTCGCATATTGATGTGATGAAAATTTGGTCAAACAATCGGGTGTCGTAAAACAAATGGTATTGTAAACAGTTCGACAGATTAGCGAGATTTAGGTCACTGGGTGGGAAATGAACCCAGGTAACAGTACGGTTTAAAAACTTTACACACGGAATTTGCTGTAAAACTTCCAGATGTGTTGGACGTCCGTGATTACTCACTACATGTATTAGTCATCTAATTGTGGCGTGTTTATTACAAATATTGACTTTTGTCATATTAAAAATTATGTTTTGAATGATTTTGAATAATTTTACACAATTATTTTAACACAAGATGGCGACCGAGAATATGGTGTAAATATCGCGATACGCAAAAACCGTACCGCGATACATATCGTCAGGATGACATATCGCAATATACCGGTATACCGGTATATCGTTGCACCACTAATTATTATACATTTTATATTAGCCGTAAATTTACACACTGATATCAGGGGCGATAACCGTGTTTCCTTAAAATGTTAACGAACATTACTATTTATTCTCTGTATTTATTTTTCGATGTGCAATGATCATACTATATAATCTGTCGAAAATATTATTTTTTCAGGCAACGCATTTAATTAGTATAAATAATTAAAAAATATCATGCCTCATTTGCATATGAAAATAAATATTACTAAATGATTATATCTGTATTGCAGGCACTTGTAATTTTTAGAACTGGTGGAATAGTGACACAATTATACAAATATTTAATTCCTATAAAGAACAGTTTGTGCCTACTGCGTGGGCATGTACCGTTAAAGTATTCTTACTGAAATCCTGGTAAACCTGCAAAATACTGTACAATAGTGCATAATTATATATATGTCCTTCCATTATGAACCCTTATAGCTTGCAATGATGACTTCTTTCCCCAACTTATCGATAAATGACGATAAGATTCTGGACGTCAAGCCAACATTTGCCTGAAGCAAGCTAGAGACCTTGAAATATCACATATATAGTATATTTACAATACCGACCAAATGATTTGAATTGATGTATCACCATATTAATGATAACTGATGTTCTGGATCTCAAACTCGAATATTATATCACGCACGCCCTCGGCCTGATAAAAGTGCAATAAGAGGGCCAAGTCCATAATGGACTTATCCCCATTCTTTCACTGAACCCTTCAGTTGTTCACATTTGTTTTTGTACACACATATGCATACTATATTCCCTTAAGGCTAACAAGCTTGCAATGATGACTTCTTTCCCCAACTTATCGATAAATGACGATAAGAATCTGGATGTCAAGCCAATATTTGTCTGAAGCAAGATTGTATGCCACTTATTGTAAGGATATACAAATTAGGATAAACCAGCACAATATTGTTCTTGTGGCGCACGTATGTTCTTCCATAATGACCTTGTAGCTTGTACGTTATGCGGGATGGAACCCGTAGGCCCGGCCTTAAATGACCTTTAACTGTTCATAGGCCGTTAAACGCCAATAAATAAAAATATTGTAGCTTGCAATGATGACTTCTTTCCCCAACCTATCGATAATTGACGATATTTATCTGGATGTCAAGCCAATATTTGTATGAAGCAAGCTAGAGTGCTCACGCTATTGCATATCATAGTGCAGTCTAACCTATGCGAACTGATGTGGATCTCAAGCTCAAATATTACTATATATCTCCATCTTTATGTATACTTTTTGTTTCCCATCGAAATACAGTGGAACACATCAATAGTTTTCCATATTGACTTACGGAAGTTCATATTGGTCAGTGCTACATACAATCAATTTAATTTTATATTTTTTGAGGTGCATAGAAATTGTATGTTGTGTACGTATATATTCCCCGGCCTTGTATGACCTTGTACATGTTTAGAAACAAACAAAATTAGCACTCGCCAAATAGGCCACAATGCATCCACTCGATGTTACATGCGTCCGAGTTGATACCAACATAGCAACTGGTCAGAGGGCGAGTTTCGCAGCCTGTTGTTTACATATTCTCATTTCAATCTCCATCACACAGTGTTTCCTGAGATTTTCAACCCTTTTTAGTCAATTTACCGGCAGGTGATATTACAGATGATACACTTACAGTCAAACCTGTGAATAACGGCCGGCCAAGCGAAGTGGCCGTTGTTGACTGGGGCTGTTGTTCCAAGGGTCAAACATTTACCCGGTTTCCCAACAAAGTCGGCCATGTATTTTGCATTCTATTGTAATCTATACTGTATGCATGCATAGAAAACATCTTGGTTGTATACACACCTGACGATTTGTTATTGCACAATCGTGGAGTGGTTCTGCTTTTTATCAAGTAAAAATTGCATAAAAATGGCAAAAATAGCGGCAATTAAATTAATTTTGTTAATAACCAGCCTAGCTTTGGAAATTATATTCAAAGGGAAGTAATTATCTTCATGATGAGTACATCCCGCGGCTTGCTTTGATGCACCATTTAATAGCTTGTCGTAATTACATGTAAGCGGTTTAATTAGCATGACCATTAGTATTTTACTTTCTTATTCCCAATTTCACGCCATCATTTGAAATTAATAACAGTCATATAATCTTTATTAAAACGATAGCTTATGTGACGCGGCCTGTGAAAACCGCGATTTTTTGTAACGGAAAAAATTCATTGAATGTGTCAAGTTGAGTACTAGATACTCCCACGTAAGATATGTGTCCAAGCCGGCAGCAAACACCGGGTTTTTTAACTGGCCATTGTGGACAGGTGGCCGCTATTCCCAGGTGGCCGTTAGCACAGGTTTGACTGTATAAATACCGGTAGTACATGCCAAGTATCTTCTCGTATAATAAATGATTGTAGCTTGCAATGATGACTTCTTTCCCCAACTTATCGATAAATGACGATAAGAATCTGGATGTCAAGCCAATATTTGTCTGAAGCAAGCTTGTATCCCAGTATTGTAAACATTTTACTAGAACCTGTTAATTGGGTGTTGAGGCATGTGTAGCTTGCAATGGTGAATTCTTTCCCCAACTTATCGATACATGACGATAATAATCTGGATGTCAAGCCAATATTTGTCTGAAGCAAGCTTGTATCCTAGTATTGTAAACATTTTACTAGAACCTGTTAATTGGGTGTTGAGGCATGTGTAGCTTGCAATGGTGATTTCTTTCCCCAATTTATCGATAAATGACGATAAGATTCTGGATGTCAAGCCAACATTTGTTTGAAGCAAGCTGGTATGCCAATTATTATAAAGATATACATATTGATATTACTGCGACATTTCTGTACTACATCGTGTTATTCAGATTTTAGTCTTCAGTCCATTAACCCTTACACCGCTATCTTATTTTTTTGTCATCCACTGTTTATTTTCCATTTTTATCATAAAAAATATGCTTTGACAGCACTTTAGCAACATCAGATGACAAGTGTTGTGTGTAGCGGTTTAAGGGTTAAAGTATTATTACTGATTTCCTGCTAAACCTGCACAATACTGTACAATAGTGCATATATATGACAATGCCCTTCCATTATGAACCATTGTACATGCAGCTTGTAATGATGACTTCTTTCCCCAACTTATCGATAAATGACGATAAGAATCTGGATGTCAAGCCAATATTTTGTCTGAAGCAAGCTTGTATCCCAGTATTGTAAACATTTTACTAGAACCTGTTAATTGGGTGTTGAGGCATGTGTAGCTTGCAATGGTGATTTCTTTCCCCAACTTATCGATAAATGACGATAAGAATCTGGATGTCAAGCCAAGATTTGTCTGAAGCAAGCTTGTATCCCAGTATTGTAAACATTTTACTAGAACCTGTTAATTGGGAGTTGAGGCATGTGTAGCTTGCAATGGTGATTTCTTTCCCCAACTTATCGATAAATGACGATAAGATTCTGGATGTCAAGCCAACATTTGTTTGAAGCAAGCTGGTATGCCAATTATTATAAAGAAAGTATACATATTGATATTACTGCGACATTTCTGTACTACATCGTGTTATTCAGATTTTAGTCTTCAGTACATTAACCCTTACACCGCTATCTTATTATTTTGTCATCTACTGTTTATTTTCCATTTTTATCATAAAAAATATGCTTTGACAGCACTTTAGCAACATCAGATGACAAGTGTTGTGTGTAGCGGTTTAAGGGTTAAAGTATTATTACTGATTTCCTGCTAAACCTGCACAATACTGTACAATAGTGCATATATATGACAATGCCCTTCCATTATGAACCATTGTACATGCAGCTTGTAATGATGACTTCTTTCCCAACTTATCGATAAATGACGATAAGAATCTGGATGTCAAGCCAATATTTGTCTGAAGCAAGCTTGTATCCCAGTATTGTAAACATTTTACTAGAACCTGTTAATTGGGTGTTGAGACATGTGTAGCTTGCAATGGTGATTTCTTTCCCCAACTTATCGATAAATGACGATAAGATGGATGTCAAGCCAATATTTGTCTGAAGCAAGCTGTATCCCAGTATTGTAAACATTTTACTAGAACCTGTTAATTGGGTGTTGAGACATGTGTAGCTTGCAATGGTGATTTCTTTCCCCAACTTATCGATAAATGACGATAAGATTCTGGATGTCAAGCCAATATTTGTCTGAAGCGAGCTTGTATCCCAGTATTGTAAACATTTTACTAGAACCTGTTAATTGGGTGTTGAGGCATGTGTAGCTTGCAATGATGACTTCTTTCCCCAACTTATCGATAAATGACGATAAGAATCTGGATGTCAAGCCAATATTTGTCTGAAGCAAGCTTGTATCCCAGTATTGTAAACATTTTACTAGAACCTGTTAATTGGGTGTTGAGGCATGTGTAGCTTGCAATGGTGATTTCTTTCCCCAACTTATCGATACATGACAATAAGAATCTGGATGTCATTTGTCTGAAGCAAGCTTGTATCCCAGTATTGTAAACATTTTACTAGAACCTGTTAATTGGGTGTTGAGGCATGTGTAGCTTGCAATGGTGATTTCTTTCCCCAACTTATCGATAAATGACGATAAGATTCTGGATGTCAAGCCAACATTTGTTTGAAGCAAGCTGGTATGCCAATTATTATAAAGATATACATATTGATATTACTGCGACATTTCTGTACTACATCGTGTTATTCAGATTTTAGTCTTCAGTACATTAACCCTTACACCGCTATCTTATTTTTTTGTCATCTACTGTTTATTTTCCATTTTTATCATAAAAAATATGCTTTGACAGCACTTTAGCAACATCAGATGACAAGTGTTGTGTGTAGCGGTTTAAGGGTTAAAGTATTATTACTGATTTCCTGCTAAACCTGCACAATACTGTACAATAGTGCATATATATGACAATGCCCTTCCATTATGAACCATTGTACATGCAGCTTGTAATGATGACTTCTTTCCCCAACTTATCGATAAATGACGATAAGAATCTGGATGTCAAGCCAATATTTGTCTGAAGCAAGCTTGTATCCCAGTATTGTAAACATTTTACTAGAACCTGTTAATTGGGTGTTGAGGCATGTGTAGCTTGCAATGGTGATTTCTTTCCCCAACTTATCGATAAATGACGATAAGAATCTGGATGTCAAGCCAATATTTGTCTGAAGCAAGCTTGTATCCCAGTATTGTAAACATTTTACTAGAACCTGTTAATTGGGAGTTGAGGCATGTGTAGCTTGCAATGGTGATTTCTTTCCCCAACTTATCGATACATGACGATAAGAATCTGGATGTCAAGCCAATATTTGTCTGAAGCAAGCCTGTATCCCAGTATTGTAAACATTTTACTAGAACCTGTTAATTGGGTGTTGAGACATGTGTAGCTTGCAATGGTGATTTCTTTCCCCAACTTATCGATAAATGACGATAAGATTCTGGATGTCAAGCCAACATTTGTTTGAAGCAAGCTGGTATGCCAATTATTATAAAGATATACATATTGATATTACTGCGACATTTCTGTACTACATCGTGTTATTCAGATTTTAGTCCTCAGTCCATTAACCCTTACACCGCTATCTTATTTTTTTGTCATCTACTGTTTATTTTCCATTTTTATCATAAAAAATATGCTTTGACTGCACTTTAGCAACATCAGATGACAAGTGTTGTGTGTAGCGGTTTAAGGGTTAAAGTATTATTACTGATTTCCTGCTAAACCTGCACAATACTGTACAATAGTGCATATATATGACAATGCCCTTCCATTATGAACCATTGTACATGCAGCTTGTAATGATGACTTCTTTCCCCAACTTATCGATAAATGACGATAAGAATCTGGATGTCAAGCCAATATTTGTCTGAAGCAAGCTTGTATCCCAGTATGTAAACATTTTACTAGAAACCTGTTAAATTGGGTGTTGAGGCATGTGTAGCTTGCAATGGTGATTTCTTTCCCCAACTTATCGATAAATGACGATAAGATTCTGGATGTCAAGCCAACATTTGTTTGAAGCAAGCTGGTATGCCAATTATTATAAAGATATACATATTGATATTACTGCGACATTTCTGTACTACATCGTGTTATTCAGATTTTAGTCCTCAGTCCATTAACCCTTACACCGCTATCTTATTTTTTTGTCATCTACTGTTTATTTTCCATTTTTATCATAAAAAATAAGCCAATATTTGTCTGAAGCAAGCTGGTATATCAGCATTGTACAGGGTTAGAGACCAAAAATCGGCAACAATGCATCCACTCAATTTTACATGCGTCCAAGTTGATTCCAACGTAGCAACTGGCCAGAGGGCGAATTTCGTGGCCTGTTGTTTATATATTCACATTTCAATCTCAATCACACCGTGTTTCCCGAGATTTTCAACCCTTTTTAGTCAATTTAGGTATTATACATGGTACACTTGCAATTATAATTACTAATAGTACATGCCATGTATCTTCTATAATAAATGATTTTAGCTTGCAATGATGACTTCTTTCCCCAACTTATCGATAACTGACGATAAGAATCTGGATGTCAAGCCAATATTTGTCTGAAGCAAGCTTTGACGTGTTGAAGATATATTTACCCATTCTGTAGCATAAATGATAAATCATTACCTGAACAATCGAGTAGCGTGCTTGTGTGTTTTGCTATGAAGTTTATCAGGCTCGACTCGGAAACGACAGGAATTACTCGGCCAGCCCCTGTAGCATAAATGATAAATCATTACCTGATCAATCGAGTAGCATGATTGTGTATTTTGATATCAGGATCGGCTCGGACACTGTAGGAATTCCTCGGCCAGCCTCGTAATACCTATACGTTTCCTAGCCTTGCCTGATAAACTTCATATCAAAGGACACTAGCCTGATATTCTGTCTGAAGTGATCTTAAACAGGTTAAAACATGACAAGACTGATGTATCTATAGTGTAGTCGTGCTGCTCGTATGATTTGTCTTTGACCTAATTTCAGGTTGACGAGGCCGGTGTGGAGGCGAAGGATATAGAACTTGTGATGTCACAGGCCAACGTATCCAGGGTGAAAGCCGTTAAAGCTCTCAAAAACAATAATAACGACATTGTTAACGCTATTATGGTAAGTAATGTTCTCGGTACAAGATGATGGTCAAATTGTTGACATGTAAATATTTTTAGCTTTATTACATTATTTTCACTACTCCATTTGAAAATCAATGTGTATTTTCACATTGCTGTGAGTATTTTGTACTCCCATTTTTGTTTGATAACCAATGCGTATTCTGCTAAAATGAGTGCTTAAAATACACAGTTTATCTGGAGCTTATCTGGCTTGCAATGATGACTTCTTTCCCCAACTTATCGATAAATGACGATAACAATCTGGATGTCAAGCCAATATTTGTCTGAAGCAAGCCCAGAATGTTGCCAAGATTTACCGTTTTTTTACTACAATGCCCAGTCTATCCGCGTACATTCCTCTTGTTGGAGTATACAGCGCCATGGAAAAAGGGTTCAATTTCCAAATTGGTACCCGGACTGAAAAAAGCGAAGCCTCAGATCAGCCTGTGCATTTAAAGCGGGCATTTGCTGGTGCCGTTCAGTCCATCCAATGTTGTTATATTACTGCAAAGCAGCTGTTGACCAGTGTGTTTACTGAGCATGTGATGATTATGATCCACACGGGTCCCGCATGTCTTATCAATGGGTTTTTTTAGCTCACCTGAGCGAAGCTCATGTGAGCTATTGTTACCGCAATGTGTCCGTCGTCCGTCCGGCGTCCGTGAACATTTTCAAACGTCTTCACCTTGGTAACCATTGGGCCTATAGTCACCAAACTTCATGGTCATGGTCCTTAGGTAGGGGGGATTACAAAATTGTTAAAATGACGTCGTTACGTAATCCAAGATGGCCGCCATCTAAAAATAGCACAAATTCTTCAAAAATCTTCTTCTCGAGAACCGCCAACCGGATTTCGACAAAACTTGGTAGGAATGATCGATGTACAATGCTCTTTCAAATTTGTTAAAGTGGTGACCCCGGGGTAAAAAATGGACGTGGACCGTGGGGTCAAATTTTATTTTTGACCGGATATGGTCATGTCATATATCAAATCGAAGGTATCAACGAGGCGATCACTCTGGTGCGTTTTTTGTCGAAATCGGATGGTTATGTCGTCCAAGATGGCCGCCGAAAGGTCAAAATGTCGTTCTTTTAATAGAAATTTAAAATTCTTCTTCACATGAACCGCTTGGCCCATGGTAGCCAAACTTAAAAGTTATGGTCCATGGGTGAAGCCTTTTCAGATTTGTTAAGATGGAGGTCATCGCTAATCCAAGATGGCCGCCGTCTAAAAATAGCATAAATTCTTAAAAAATCTTCTGAACCGCCAGCCGGATTTCGACGAAACTTGGTAAGAATGATCGATGTACAATGCTCTTTCAAAGTTATTAAAATGGTGTCCCTGGGGTCAAAAATGGGCGTGGCCCGTGGGGTCAAATTTTATTTTTGACCGAATATGGTCATGTCTATGAAATCGAAGGTATCAAAGAGGCGATCGCTCTGGTACATTATTTGTCGACATTGGATGGTCATGTCATCCAAGATGGCCACCAAAAGGTCGTTCTTTTATAGATTTCAAAATTCTTCACACGAACTGCTTGGCCCATGGTGGTCAACCTTCAGTTATTATCCATGGGTGAAGCCTTTTTAGATTTGTTAAAACGGAGGTCGTCGCTAATTCAAGATGGCCACCGTCTAAAAATAGCACAAATTCTTAAAAAATCTTCTGAACCGCCAGCCGGATTTCGACGAAACGTGGTAGGAATGATCGACGTAGAATGCTCTTTCAAAGATGTTAAAATGGTGACCCCGGGGTCAAATTTTATTTTTGACCAAATATGCTCGTGTCGTATATCAAATTGAAGGTATCGATGAGGCGATTGCTCTGGTGCAATATTTGTCGGAATCAGATGATTATGTCATCCATGATGGCCTCCAAAAGGTCCATTTATTCGAGATTTTGAACGTCTTTTTCTCAGGAACCACATGGCCGATGCTGGCCAAAATTCATAGTAAGTTAAGATCCTTGGGTGAAGCATTTTCAGATTTGATAAAATGAGTCATCGCTTTATCCAAGATGACTGCCATCTAACAATAGCACAATTTTGTTTAAACACTTATGAACTCAATGTCACTTTCTCCTCTGGTGTTCATGGAGTCAGGTGAGCAAATTAGGGCCATCATGACTCTCTTGTTTATAGCAGACAGCAGATAGCAACTCAAATGATCGTCTGACCACTGTGCTCCAGATCTGTTTGCACATCTCTATGGTGTAGCACAGTGTACTAGCTGGTCCTAGATTGGGTCGTGAACACTGATGACCCTGATTACACAAGTCCACATATGTGGGATCTTGGTCCATTTTACCCACACATGGGTCACTGGCGACAATAACTGCTACCATCATGCACCATGTTTTGTTGTTGATTGAAATAGGTTTGTACTATACAAACTCGTCGTCGTAATAAAAAGGAGCTTTCTGTTTACGACCGGTGTAGCATAAAATAGCCTGTCCATTCACGCTGTCTGATTAGGGCTTACACACCTGATGCCCGTTACAGAAACATGTTTCATAACGGTCCACATGAATGTACTAGCTGGTCGTGATCTGCACTGGTCAAAAACTCGCAGTCAGCCCAGCCCGTTTTTGTGATGTCAATGCATAGAATGATGTGGATACTTGTCAGCAAGGTGCTGTTTATCACAATTCACAATAGTGATAGACAAAAAAATATTTGTATTATTTCTCACCAAAAGTATATGTTGTTAACACTCGTTTAAACCGTCTCATCGAGACGGTTCAAATGAGTGGTAACAACATCTACTTTAATCGAGAAATGAAGAAAAATATCGCATTTAGATGCCTGTGAATTGGTATGCGGCATTAAATCATGGGTTATTGGCAGATGGCTAATACATGTATTGTTTATCTTTTCAGGAGCTGACGATGTAGCCGCCCCACCCCATCCTGTGTGTGTGTCATGTCTACTCGTCCTCTTGTGCCGTCTCTTTGTATGTTGCCTTCGAGCAAATAAATTTCTATTTAATGCCAGCATCCTTGTTGTGTTCTGTATATTCCGAGGCACCTAGACCCTTGAATATTCTAATACTCAAGTGGGCGGCAGGCGGGAGAATACGATATTTTTGGTTCTTTTTATTATTATTGGTGTTTAACGACCAATCAACAGCTAAGGTTATGTATTGTAAGGCCTGGTGCCAGGTCCATACCACACCAAAGTCACTAAAGTAGGATTACGAATAATCGTAATACTCTTAATCCTATTTTACGGGAAGGGGCCAAGTCGGTGATCGGGCGAATGAGACAGCGTAAATTAACGGTATGGGTTCCTCCTTATAGGAATCACAATTTGCCTGGTTTGGCCCTCGGGTACATTTTTAGCTCTACTATTCGAAGAATAAGTAGAGCTTATGTTGTCACCCCGGCGTCGGCGTCACCGTCACTCACGCCTTGGTTAAGGTTTTTAGTCAAGCTTGTATATGGAATACTACTGGCCCTACACCCACCATACTTGGACAACTTCATCTCCTAGTGATGTACATCAATAACCCCAGATTTATATTTGACCTTCACCTACATTTCCTCTTGAATTACTTGGTTAATTCCCCCTGGTTAAGGTTTTTAGTCAAGTTTATATATGCAATACTACTGGCCCTACACCCACCATACTTGGAAAACTTCATCTCCTAGTGATGCACATCAATAACCCCTGATCTATATTTCCTCTTGAATTACTTACTTAATTCCCCTTGGTTAAGGTTTTTAGTCAACCTTGGTTAAGGTTTTTTTTCAAGCTTGTACATTGAATACTATTGTGCATCCACACACCATACTAAACCTTTTCTCATAGGTATGTACATCAATAACCCCTGATCTATATTTGACCTTGACCTACATTTCCTCTTCAATTACTTACTTAATTCCTTTTGGTTAAGGTTTTTAGTCAAGTTTGTATATGCAATACTACTGGCCCTACACCCACCATACTTGGACAACTTCATCTAGTGATGCACATCAACAACCCCTGACCTATATTTGACCTTGACCTACATTTAACCTTAAATTACTTAATTCCCCTTGGTTAAGGTTTTTACTCAACCTTGGTTAAGGTTATTAGTCAAGCTTGTAGATGGAATACTATTGTGCATACATACACCATACTTGGATAACTTTTTCTCATAGGGATGTACATCAATAACCCCTGACCTTTATTTTACCTTCACCTACATTTAACCTTGAATTACTTGGTTAATGTTTATAATCAAGCTTGTATATGGAATACTTCTGGGCCTACATCAACCATACTTGGACAACTTCATCTCCTCGTGATGTACATCAATAATCCCTGACCTATATTTGACCTTGACCTACTTTTATCCTTGGATTACTTAGTTATCTCCCCTTGGTTACGGTTTTTACTCAAGCTTGTATATGGAATACTCCTGGGCCTACAGCAACCATACTTGGAAAACCACGCACCTACGTCCAAGGTCAAGGTCACTGTTGAAGGTCAAACCTATTGAAATTCCCTAACGCTCTATATCTTCTACACCGATGCATGGATTATCAAATGGCTTGGCACAAATGTTTCTCATGATGAGAAGGTGTGTCGCGATCAATAACCACGCACCTACGTCCAAGGTCAAGGTCACAGTTGAAGGTCAAAGGTCAAACCTATTGAAATTCCCTTCCGCTCTATATCTTCTACACCGATGCATGGATTATCAAATTGCTAACCACGCACCTACGTCCAAGGTCACAGTTGAAGGTCAAAGGTCAAACCTATTGAAATTCCCTTCCGCTCTATATCTTCTACACCGATGCATGGATTATCAAATGGCTTGGCACAAATGTTTCTCATGATGAGAAGGTGTGTCGCAATCAATAACCACGCACCTACGTCCAAGGTCAAGGTCACAGTTGAAGGTCAAAGGTCAAACCTATTGAAATTCCCTTCCGCTCTATATCTTCTACACCGATGCATGGATTATCAAATGCCTTGGCACAAATGTTTCTCAGGATGAGAAGGTGTGTCTCGATCAATAACCACGCACCTACGTCCAAGGTCAAGGTCATAGTTGAAGGTCAAAGGTCAAACCTATTGAAATTCCCTTCCGCTCTATATCTTCTACACCGATGCATGGATTATCACACTATGCCCAGGGTCAAGGTCACAGACTTGATTCGTTTGAAACCTTAACGCTCGGCTAAATGGCTTATAATCAAAAATGCCTCGTTTTCTTTGGCTGCCAGTGGGGGTATTCTATAGTATTAATAGTTGTGTGAAGAGTGTAGATCCAGCTTGGCCTGCGCATCCGTGCAGTGTGACCAGGGTCTGCACTGTTCGCCGTTCGGTCGGGCAAACTTTCGTCGTGCTGCTTACTCGTTGCATATATCATCAGGAGCCTGCTCGGAGACCAGGAGTCCGACAGGCAACAAATGCCATAAGCCTCATTTCTCCAGTCGCTGTCTCGTATATACGGTCCACTTCATGTGGAGTAATGGGTATTATAGCATTTGTCGTCGAACTGAATTGATAGCACATTGCAGCCAGATATTCTTACACGGTAGTTACACCGACTAATGACGAGCAGTGCATATCCAGATCAGATTGTGCATGCTGGCCATTCATGGAAAACGACCCATCCATTGGGCTTGTAGCATTTACATCTAATCTGGCTCTGTTCTTCTGTAGAGCTTTCTGGTGGATCTTTATTGCAAAAATGAGCTTTCACAGTAACAGTGTAAATCAAATCATAATGCACTAGTGTAATAAATATGCCAATGAGCTCACTACAGAAAACGTGTTCGGTAATCAGCTCTGCTTCAAATGATGATATTTTTATGCAATACATAGAATCTAACATTTGTGATGATTTATTGAACTCTACTGATTTCATAAACTGCATATATATCAAATCATCACTCGTGTCAGATCCTTCTAATACCAGAGGTTGCGAGCCCAGTTGGTGGCAGGTGGGAGTATGCGATGGGTAATTTAACGATCTGGGTTCATCCTTACCAGAATTCCGACTGGAGGCCATTTCACTAAACTTCATACACGACTAAAATGTTCGTAAGTGCAAATTTAGGATTGTCTCGCTCTACTCTGGAAATTTCAATTGATGGATTTACATTTATTGAGCATAGGCTGCATATGCAGCATATGCTCAATAAATGTAAATCCAATAATTGTTATACAAGAAAACGTTAATGTGATATTTACATTTTAGTTGTACAAAGTTTAGTGAAACGGCCCCCTGGTTTGGCCCTCACATACGTCTTTGGCATGTTGTATGTGACAGTTGAATCTGTTTATACCCCTCATGTGAGCATTACGATTACTCTTAATCCTAATTTAGGGGAAGGGGCCAAGTGACAGATGTGGTATGGACCTAGCACCAGGTCCGGTTATTCTAATTTCAGGGCTGAATATATTTTTGTAAATATTCCGTTCTGATTTTGCCCTCAATGCAGCAGGTTAAAAGGGGATCGAACCCGTTTGCCCGGCCTTACATGACCTTAGCTGTTGATAGGCCGTTAAACACCAAGAAACAACAAATCAATCCTCGCCCTAAACATGAAAAGTACATAGTATTTCGATCCCACTGGTCTGTCGGATGAGACTAAATGGGTACTTTCAATGACTGAATAGTGATGGCTGACTGGTCTGAATTTACAAGTTCCAAAATACCATAAGCCACATTGTAAAAGAAATTTTGTTAGTTATTCTTGGTGATATAAAACAACACTGGCATTTTGTAGTGAATCCATTTTTTCTCGATGACTGTCCAGTTAATAAATGCATAGCTTATACACATGTACATCAGTAGCCGATTTCACCAACATTGCAAAGCATACTTAGCTACCAAAGTATACTTTGAGGGAGTAATCATTTATTTTTCTCGAAATGCATTATTTCATATAAAACTAACAACTGCATATATTTGATGATTAAAAGTATGCAGAATTATTATACTGAATTTATTACATTATCACAGCCATTTTGGCTGTGATAATGTAATAAATTCAGTATAATAAAAATTAATAAATTTCTCCTAAAATTGAAAATTTCTCCCTCGAAGTATACTTTGCTAGCTAAGTATACTTTGCAATGTTGATGAAATAGGCTACAGGTGTCAACATCTGAAAGACGAGTGAGTGAGTGAGTGAATAGGGTTTAACGTCCGCTTTTCTGACATAGAGGTACAAGCCTCAGGGAGTCTACACGCAGACGGGTCAACGGGGTCGAGTCCCGTATCCACCTGTCCAAGGGGGGTAAATCCCAACTTCAGAACTCAATATTTACAATCAAAATATATATTCAGTCCTGAAATTAGAACAACCTGATCTGGTGCCAGGCCCTCGCCACACCAGCATCATTTATCCCATCCCCTAAAAGTAATAGGATTAGCGCTAATCTTACTTTTATATATGGGGCATAGCCCGACTCAACTCTCACATACAAGAAAGCCAAAAATGCACATGAGGGCCAAATCCGGTATAGTGGGTTCCGGAAAGTATGAACCCAATCGTTAAGCCAGTTTAGTCGCCTTTTACGACAAGCAATGGCTACTGCAGCACTATTCTCAGGATCAGTTGATCCCGCCCCGGTGCCTGCACGGGGCGAATCTGAAAGACGAGAAAATTAACAACGCACAAGGTTTGGTTGAAACATGTTGAATCTCCAAGATTAATATACACACTAACACACCTGTCTAGGCTATTAAACAGGTCTTGATTTATTCTATAAGGCCATAGCAAGTCCTCTGTGCGGGTAGGTTTTGAGAGTGGTTCTATGAAAAAACAACCAAACTGTGTATGCTACATGTATTTACACTATTTACTAGTGTCGGAAGTAATATGAAAACGGATTTGAGACTTGTCTAAGTTTTAAATCCGTTCATGAATTTACACTTAATAAGTTTAATAAAAGTGTTTTCTTATTATTTAGCTGGTTTGTTTTTACCGGATATGCAAGTAGGTTTTGGCTATCCAGGTGGACGCTTAACAGAGAAAAACAATGGCATGGACTAATTAATGCACTTGTTTTTATACACCTACATTCTCCTGAATACAACAAGTTCAAATCTATTTTCATTACCCAGACAGTTTGTGATCCTATACCTACTTGTCACTAATATAAATTGATGCGCTGTGATGAAATTGTCCGTTTTTTATTGGACAAGTTGGAAAATGTGGGAATTAATATTCAGTTCTGATTTTGGGACTTTCCAGGGTGTCCGGTTTAGAGAGGTTCCACTGTACTACGAAATGCAAATTGTTTTTCTCTGAAAGGAACGCTGACTTCGATGATTCAGTGATGTTTGACTAATAAAACGGCGGCGAAAGTAGTTTAGAATTCATATGCTAGTCATTGCAGATATTATCAATGATAAATTCTGTTCTGTGTCGGTGGCCCTGAAACTAGGCCGATTGTTAAACTCTCACCTTCCTTGTATCATATGTTAAGTGGGTGGGTGGGGTAACTGGTCCAAGTCTCACTTTGATCACAGACCCTATTCTCAGGAGAAACTAAAACAGCTGCATAAAATTGGCTTTCAACAATGCAATATCACGGAGTATTAAAATCATATCAAATACATTAACTCTTTGCATGCTGGGAAATTTGTGGGCTATAAATAGTTAAAAACTAGCGGACAAAAATTCATCATATTTTCTTGTATTTCTCACCGTAAATATCATGAATATGTCTTGGAATTTCATTTATAGAATTGAGCCCTGAGGATTTCCAAGACCAATTTACAGAGAGAAATAAAACACGTACTCCTAATTCGTTTGGCGGATATTTTCGCCGCTAGCATGCAAAGAGTTAATGTAATATTAGTAAATATGCAAATGAGACAGCTACATAAAACATGTTTGGTGACCGATACTGGGTTCATGTATGATGCTGTGCTTTTGCAATAAATAGATATAAATTTGCTAAATCAACTCAAATTATTGATTCTAATAGAATCAATAATTTGAGTTGATTTAGCAAATTTATAAACTTGTTGATATAGCCTCGTTTCTTATGAAATTTGTCAACATGATCACCTCTCCTGTGATATCTCAGGCGCCTGTTTCACTTTGTACGACTAAAATGTTTGTAAGTGCAAACTTATGATGTAAATTTCACATTAACAATGTATTCTCGTAAAATTATTGGATTTACATGTATTGAACATGTTCATACATGTAAATCCATCAATTGAAATTTCCTGACGATCCTAAATTTGCACTTACGAACATTTTAGTCGTACAAAGTATAGTGAAACAGCCCCCAGGTGTGTAACAAGATTAACAAGAATACTTTTATACACAGTACCCGAGATAATTCATGGTGGAAATAATACTTGTGAATGCACACAGCATAATATATACCGGTACAAATTGTGCATAATAATAAAACAGGCACACAAATACACGACTGCGGTAATTAAATATCAAATCACCATTAATTTTACACGATGCAAATTTATAATACAGTAAACAATTACATGTGGAAGACTCGAATCTCCGACAAAAAAAAAAAATGTTCATTGAAAAAATCTGATTACCCCACCTGGTGTCGTACTGTACTTTACATTACAGTGCAACCTCTCTACAACAGCCACCAATGGGAAGTCACAAAACTGGCTGTTGTAGAGAGGTAGCTGTTGTAGGGAGGTTAATGCTGAATTAAATTTTGTCGTCTGCTGTTTATTTATTGTCTTCGATAATTCACATCAAATACATGCTTTCACAGCATTTTAGAATCATTTCCGTTGGAAACGATTCTAAAGTGCTGTCAAAACATGTTTTTATTGAGAAAGAATGCAAAAGCAACAGCAGATGACGCTTTTCGTGCTCAGCAGTCTAAGGGTTAAATATAGAGGAATCATCCATTTAGGATGTAAAATAGCGGCTGTTACAGAGAGGGTGTTGTTGTAGAGGTGGCCGTTCGGGGAGGTTCGACTGTACCTATAAATTGAAAAAATGCCATTACCCCAAAACATGTTTTTCATACTATCTATAGATAATGTAGAGTACAGTACAGCACCAGGTGGTGGGGTAATGGACATTTATTTATTTATGTCACATGTCCAAGTCTTCCACCTGTGAAACAAAATACATGTACTGGACAATATGGAACAAAACACAACAATGGATCTAATGCAAACCGATATACATCGAGAACCAATAGCTCGTAACACGAGTTTCAATTGGCTCCGTCATTCATACAATAGTAACTGTTGGCCCTGAATGTTGTCGTAAGACAAAATCTCTGCATGAATATTACAACAACACGGCTCCAAGTGATTGGACATGGTAGCAGATATTCAAACTTCAGCTGTAATACAGAGGCTGACCTTCGAACTTGTCAAAAATTACAAATTTACTGCAGTTGTATCCAATCAAAATATGAGCATCATCTTGGATTCCATGATATACGGCAGTAATCCACCTTTGACAAAACCAGTGTGGCATTTTTCACTAGAAACTTTCAGCAGTCTTATATTTACATGTGGCTGTAACTGGAGAAATGGGGCTTATGGATTTTGCGACCAGTGTAGATCCAGATAAGCCTGAGCATCCGCACAGTCTGATCAGGATCGACAGTGTTCGCCAATCCATCGATGAAATATCCGTCGTGTTTCCAACGAGGAATATAGATTGTAATCAGGCTACAGGAGTGTGCTATTTGATCTGGAGTTACACTGGTCACGAATCCCAAAAGCCCCATTTGTCCAGTCACAGCCACATATCTGTTTACAATTCAATTACGCTACTGATCGAGCTGCACTGGTCGGTAACAGCCATTATCCCATAGGTTTACTTACACATTGAGGACGACAGTTATGTATTGTTACAGTTTGAATTCAAGACCCACCCACCTGGC
The DNA here is from genome assembly GCA_029237695.1 of Conchocele bisecta. Classification (NCBI taxonomy): domain Eukaryota; kingdom Metazoa; phylum Mollusca; class Bivalvia; order Lucinida; family Thyasiridae; genus Conchocele; species Conchocele bisecta. The sequence continues at coordinate 44,372,213 of CM055270.1, read as the reverse complement.
TCACTAGAAATCGGACACTATAGGTGGACATTATTTGTTTGTTTGTTTATTGGTGTTTAACGGCCTATCAACAGCTAAGGTCATGTAAGGCCGGGCAAACAGGTTCGATCCCGTTTTAACCTGCTGCAGTGGGGGGAAAATCCCAAAATCAGAACGGAATATTTACATCGAGATACAACATATTCAGCCCTGAAATTAGAATAACCTGACCTGGTGCCAGGTCCATACCGCACCAAAGTCACTTGGCCCCTTCCCCTATTTAAAAGTAATACCGGTAGGATTATTCTTATAAGGGGTATAACCAAATTCAACTGTCACATACAAAATGCCAAAGACGTATGTGAGGGCCAAACCAGGTCTCCAGTCGGGATTCCGGTAAGGATGAACCCCGATCGTTAAATTACCCATCGCGTGCTCCCACCTGCCACCCACATAGGTGGACATTAACCCTTAGACCGCTACTCACAACAATTGTCGTCTGCTGTTGAATTTATATCTTGCCTTATTTCTCAATAAAAACATGGTTTGACAGCACTTCAGAATCTGAAGATTCTGAAGTGCTGTCAAACCATGTTGTAAAATTATTCTAAAGTGCTGTCAAATCATGTTTTTCATGATAAAAATGGAAAATAGAAAATAAACAGCAGACAACAAACAAATTTAGATAGCGGTCCAAGGGTTAATAAAACTCCAAAAAATATTCCGATTTCGAGCATGAGATTCGAGTAAATGCTCAGAATGATTTATAATTACGAGTCGCTGTGTGATGATTAGTGTCACCGTGTAGAATAATGTTCCTTCCACGTGTGAGCCAGGTGATAATTACCCAGATCGGAACCGCCCACGCTCTAACATTACAAGACGGTATACACGTGTCAATAATTACAACTTCCCTGTAGAATCATTGGCTGATTAACCCTTATAATGCTGGAAATGAAAATTGTCATCTGCTGTTGTTTTATATTTTGTCTTCTTTCTCAGTAAAAGCAACTTTAGAATCATTTCCATTGGAAATTATTTCAAAGTGCTGTCCACCATGTTTTTATTGAGAAAAACAGAAAATAACGACACAATTTAATTCAGCATTGTAAGGGTTAATACATAATAATATATTTATAATAATCCATTGAATTTGTGAAAACGCATTAATAAACATTAAAAATATTTTCATTTCTCCACTCAAGAATAAATTGTGATCACTATTGAATGTGTACAAGAGCCAATAAATGACTGCTTGGCATACTTTATTGGGAGAATTTAATAAAATACATGTACATACATTGGCAAAATTAATCATGTATTATTATCATATTGCAAAGGAGTAACTTGTAAAGGTTTTGTATTTGGTATGTACAACGCCACTGTTCACATTAAACATTGTATACAGTGAAATTGAAAGCCCTTTGGTTTCTCTTATAACTCCGTAGTAACGGCAAACTCGTCTTAAACAAAGTCTCGGTCAACTGATTTGGCACTGGACATGTACAGTACTGACAAAACGCGTGACTGCCTAGAGGAAAATCGCTTAATTCCAGATCAGCATGGGCATCCATAATTCAGAGCTCCAGATAAGCTTTGTGTCTATTAAAAGAGTATTTTACCCCCTGAGTTCAAATTAAATGCGTATTCTATTTTTACAAATGGATTATTGATTTTCTTCATTATTAAATGGGGAACAAGTGATCAAAACAAATTTAAGCATTCAATTATTTGAGTGCATTATTACTTACTCACTTATTTATACTGTAATACAGTTGAAGATGTGTTGAGCTGCAAAAAGCAAACACTCTTTATTACAGTATTTCCGCTACTCCATTGAAAATCAATGCATATTTTCACATTGTTGTGAGTATTTTGTACTCCCACTATTGATAATCAATGCGTATTCAGCTAAAATAAGTGCGTAAAATACGCCAATACACCCCTTATCTGCAGCTGTATTGGTGCATTTACAACGTATGGAATAATGACGTCAAATAGTGTGACGTCATGGCGTTGCGAAAACCTCCCGACGTCAACCCGACACAAACAAACTGAAATTTGTTAACAACTTGACAATTTCTGAACTGACTTTTTTCAAAATCTAAATTGTTTTCTTCGATCATTTCTGGTCGTTACAGCTAGGTTTCTGAGCCGATTTCCAAAATCTTTTAGCCATGTTGCCGGGCTTAACAGAAAACTCTCATGTTGTCTGTCAAGCTGACGAGTCAAAAAACGTCAGGAACTTATAATCTGCAGTATGACAAAGCAAAGTCTATTGAAACCCCTGCCATGCCCCCAACAACAGTACACCTCCTCGCCTGGCTGTACGAGTGTTCTAGCCAATCAGGGTCTATGCTTCTATAACTATCTAAGTATGTAATTCCTTTTCATGATCAAAATCAGGACGTTTGATTGGGTGAAGTTTCAACAAAATTAATCTACCTGATTTCAAGTACAACTTTGGAGAAAGTGTTTTTCAGAAAGTTTGATTGATTGTGGTTCTGGGGCCCATTTCACTATAAAACTTTGTACAACTAAAATGATCATAAGTGCAAATTTAGGATCGTCTGGAAATTTCAATTGATGTTTGAATTGATTTCAATTGTTTACAAGAACACATTGATAATGTGAAATTTACAGACTATCATAATTTTGCACTTGGGAACATTTTAGTCGTACAAAACTTAGTGAAACAGGCCCCCAGCTATTCAGTCTTGACCAATCAAGCTGCAAATTGGAGAACATACTCATAAAGTTTTATATGCACAAGGCCAGAAGGTAGACTGGCCAAAACTGTCACAAGCCCCATTTCTCCACTCACAGTCTCAAATACAGAAAAATAGCCATCTGCAAATCTCAACAATTTGATTGATAAGGCACGCATGTATTACCTTGCAGATGGCGATGAGATAACATGAGTAGATATACACAAATGTTCAATAAATAGCAAAACATGATTCATCGATCAAACATAAGGGCAAAAACATCCACACATTATATCACTGACCACAAATATAGCCATTGATTCTGTAAGGGAAGTTGTAATAGGTAGCTGTGCCTACAACAGAATACAGGAAATTCAGTTTTGGCACATGTTGCCTCTGACAGAACACAGGATGTGCAAAATAAATTGTAGACTGTTTTGGCACAATTTGCCTCTGATAGACACATGAAGCCTCTGAACGAAGGAAGTGGGCGTCGCGACTGGGCATCTACGAGGATCAGGTGACGCGAAGACCCAGGGCCCAGTTCGGGGGTTTGGAGTCGTAGTACATGTCGGCGTATCTGTGACACGGGGGTTCACTTCCACCTACAGCACCTACAATGGAAACGTGAACAGGTAACTATGCAGCAACAGCTATGGTGAAATAGAGACGGGGCTTCTGTTTCAAGTCCGAAAAATCAGTGTGATGGAAATACTCTGAAAACATTTTATTCATGCCTGTGGTGGGGACTGAACCCACAACCTTTGATAGTAAAGCCAATGATCAGATAGATCAGCAAACATTTTATGATGGCACAAGGGAAAAAATAAAATACTAGGTACCTAAATGTTAGTTAATAAGACAACACGGATATACATGAATGACATTTGGGTTAAGCGGTGGTAGGGAATTATGTGCAAATATTTTGCAAATGTTTGCTTTATGATATGTAGAGTTGACACGTTTAAGCATCTCCCATACATACATATAAAATATGTCATTACCTGTATCCACGTCCTGTGTAACACTGGACTGTGCCTGTGGTATATCACTGAGGTCCACAGTATCACTATGAGTTCTCTATCAACCTCAACACCCGCTCTACCTCTGTACAATATGTCATTACCTGTATCCACGTCCTGTGTAACACTGGACTGTGCCTGTGGTATATCACCGAAGTCCACAGTATCACTATGAGTTCTCTATCAACCTCAACACCCGCTCTACCTCTGTACAATATGTCATTACCTGTATCCACGTCCTGTGTAACACTGGACTGTGCCTGTGGTATATCACTGAGGTCCACAGTATCACTATGAGTTCTCTATCAACCTCAACACCCACTCTACCTCTGTACAATATGTCATTACCTGTATCCACGTCCTGTGTAACACTGGACTGTGCCTGTGGTATATCACCGAGGTCCACAGTATCACTACGAGTTCTCATCAAACCTCAACACCCACTCTACTCTGTACAATATGTCATTACCTGTCCACGTCCTGTGTAACACTGGACTGTGCCTGTGTATACACCGAGGTCCACAGTATCACTATGAGTTTCTCTCAACCTCAACACCCGCTCTACCTCCGTACATGTCATTACCTGTATCATCCTGTGAACACTGGACTGTGCCTGTGGTATATCACTGAGGTCCACAGTATCACTATGAGTTCTCTATCAACCTCAACACCCGCTCTACCTCTGTACAATATGTCATTACCTGTATCCACATCCTGTGTAACACTGGACTGTGCCTGTGGTATATCACTGAGGTCCACAGTATCACTATGAGTTCTCTATCAACCTCAACACCCGCTCTACCTCTGAATATGTCTTACCTGTCTCCACTCCGTGTAACACTACCTGTGGTATCACTGAGTCCACAGTTCACTATGAGTTCTCTCAACCTCAACACGTACCTGTACATGTCATTACCTGTCATCACCTGTAACACTGGACTGTGCCTGTGGTATATCACTGAGGTCCACAGTATCACTGTATGGGTTCTCTATCAACCTCAACACCCGCTGCACCTCCGTATAATCCCCCTTCTCTGCAGCTGATATTGCATTCTGGGCAATATAGTTCCGCAAAACAAACCTGTATATAGAATAAATGCAGCCGTGATGAGAAATGGGGTTTTGCGACCAGAGTAGATCCAGATCAGCACAGAGCCTGTGCAAATTGCACAGTCTGATCAGGATCTGCACCGTTTGCAATGCTATCAATGAAACACCCGTCATGCTTCTAACAAGCAATATCGATCGTTATCAGGCTACAGTAGTGTGCTATTTGATAAGGAGCGACACTGCTCAAATATCCCTGAAGCCCCATTTCTGCAGTCACAGCGACACATACATTCAGCATATATCAAAGTTAAACCATGAGCATGTGTATTTGTTTGTCTTTGTTCGAACGAGGCTTGCTGTGTTTGCTTATACGAAAAAAGGTACATTCTCATGCTCTGGGGGTAGCATGAAATGCCACCACCTAACCATCCGTGTGATTTAACTACCAATACGGTAACTTCAAGACGCAATTTATTCCAAGCAATTATGGACACCTGCTCCAAGTAAGGCCTCTCCTCTCAACTGGCTTGTATAATCCAGGACTCTCGACACTGACTGTGGTAACTGACTGCTATGACTATAGCACACAAGGCCATATATACCCCTACTCATTGCTCCGAGAAGATAGGGCTCCTGATTGGATCCTCCAATGGGGGCTCCTAACATGCTCCTTCATATATGTGTCTGTGACTGGAGAAACGGGGCTTATGGGTTTTGCGACCAGTGTAGATCCAGATCAGCTTGTGCATCCGCAGTCTGATCAGGATCTGCACTATCGCCATTCCATCAATGAAACATCTGTCATGTTTCTAATAATAAATATAGATCGTTATCAGGCTACAGGAGGGCACTATTTGATCAGTAGCCTATTTCATCAACATTGCAAAGTATACTTTACTAGCAAAGTATACTTTGAGGGAGTAATCATTTATTTTTCCTGAAATGCATTATTTCATATAGAACTAACAAATGCATATATTTCATGATTAAAAGTATGCAGAATTATAATACTGAATTTATTACATTATCACAGCCAAATTGGCTGTGATAATGTAATAAATTCAGTATAATAAAAATTATTAAATTTATCATAAAATTGAAAATTTCTCCCTCAAAGTATACTTTGCTACTAAAGTATACTTTGCAATGTTGATGAAATCGGCTACAGGAGTTACACAGGTCACAAATCCCATAAACCCCATTTCTCCACACAGCCAAATGTGAGACACGCCATGCGATTTTGTACCTTCGGACATCTGCGTAATGTTTTAAATATGTTTACAAACTTTACAATATTTTCCGTAAATGGCGTCAAAAGTTGACAGAATGTTCAGAGTACATGCGGAATTATTTCAACTTTTGACTTTATTTATGAAAAATATTTACTGAAATTACGCAGATGTCCGAAGGTACTAAATCACATCGCGAGTCTGATATGTGTTTCTTACTAGTTTTGAGCGGATACGGTCGAGTTAGGAGCACATCCTAAGCTTACCCATTATAGCTGGATGATTAAGAACACTAAGACAATGAAAACAAGGCATGGCAATTGAATGTGTTACAATACCATAAGAGACATGCCATGTGATTTTGTACCCAAGAACAAGAAAATTATTTATAAATTTTACGACATTTTCCAGTAATGATGTTGAAAGTTGATGAAATTATATTCCGCATTTGCTATGAAAATTTCGTCAACTTTCGACGTCATTAATGGAAAATGTTGTAGTAAAATTTCGTCACATTTTGACGTCATTTACAGAAAGTATCAGTTTCTGTAATTTTATTTCATGAAAAATCGCACATGTACTTAGGTACAAAATCACATGGCGTGTCTCTTATGTAAGCGTTATGCATTCTCAATTACTTTCTAGGCTGATGTTCACAAAGGACTGACTGTGCCAACAAGTATGACAGCAATGCATTGACCTGTACCGGTACTTATCATTGTATTACCTTACTACAAGGTTCAATTAATACCACAACTGATTATGACCTATACTGGTACAACCTAACTCAACCTAATTTTATCACGATGTATCAAATACACTGCACCCGATTGTATAAATCTGTAACCAACCCACTGTAAGACTGTACCTGGGATTGGTTGCATTCATGACCTTCACCCTGTCAGTATTGGCCTTATCCCAGCTCTGGGCAGTTGGTTCCTCCAGTTTTATGCGGTCCGTGTACTGGGACAGCCAGCTATCCCACAATTCCCCGTCTGCCTCCTGCTTCATACTGTTTGTGAGAGACTGAAACAAAACTTACATAAATACGTTTGTATCATCATAGCTGCAAGTTTTAAGTTATAAATGAATAACATGTATGCATTTTTGATTCATAATAGTAGAGGTTTAACACTTTAATACAATGTTGAATTAAATTATATTAATCTTACTACTTTTGTAAAGGTAAAACCGGATTAAACTCTCAAGTAATAAGAAAGTCAAAAATGTACCTGAAGGCCAAACCAGGTATATCGGGAGTCCCACCAGGATAAACCCCATCGTCAAATTACCCATTGCTTGCTCCCAACCAGGCGCCCACAGTGTTCCAGAATAGTACAAAACAATATCTTGTTCCCACTATGTGTACCTAGATTCACTACCTATCAAGATTGGTGAAAGTCATTATACGGTTCACAAGTCTTCAGACTGTCCAAATTATTTGAATGCCTTTTGTATATTGTATCTAGCCTGTTTGGATGAAAAAGTGACAGTTTTTCTATCCTCTCCAGCTCCTTCTCTATGGCCCCAAACTTCCCCCTATTGGCCACTTGCCACCTAGGGCCCCCAGTATAGACGGGTTGTTCTGACTACCTTGATTTCCTCCAGTTGTTCTATCCTCTCCAGTTCCTTCTCTATGGCCCCAAACTTGCCCCCTAGGGCCCCCAGTATAGACGGGTTGTTCTGACTACTTTGATTTCCTCCAGTTGTTCTATCCTCTCCAGTTCCTTGTCTATGGCCCCAAACTTGCCACCTAGGGCCCCCAGTATAGACGGGTTGTTCTGACTTTACCTTGATTTCCTCCAGTTGTTTTATCCTCTCCAGCTCCTTCTCTATGGCCCCAAACTTGCCACCTAGGGCCCCCAGTATAGACGGGTTGTTCTGACTACCTTGATTTCCTCCAGTTGTTCTATCCTCTCCAGTTCCTTGTCTATGGCCCCAAACGTGCCACCTAGGGCCCCCAGTATAGACGGGTTGTTCTGACTTTACCTTGATTTCCTCCAGTTGTATCCTATCCAGTTCCTCTATGGCCCCAAACTTTGCCCCCTGGGCCCCCAGTATAGATTTGGGTTCGACTTATCTTGATTTCTCCAGTTGTTCATCCTCTCCAGTTCCTTGTCCTATGGCCCACTTGCCACCTAGGGCCCCCCAGTATAGACCTGTTGACTTTACCTTTGATGGATTCCTCCAGGGTTGTTCTATTTCCTTTCTCCATTGTCTCCTCTATGGCCCCAAACTTGCCTAGGGGCCCCCCAGTATAGAGGGTTGTTCTGACTACCTGATTTCCTCGTTGTTCTATCTCTCCAGTTCCTTGTTATGGCCCCAAACTTGGGCCACCTTCTAGCCAGTTTATAGCCTGTTCTGATACCTTGTTCTCTTTAGTTGTTCTATCCTCTCCCCCATTTCCTTCTCTATGGCCCCACTTCCCCTCCAGGGCCCCCGTATAGACGGGGTTTTTTCTGACTACCTTGATTTCCTCCGTTGTTCATCCTCTCCAGTTCCCTTTCTATGGGCCCCAAACTTGCCATAGGGCCCCCAGTATAGACGCCTTTCCTCCAGTCCCTTCTCTATGGCCCCAAACTTGCCACCTAGGGCCCCCAGTATAGACGGGTTGTTCTGACTACCTTGATTTCCTCCAGTTGTTCTATCCTCTCCAGTTCCTTCTCTATGGCCCCAAACTTGCTCCCTAGGGCCCCCAGTAAAGACGGGTTGGTCTGCATCAACTGTAGCAACATCTGTAGCTGTCTGCGAGGGAAACATGAAGTTTATTCTAGAATGTAATCAGAATATTGGCAAAAGAAATTTCAGTCTTGGAATGCGCATATGAAAATGGAATAATAGTATTGCACTAATGACGCATATCTACACATAAAACTTTCAAAGTCAGATTTAGTTTGATACTACCAGTAATAATTTTCTTAATTCTAATTACAGTCAACATTCGTTTACTCAAAGTCGGTTATTAAAGTCGAATTCCATCGTTACGTCAAATTCGTGTCCGAGTCCCGTTTCAGATCCTATTATTTGCAATGTAACTGGCTACGGTTACGTCGAATTTCGTTACGTCAAATTTTCGCCAATTCGAACTAATTGTTAGGTCCCGAAAACATAAATGTGTAGTATTTCACTCTCGTTAAGTCAAAGTGTCAGTTTGCGATCAAAGTGCGTATTCGCGGCGCCAATTTACCGGATCAAAGTGTGGACTTGTTTACCTGTGTAAACCTGTGTAAACAAACTTTGAATCAGTGTTAAAGGTGATTTTCTCGAATTCACAACAAACAATCGAACATTGCTGACGGAAGGCGGATATTACTGAGTCGGACAGAGTGTAAACTGTGACCAACGTGGGCCGTTTCGAACTGGGGCCGTATTGGACTAGCGCCGTTTTGACTCGTTATTCACATGGATTTAAATACACAGCCAAGAACGTTATTTTATTTGCTGAAATATTTTATAAATAAATATATCACTTCAAAAGTTGTCACATCGTGTCCACTTTCGAAACAATTTACGGAAAATTTTCTCGAATTTTGTTTCAGTCAAAAATCGAAGATACAATAAAGATGGTTTTCTCAAATCCAACTTGTCCAGACTTGTTTGCATGTGTCATCAGATGCGAAACGTTGCCTGAGTATATAGACTCACATTCACCCTCTGATTGATAAATGCTGTGTGTATATATATAATCAAGACTGTTAATCAACTTGTTAATTTCCGGTTTACATGCTTTATTTATTAAACATGTTACTTTACTACTTTGAATTGTCTTTTCTTGTTCCACCCTGATAATACAGGTGTGTATAATTAGTCCGTCAGACTTCGAGTAAACGAGTGTAGACTTTATAACATATCCACAGCTCCCCAATTAAGGTGAATGTGAACATATCAATCAACATATTTCATAAAACGTTTTATAAGAACAGGCACATGTGTGACACAATACTAAATACCTTGGATCCATCTTGGGTGAATATGATTTTTTGAGATCGTCGGCCGTGCAGCATTGGCTGATCAGGTAATCCTTCACTTCCGTCAGCTTCTGTGTGTAGTCAGGACAGCTCGGCAAAGGGAGGCGACTCAGACAGCGGAAACTGTTTGTGAAATCTGCTCCAGTCTTCTCCATAGTAGTGAGGAATGATTTGATGAGATCACTGTAAGAGGATTGGTTGGTTGGTTGGTTGGTTGGTTGGTTGGTTGATTGATTGATTGATTGATTGATTGGTTGGTTAAATATGTGGTTGATTGATTGGCTGACTGATTGGCCAATTGATTCGTTGACTGACTGGCTGGCTGATTGATGGATTGATTGATTGGGTTTTTATATCCGTTCAAAAAGGTCATTTACAGATGGGAATAGACCTGTATCAGGGGAGCAATGAATATTCAGCGCTGAAATCACCATAAAACTTTCAACACTGAAGGACAGTGTCAGGATTTGGTGCCAGGCACCCTTAATGCTTTTAATCCCAGGTTTGAAGCCCGGTAAGATTCGCTGTTAAGATGTGAATCCTTATTTATCCTGTATATTACTATAGTCAAAATGTGCTTACTTGTCTTCTGTTAGTTCTTTATTTAATAGGCCCAGCTGAAAATAAACCGAAGTGTCTGATTAGAAATGTGACCACATCATACAGGACCATGAAAATAGATTCAAACAAATATTAATCCTAAATACACAAGGTGTATTTGACCATAAAGGTTTAGATGTACATATGGACAGACATACAGATAGCCAGGCTCACTTAAGAGCAAAGAAAATATGCATCATTGAAAATTAGGCCATGCTCCGACAGAACGGAGATTATGTCTGTTGTAAATCAGATGATATAAGTTTGGGTCTTGTCATAAATAAGTTTGGTCCCGTCAGATATAAACAAACATGCTCTTTTGTAGGTTCATTAATAGTACATATGAACCGCAATTGGTGAAAATGTTCATCATTCTATTGTCAGAATAAACTGTGTAATGGTTCAACAAGTCACTACATATTATGTATTCTGCCATTATCATTTTAAGCATTTACAATAAATCCGATTCAGTGAGCAAAAGCAAATTTACCAAATGGTGGAACAATTGACGTGCATAATTTAATCACTTGTAAATACTGTGCTCACATTTACATTGATCAGCAGTGACATTGAATCCAGTGTAAAGTGAATAGGTTTAACGTCCCTGTAACAGCTAGGGGCATTTAGAGATGGGACCACAGTTTAAAGTCTCATCCGACAGAAATACAATGAAATTATTTTTGATGCCTAAGGCGAGGTTTGAACCCACAACCTCCGGATTGGTGTCCGGTGTTCTAACCCCATAAGCCACAATCCATCCCTAAATCCAGTGTACGTTTAGGCCACCTACACCCACCACAATGCTTTGTGGCTGAGAAAAGGGACCTAACGATATAATGTGCAACCGGCATAGCCTCAGTAGCCTATTTCACCAACATTGCAATGTATACTTATCTAGCAAAGTATACTTTGAGGGAGAAATTTTCAATTTTATGATAAATTTATTAATTTTTATTATACTGAATTTATTACATTATCACAGCCATTATGGCTGTGATAATGTAATAAATTCAGTATAATAATTCTGCATACTTTTAATCATGAAATATATGCATTTGTTAGTTCTATATGAAATAATGCATTTCAGGAAAAATAAATGATTTAAATACTCCCTCAAAGTATACTTTGCTAGTAAAGTATACTTTGCAATGTTGATGAAATAGGCTACTGACTGCCCTACCATGATCAGAACCTACGCTACATTGAACTAATACTATTTATGCCCTGGAATAAGGTTTTGATTACTATTAGTCCACGTATATAATTATGGTGATCAGGATCACATGGCACACCTGTCTCAAGTTCACTCTAGCTGCATAACTGACTATCACACAATTTCATGTTAGATCTGCATAAATGCCATACCTTTTTGCGGACCTTCTTCATGTAATGGCTGCTATAGGCGTCGTCAAAGATGCGTTGGAGGTTCGGCTCGGTGTGTACAAGTGGTAGCACCATCTGGATCGCCTCGGCCAACTTCTTACAGTTCCACTTAGAGATCTCCGGCTGCTTCCGGAACGAGTACCTCCCGCCGTCATCTGGAAAAGATAGACATTTTTAGTTATTTAATGGTGTTTAATGCCCTGGGTTAATGGGGTCAAATCCCATATTTCACCTGTACGGATGGGGGAAAATCCCAAAATCAGAACCGAATATTTACAGAATAAAAATATATTCAGCCATGAAATTAAAATAACCCAATCTGGTGCCACATCCTCACCACACTTAACCACACTCCCTAAAATGTGTAGGATTAATACTAATCTTACTAATTTCATAATGGGATAACCGGATTCAACTCGCAAGTACATATACATGTAACAACAAAGCCAAAAATGTACCAGAGGGCCAAACCAGGGATTCCAATATTAAAGGATGAACTGCATAAAAAATATTATCTTTCGCATTCTCCCAACCAGATGCCTGCTAGACTTTTTAATTTTCAATATATATTATTTCGAGTGTAGGACATAATCCCCCCGGACAAAATCCCCCCCGTGCTTTTTGACACAGGCAGACAAAATCCCCCCCGGACAAAATCCCCCCGCTCAGATGCAGGGGTAGGACAAAATCCCCCCCGCTCAGATGCAGGGTAGGACAAAATCCCCCCTGCTCGATGCAGGGTAGGACAAAACATCCCCCCGCTCAGATGCAGGGTAGGACAAAATCCCCCCCCCCCCCGGTCATATACAATATTCCTAGCTATAATATTGTCAATTTTATATAACTTGATTGAGCTCTTCAAGTATCCGTAGCGAAGATGTACGAGAGAGCCAAACCATGTAGTTATTGGTAAGGAATTATGTAATTGAAAAACAAATCTTGTGTCAGGTACCTTTATTGGCACAACAAGTTCATATTAAGCAGATGAGAATAACATTTAAGCACATGAGTCTATTAAACATTTAAGTCTATGAGCACACAAGTACACAACCACATGAGTCTATTATGCAAGTCTATGAGCACACAAGTACACAAGCACATGAGTATCATTTAAGTCTATGAGCACATGACTACACTATGTATGTAAGATAGCAAATGTTCAGACAAGTCGTATACATTCCCCGATGGCATACATGAAACTCGCCAGTGTCTTCTCCCCATCGCGGTATTGGCTGCACAGCTTCTTCAGTCGGTCTTGGTGAGCGATAGTCGCCTTCCGCCTTCGCTTGGATGATGGCTGTCCCGTTCTCCGTCGTTCCAACTCCGTGTTCACCGCCGTCTGATCCCTCTGTAGACATCCTATGACCGTCCATAGACTCGGGTTGCTATGTCCGATCAGATGTTTGAACGCGTTGTTCCAGCTCTCGCAGAGATTGTTCGTTCGGTCACCGCCGCCAAGTGTAGCCTCGTTCACGTTCCAGGTTGCCGGGGGAAATCGTGGCTGTGTTCGACGCATTCGGATGACGCCATTCGTTCCGCGGACGGTCTTGAAGCCTCCACTCACGTAGGTGGTATCGAAGTAGTCGATCACAGGTTCGAGGGAGTCTGGGGCGAGTTCCTTGAGCGCATCCATGTGCTCCTTAACGTCATCCACGGGCAGGAACGCCAGTCCGTCAATCATCCCCACAAACTGCTTGATCTCATCGTTGTCCTTGTAGTCGGTCGCCAAACCTTCTGCTTGAACCTTCCTCCAAGTACTCTGCGTCAAGTGGTAAAAACATCCCTTAATGTCTACATCTCCTAACATGGTCCTAACGGCGTTGTGGATCGCAAGTTCGAAGTCCATTATGATGACCGATGATGTTGGGCGGATGTCTCGCAGAAGGCACGCATCTAGAAGACTAGACAAACACTCCTCATACACTGACTGGCTCTTAGACGGTAACAAGGCATATACGGCTGATACGGCGACGTCGCCCACTTTCACACGGATAACAAACAGTTGTTCGAACTGAGGGGGAGATGTCCCAAATGTCCCATCCATGAACCAGGTGTCGTTGTCGGCGAGTAGGTTGACTCCGGTGTCGTCCCAAAGATGATGATGCGGTTGTCGGATGCCCCGTTGTCATATAAAACGAAGGGCATGTTTGTCGTCACCGCCGGTTGTTCGGTACTTGTCAGGGAGTGGGTGAGGAATAGAGTTTAGCGAGTCTGGCTCTCTCGGGGCGCCGGCATGTTTGGTTCTCCTCACGGTCCGCTTAAGGGAGTCAACTCTCCCCGCAGCAACACGTACCTGGAACATACATTATAATATTATGTAAACGTATATATATCACGTATAACTGCATCATAATAAATGTGAAAGTGAGACAAGACTCACAATATCAAATTATGGCGGCCATTTTGATTTTTACATTTATATCCAAATTATTGACATTGCAGCTCTGTACATATTTCATGATAGAACAAATTATTGGCATTGCAGTTCTGTACATATTTCACGGTAGACTTGTTATTGCAACTATGTACATATGTGATGGTTGAACAATTGATTGACATTGCTGAAACTTACACCTGAACTTACCTTCAAATCTGTGACTACGGCGCCGTTGCATTTGAGACTACCACGTTTCGAACATTCCCATCGTATGGACGATTTAGACTCTTTCTTCTTGGTATAAGAAAACCCATTGAAACACAACTTAACAGAACCTTTGTTACTGGTAATAAACTCCATAATGGAAGATTGTGATTCCCATCATGTTTAATGAACTTATATACATATGTTAATTACCACCTCAAATGCGTGATAACGGCTTGAGTGAGATATCTCATAATTATCAACTCATTATTAACAAATATTCATAAATAACTAGAAATGGACGCTTGTCGACAAGCGCATGTGTATCCCCCTCCCCAGATACACAAGTAGTTTGAAAAAAGGGTGTTCGAGTTATGCTCCGGAGACAAAATCAGTGACGGAAAAACAAAGGGAGATAACTAAAGAATTAGTGATGCAAGAGTTGTCATTCTTGCGGGACACACCTTTAGGGTCGTGGTCTATGCATGTGTGAAGTTTCATGAAAATATTCCAAAGGGTGTTCGAGTTATGCTCCAGACACGAAATCAGTGCACGAAACAACAAAGGGAGATAACTAAGAAATTAACGACGCAAGAGTTGTCATTCTTACGTGCGACACACCTTTGGGTCGTCTTCTATGCATGTGTGAAGTTTAATAAACTAGAAAATGTGTTCATAGAACACGGATGTCCCACATATCGCTTTGATAATAAATGAGGCCAAATTGCAAGTCAAAATTTTCTTTTACCTGAGCGTTAAAGTTTTTGAAGCACCAAGTATGTGACCTTGACCCTGGGCTTGGCGGGGGCAGGACAAACGTGGATTTGGCACAGGGCGGTAGAGGACCATTAGAGCAATGCATATATGAAATATGAAGCTGATCCGTGAAAGAAAAACAGAAATTATAAGATATTTCCTGAGCGTTAAAGTTTTTGAAGCACTAAGTATATGATGTTAACCCTGGGCTTGGCGGGGGCGGGACGAACGTGGATTTGGCACAGGGCAGTAGAGGACCATTAGAGCAACGCATATATGAAATATGAAGTTGATCCGTGAATGGAAAGAAAAATTATAAGATATTTACCTGTGCATTAAAGTTTTTGAAGCACCAAGTATGTGACCTTGACCCTGGGATTGGCGGGGGCAGGACGAACGTGGATTTGGCACAGGGCGGTAGAGGACCATTAGAGCAATGCGTATATGAAATATGAAGATGATCCATGAAAGAAAACAGAAATTATAAGATATTTACCCGAGCGTTAAAGTTTTTGAAGCACTAAGTATGTGACCTTGACCCTGGGCTTGGCGGGGGCAGGACGAACGTGGATTTGGCACAGGGCGGTAGACGACCATTAGAGCAATGCGTATATGAAATATGAAGTTGATCCGTGAATGGAAATAAAAATTATAAGATATTTACCTGAGCGTTAAAGTTTTTGAAGCACTAAGTATGTGACCTCGACCCTGGGCTTGGCGGGGGCAGGACGAACGTGGATTTGGCACAGGGCGGTAGACGACCATTAGAGCAACGCGTATATGAATATGAAGTTGATCCGTGAATGGAAATAAAAATTATAAAGATATTTACCTGAGCGTTAAAGTTTTTGAAGCACCAAGTATGTGACCTTGACCCTGGGATTGGTGGGGCAGGACGAACGTGGATTTGGCACAGGGCGGTAGAGGACCATTAGAGCAATGCGTTATGATGAAATATGAAGATGATCCATGATCCCATGAAAGAAAACAGAAAGTATAAGCTATATTTACCCAAGCGTTAATGTTTTTTGAAGCACTAAGTATGTGACCTTGACCCTGGGCTTGACGGGGGCAGAACGAACGTGGATTTGGCACAGGGCGGTAGTGGACCATTAGAGAGCAATGCGTATATGCGTGTTCGAGTTATGCTCTGGATACAAAATCAGAGCACGAAACAACAAAGGGAGATAAGTAAACAAGAATTCCGCGGAATCAGATGCCTCGCCTTGTCCCGCCTTGACCTCGAGCCTGGGCCCGAAAGCAATTTTCACTGGCCCGAACATATTATACAATTATTGACTAGTGAACCATAGAATATCAGATTATATTCTATGGCTCACTAGTCAATAATTGTTTTATTATATGATAATAGTCTGTATATAGCACTTACGACCTTATGCTACTAGACAAAAATTGAAAAAAAGTTTAAAAATTAAAAATAATAATGCTTGCTACTGGAGCCCAGAATTTTTTTGAATAGTCCTATATTTATCTACATATATCTGCACAGGTCCACATAATGCCACAATATTTTCAACACAGTTTACGGAAATGTAATATAATCATTTACCTGTATAAATTACCTGTAAGTGGTCAGTGGTCAGTTGCACATGCTAGCACATGCACAGGTGAATAGTCTGTATATAGCACTTACGACCTTATGCTAACTGGACAAAAATTTAAAAAAATAATTTGAAGAAAAAAAATGCAAAAAAAAAATATGGAAAAAAAAAGTTTAAAAATAACAATGCTTGCTACTGGAGCCCAGATTTTTTTTCCAGTCAAACTGAAAAATAATTTGAAAAAAAAAAAATGAAGAAAAAAAAAAAAAAAAAAATAATGAAAAAAAAAAAAAAAAAAAAAAAAAAAAAAAAGTAAAAATAATAATAATGCTTGCTATTGGAGACCAGATTTTTTTTTAATAGTCCTATATTTATCTACATATATCTGCAGAGGTCCACATAATGCCACAATATTTTCAACACAGTACCCAATGTAGTGATTTACCTGTATAAATTACCTGGTCAGCAGTGGTCAAGCACTGGACATCTGCACATGCTAGCCCATGCTTAGCACATGGTTCTCCCAGTTTCTATTGTTCTCTCTACAGGTAAGGTGTACAGAGCACACGAGAAAAGGTATACAGAGCAGACGAGAAAACAGGTCTTCATGCATTATTGTCCAGTTTGTAGAGTGCGCAAAACAAAAAAGGGAGATAACTGAAAAATTAGCTACGCAAGAGTTGTCATTCTTGTGCGCGACCACACCTCCGGGTCGTGGTCTATGCATGTGTGAAGTTTCATGAAAATATTCCAAAGGGTGGTCGAGTTATGCTCCGGACAGGAAATCAGTGAGCGAAAACAAAAAAGGGAGATAACTCAAAAATTAGCTATGCAAGAGTTGTCATTCTTGTGCACGACACACCTTCGGTTCGTGGTCTAATTGAATGTGTTAAGTTTCATAAAAATATTCCAAAGGGTGGTCGAGTTATGGTCAATCAGTGCGCGAAACAAAAAAGGGAGATAACAAAAAATTAGCTATGCAAGAGTTGTCATTCTTGTGCGCGACACACCTTCGGGTCGTGGTCTATGCATGTGTGAAGTTTCATGAAAATATTCCAAAGGGTGGTGGAGTTATGCTCCGGACACGAAATCAGTGCGAGAAACAAAAAAGGGAGATAACTCAAAAATTAGCTATGCAAGAGTTGTCATTCTTGTGCACGACACACCTTTGGTTCGTGGTCTAATTGAATGTGTTAAGTTTCATAAAAATATTCCAAAGGGTGGTCGAGTTATGGTCAATCAGTGCGCGAAACAAAAAATAAAAAAGGGAGATAACTAAAAAATTAGCTATGCAAGAGTTGTCATCTTGTGCGCGACACACCTTCGGGTCGTGGTCTATGACATGTGAAGTTTCATGAAATATTACCAAAGGGTGTTCGAGTTATGCTCCGGACAAGAAGTGTCTGCGGCGGACGCGGACGCGGCGCGCTGTCAAATCCATAGTATCCCCCGACGGAGTCCGGGGGATACAATTAAATTAGCCTGACTAACATGACGTGTGAAAGAGCATCAAAGAAACCAATTTGAAAACCAAACATACTTTAATTAGCTTGAATAACATGATTAAAGTGATCAGAGAAACCAGTTTGAAAAAATAATTAAGTGATCATAATATCATAATACCATCATCAATTATTCAAGAAACCAAAGATGCTAAGAATTATTAACAAAATTAAATGTTCTATGTAACTGGTTGTGGGGGGGATTTTGTCCTACCCTCATCTGAGCGGGGGGATTTTGTATAGCTGCATTTTTCTTCGGGGGGATTTTGTCCTACCCTACATTTGAGCGGGGGGGATTTTGTCCTACCCTGCGGATCTGAGCGGGGGGGATTTTGTCCCTACCCTGCATCTGAGCGGGGGGGATTTTGTCCGCCTGTGTCAAAAAGCACGGGGGGGATTTTGTCCGGGGGGGATTATGTCCGGCTCCCATTATTTCCCTTTGTAAACAACTATTTAGCTTATTTACAATATTAGAGCAAAAGTGTAGCCCAGCAACTTCTCACAACATTAGTTATGGTCCACCCTTAATCAAATGATACATTGCATTTAACCCTTTCAACACCAAAGGCCTGTACAGTGGTATTGGCAAAACGTGTAGATCCAGATGAGCCGGCTCGTGACGAGCCATCTCATCAGGATCTGCACTTTTTGCAAGTAATTTTCATATTTTTGAGAACAAAAACACCCCTTGTTTCAAAGTCTGGAAAGCATTTTGTGGTGATTGGATTGGTTGCAAAATTAACATATCAAAATCCATTCCAGCTACTTAGGGGTGAAGGTGTTTGATGGCTACAAAACTCCGAGGAAAAGACAATCACATATAATTCCAGCACAAAAATATTTACACAATTCCCTAACATTTGATTGGTCCGTAGCAAGTCTCTGTCCAAAATTTATATCCCAGTAAACTCCCACGCCGAACTACTTTCCGTAACTGTGAGGCGCAGTTAAAATAGTTCTTAAGAAAACGGAAAATAAACACATTTTCTTGATGAATTTATTGCAAATGCTGGAATTATAGTGAATGAATGGCCTTTTTGTGGAATTTATCGGGGATATAAACTTGGAAAAGTCGCGGGAATACTGGACGAGGCCTTCCGGCCTTCGTCCAGTATTCCCGCGACTTTTCCAAGTTTATACCCCGATAAATTCCACACAAAGGCCATTCATTCCTATAAACTACCCATGGGAAGCCAATGGAGCACATGTACTTGCCGGAACCATTGCACACGAAGCCAGCCTCGTATCTGTCCATAAAGCCAAATGGGCCATAGTCCATGGTCAGCCCCATAATACTCATGTTGTCTGTGTTCAATACACTGGAATACAAGAATGAGCCTTTCACAGGGGAGAATATACACTGGAGATGGGAGTGTCGGTGAAATATGTCAACACTTGTCCACTACTCTCATTGTTGACAATACAGGAAGTACAGCAATGACCACAAGCATGTAGCAGAGCTCCAGATAAGCTGCATATTTGCTTAAATACCCAATTAAAATTGCCAAAAACCCAATTGAAATCAGAAGTAGCGAATATCAAAAAGCAATAACAATTTTGTGGTACCTTTATCATGCTGCAGAAAACAATAAGCAGATCACAAACATAGCATATTTTTCTTATTGTCCATTAAAACATACGTTTTCATTTCGAAGCAAACTATTCAATAATTGCTGTCTGTTGATGTGTAAACAGTAGTGTGATTTTATTTTACCCAATTAAAATTTTGAAATACCCAATTGCTTCAGAAATGATGGAGTGACAATACGCAATTACTAATTCCTTATCTGGAGCCCTGATGTAAGAATAAAAATGTATATTCAATTAAAATACAGTTGCAGAAATGTATACAGAACAGTACTGGTAATTAAAATTAATTTGTGACCAGTGTAGCTCCTGATCAAATAGCACACTCATGTAGCCTGATAACGATCTACAATGTACATGCATATTGCTTGTTAGTAGCATAACGGGAGCTTCATTGATGGAATGGCGATCAGTATAGATCCTGATCAGACTGTGCGGCTGCACAGGCTGATCTGAATCTACACTGGTCGAAAAAACCCATAAGCCCAATTTCTCCAGTCACAGCCACATATTACCTGGCTATTGCTGGGATGTTAAACCCATTCACTTTCACTTTCCCACTAGCAGGCTCAATAAAATCAAGTTTTAGCCATAATATACTTAAGGCCAAAAGAAACATTACAGTATATAAATGGTTCGATATTTTGTGAACAAGTATGTTTTAAAACCTGATGTAAAATGTTTTTGAAATGAAGGGCGTTGTTGTCTTTTCATTGTTTACACAATCTCTTTAAACACGTGCATCTAATGTTTTGGTGCAGTAGTTGCAGATTAGATTCAGCATTAAAAAACATTTTACATCAGGTTTTTAAACATACTTGTTCACAAAATATCGAGCCATTTACATACTGTAAAGTTTTTTAAAGTCTTTTGGCCTTAAGTATATTTAACTGAGGCTCAGTACGCCTTAGACTTTTTACTTGTTTCCTAGTCGTGCCAGATAAAGCCTAGATCAAACAACACAAGCATGGACCAATTTTCGAGATGTCCTGCCTTGTCACCATGGAGCTGTAAGAGCGTGCTAGGTAATCGGGAGCTGCTTTTGTTAAAGATCCAATAATTGCCATTTTGTCAGGATGGTTCACATAAATGTTTCTTTCTTTGCTTGTGTGTTGGGGTTTAACAGCCTATCAACAGCTAAGGTCATTTAAGGCCGGGTCAATGGGTTTAGTACTAAATCCCATATATTACATGTACCTGTACAAATGGGGGGAAAATCCCAAAATACAACTGAATATTTACAATAAAAAAACTTTATATTCAGCACTGAAATCAGAATAATCCTGATATGATGCCAGGTCCTCAAAAGCAGTAGGATCAGTAATAATCTTTCTACTTTTATAACGGGTAATAACCCAATTCAGCTCCCAGGTAACAAAAGAGACAAAGATAAAAACGTACCCAAGGGCCAAACCAGGCAAATCGTGATTCCTATAAAGAGGAACCCCTACTGTTAATTTACTCCGTCGCGTTCGCCCGACCAACCACCCACTCACATAAATGTGGTCGTGACTCGAGAAGTTGGTACTTATGACATTTGCAACCAGTGTAGACCCAGACCAGCCTGCGCTGATCCGTCATACCTATAACAAACAAAATAGATCCTGATCAGGCTGCTAAAGTATGCTAGCAGACCAATAGACAGACTGGCCACAAATACCAGTCACAAATCTACGATGGATTAATTGATAGAGAAATCTGTGATAACTTCTGTAAATAACGTTTGAAATGGACAAAATGTAAATGTGGCTCTGACTAGAGAAATGGGGCTTAGGAGAATTGTGACCAGTGTAGCTCCTGATCAAATAGCACACTCCTGTAGCATGATACTGATCTGTATTGCTTGTGAGAAGCATAACGGATGTTTCATTGATGGAATGGCGAACAGTGCAGATTCTGATCAGACTGCGGATGCACAGGCTGATCTGAATCTACACTGGTCGCAAAACCCATAAGCCCAATTTCTCCAGTCACAGCCATAAATTGACAAAATGTCAAACCAAAAGTGGAATTAAAGTCTGCATGTGAACTGAAATGCTAACGTTTGAGATCAATTAAGAAATTATCATACATTTTCAAAATAAATATTGACATGGCCTTTATAAAGAATAGGCATACCCGTGGCAGAAGCCGACAGACATCCACTCAGCCACCATGACTGCTGTGCGCTGTACGACCGCCTTCCAGAACTCAAGGTACATCTTCTCCTTGTCCCCAGAATGGGCGGACCATATCTACAACAAGAGTGCCGCAAGTCACAAAATACGCCCGTCGAATATGGGCCAGACAGCGAAGATGCAGAAATGTGAAGCTGTCACCAAGGCAAGAAACATTAATGAGAATTTGAAAGTCTATAGCATTATTTCTTCATCTCGTTGTGCTAAACATGTATACTAATTTAGGCAGAGATAGAAAAGTAGAGTGTAAAGTAGGAATTATAGGGAATTGGATACAATAATGTAGAAAAAATGGTGTGATATAAAAAATTAAAAAAATATTTTTTCGGCATAAAATCACCAAGATGACACTTTCAATATGGTGTAGAGCATTCTATGTAAGACGTGTGTATAGTTTCAGAACGATCGACTGAACGGTTTCGGAGGAGTTGTGCACACAAATCGTGTACGTATATAGAATTGTATAGAAAAATGTATAAAAAATGGCTAAGTTAAAAAGGTGATATATTTTTGTTAAAAATATGGCATAAAAACACAGGTGCATAAAAACATTTCAAGATCGTGAACGGTTTCGGAGGAGTTGTGTACACAAACTCTGTACCGAATATGAATGTATGAACAATGTAGATGGCAAGTAAAAAAGTGATATTTTTGTTTAAACAAAATTTGGCATAAAAACACAAGCATCATGTGTAAGACGTGTTTACAAATCGATCGACTGAACGGTTTCGGAGGACCTCCCAGGGTGTCCGGTTTAGAGAGGTTCCACTGTAGCATGTGATAATCAGGGTCTACATTAGCCATCAATGTCCTACAGTACATTTTCTCAGCCAGTGGCCCATCATTAATCCTACAGCCATACCTCAGTATAGAACATCTGGATGGAGTAGTCGAGCATCTGTCGCAGGATGTCCTCCCGTCCTACACTCGGCCCCTTCCGCCCGGTGTCCGCTGCCTCTGGCTTGAAGATCTCAAACGACCCAAATCTTCGATATAAATGCATATTGACCTCAGAAAGTTGATTCAAAATGTCATATTGACCTGAATGCGGAGCGACATTGTGGATTGGCTAAAGTATCTTTGACATCATTAAAATCCATGACGTTGCCAATCATATCACGCTCTTCACCAGCAACGTCGCTGAACATGGTGATTATGAATTGCGCCAAAATGGCGTAAAGCAATGTTAATCGTAATGTTCACAGCACAAATGGATGCTATATTATTGAAAAGGGGACACATATGGGAATTTCTAAATCAATAATAAAACAATTAATAACAATAATTGTATAATATTTTCTTTATCGCTAATCGGAAGTATATATTGGGAACAACAACCGAATTGTCTCATCAGGACGGTTTAGATGAGTGGACACAACATATACATCCCAACCTGTGCACACACCTGAAGAACGTTGGGGCGATCCTCAGGACGATGGAACACTGCTCATCTATGGCATTGCCATCATAGAAAATATCGCGGACAACGGTGGAGTCCGACGTCATACATGTTCCCGCCCTCGTTGTTGGTATACCCAGATGGTGAATGGCCTTTAACAGAGGAACAACATGTCAGGATCTGACAATAACTAGATTTGTCAGTAAGCGGGGGCTTACGGAATACGCCCCCCCGCGTCAGCCCTGACCTAGAATGAATTAGGCTTAACGAAGGTAAACATACATTCCAGCTCGCATACTATCATTTTCAGATAAAAGACTATGTCAGCACATATGGAGAGTGCGATGGTGGTTCCAGTTGAAAAAAGCAAACTAGACATTCTAAGTCCGTGACCTTGACCCCTGGCATAAAAGGGGGTCGTAGGTTTGTTGCAGAATGATGTATGAGTGTCAGAGAAGGGCCGGGTAAAATATCACTGCATTCCGCAAAGGGAAAGAGAAGTTAAAAGGAAATTTACAATCGTTAAGTTTTCATTTTTTTCTAAGTTTCTAAGTCCGTGACCTTGACCCCTGGCATAAATGGGGGTCGTAGATTTGTTGCAGAATGATGTATGAGTGTCAGAGAAGGGGCGGGTAAAATATGAAAGATTTCCGCAAAGGGAAAGAGAAGTTAAAAGGAAATTTACAATTGTTAAGTTTTCGTTTTTGTCTAAGTTTCTAACTCCGTGACCTTGACCCCTGGCATAAATGGGGGTCGTAGGTTTGTTGCAGAATGATGTACGAGTGTCAGAGAAGGGGCGGGTAAAATATGAAAGATTTCCGCAAAGGGAAAGAGAAGTTAAAAGGAAATTTACAATTGTTAAGTTTCGTGACGGACGGAAAGACGGACGGACGGACAAGCTGACTCCAGTATACCCCCCCACAAAACAAGCAAACTAGACATTCTAAGTCCGTGACCTTGACCCCTGGCATAAATGGGGGTCATAGGTTTGTTGCAGAATGATGTACGAGTGTCAGAGAAGGGGCGGGTAAAATATGAAAGATTTCCGCCAAGGGAAAGAGAAGTTAAAAGGAAATTTACAATTGTTAAGTTTTGTGACGGACGGAAAGACGGACGGACGAAGCTGACTCCAGTATACCCCCCCACAAAACAAGCAAACTAGACATTCTAAGTCCGTGACCTTGACCCCTGGCATAAATGGGGGTCGTAGGTTTGTTGCAGAATGATGTATGAGTGTCAGAGAAGGGCCGGGTAAAATATCACTGCATTCCGCAAAGGGAAAGAGAAGTTATAAGGAAATTTACAATTGTTAAGTTTTCGTTTTTTTCTAAGTTTCTAAGTCCGTGACCTTGACCCCTGGCATAAATGGGGGTCGTAGGTTTGTTGCAGAATGATGTATGAGTGTCAGAGAAGGGGCGGGTAAAATATGAAAGATTTCCGAAAAGGGAAAGAGAAGTTAAAAGGAAATTTACAATTGTTAAGTTTTATTTTTTCTAAGTCCGTGACCTTGACCCCTGGCATAAATGGGGGTCGTAGGTTTGTTGCAGAATGATGTATGAGTGTCAGAGAAGGGGCGGGTAAACTATGTAAGATTTCCGCAAAGGGAAAGAAGTTAAAAGGAAATTTACAATTGTTAAGTTTTCGTTTTTTTCTAAGTTTCTAAGTCCGTGACCTTGACCCCTGGCATAAATGGAGAAGTTAAAAGGAAATTTACAATTGTTAAGTTTTGTGACGGACGGAAAGACGGACGGACGGACAAGCTGACTCCAGTATACCCCCCCCTCCCCCCCCCCCACAACTTCGTTGCGGGGGGTATAAAAATCAATGTATATGGACTAGCAAAAAGAATAGGCACTACACAGATGTGTCAGCTGATCTATGGGCTACAATAAACGTAAACTTTGTAGCGATAAGCCATGTTGTGTAATGGTGTTACTTCTAAAACAATTACCTCACTACAGAGAAACTCCCGGAGTGTACTTCTCAGCACCTTTCTGCCGTCAGCATGCCTCGAGTATGGTGTTTTGCCTGCACCTTTCAGCTGAATTTCCCATCTCTCACCAGAACTGTTCACGACCTCACCTAGGTACCTGCAATAATTAATGATTGGGGTTTTAGATCTGTTCAGCAGCAAGGTCATATACACAGGAATGTGCCTGTATGGGGGAGCACCATACATTCCGCACTGTATTTACAATACAAACTGTCAGCACTGAAAGACAACATCCTTGTCTGGTGCCAGGCACCCTAACTATATCGCGTCACATGGCCCGAGGTGTGACGTACAGTCTACATTTGTTTGCTCAAAGTCTGCGTGACTGATGGAAATAGCTTGAGTCTACGAACATTTAAGTTAACAAGAGTTATCATATAAGAAAAATGTACATGGGACCAATAATTTGACTTTGAGTTATCAGTAGTTTGATTTAAGAGAGTGTGAGGTAACGAGTGTAGACTGTACGTCCAAAGTTCTTTATGCCTACGATACCTAGACCTGAATTGTGAACACTGTCTCTCTGTCGACTTAGTAATGTGGCTAGGACTATAAGCACACACACATATTTTGAAGTGCTTATATGTCTAAATCACAGTGGAACCTCTAAACCAAACACCCTGGGAATCTCCCAGGGTGCCTGGTTCAGTGAGATTCCACTGAAGCACTTACATAGCTGCCCCATCGCCAAGTTGGCCAGAGAAATGTCCAAACTGGTGACCACAATAACAATGGGCGGCTGTCTCTGATCCGGGAAGTAGCTTGTTTCCACTGAAATACTCCACTACTTCAGGTCTCTGTCAATAGATTAGCAATTTTTAAACCTTACACCGCTATCTTATTTTTTTTGTCATCTGCTGTTTTTTTTTATATTTCCCATTTTTTATATCAAAAACATGCTTTGACAGAACTTTAGAATAATTTACAACATGCTTTGACAGCACTTCAGAATCATTTCCATTCGAAATGATTCTGAAGTGCTGTCAAAACATGTTTTTATTGAGAGATAAGGTAAGATATAAAAGCAACAGCAGACTACAATTGGTGTGAGTAGTGGTCTAAGGGTTAATATGAGATACTGATGAACAGGTACATGTCGCAATAATACTTAACTTTTTTGTATTTTCTTTATTTTTATGTGAAAGTATATACACTGCAGCTCCATTATAACGCGATGGTCGGGGTCCAAGATTTCAAATCGCGATCGGCTATAAAATTTCGGGTTACTGCATGATTGCCCCGTGATGCGATGATGAAAGTCGCACGTTCGCGACGTCTGTGGCACATCAAAAGGTGTGTTGACCAATCAGTAACATTTCAAAACATAGCCTAAAGGTCACACAGTTTACAGCCTCGTGCTGAATGATGTCATACAATAAACACCTGTACACACAGCTGGGTGTATTGATTTTTTTGCACAAAGCATCACACAAATCTCGTCTGTGTAATATGTGTCGGGTGTAATCGCATCTGGATTTGGAATGCATATCACCTGGCACGGATATTGCACGGTTCGGATAAGCAACACGGAAGGTCGTATGTCGCCGGACTTCCGTGCAAATAGGGGGGTCGCACTGTATGCATATCAACATGATTACCTGATTAAAGGTATTGCATTTGCTAACATATAATAATAATAATTCTTTCATGGACTTTGAATGTCGTTGTTTGAATAAACTTACAGAAATCACGAATCAACTAATTACACGATGACTACAACGTCCGACGATTTTTTTTTCTTGGTTTTCCTTTTTCTTCTCTATTTTTTTAATATTTTTTTGAGATCCACGAGAGACACGCGTTATAATGGAGATCGCGCTATACGCGATCGCGTTATAATGGAGCTGCAGTGTATTGTGGCAGCTCATTTGAACCGAGTGGTCACAATGTATTCTTTTATATATAAGAAAAAAAAGTGTATATCCTCAAATTGATACGAGTTAAGAGTAAAACTATAACATACACCAACATTTTTACAGATGCATATGGTATGAAACAAATAAATATGACTTTTATTCATTTTAAAGCTTTCTACAAGTGCCTGTTAATAAATTTAATTAAATTTTCATTCAACTGAATGCTTACATAAAATTGCCTTTCAAAAAAATAGCAAATACAAAATGCGAGTAAACTTGTAATTAATTTTTTTTCAGAAACAACTAGATGTTATGTTTGTAAAACATTGATATGCCCCCATGGCATACTGGAATCTAACTACAGATTGTGTGTAGAAAAGAAAACTTTAAATTTACACAAATTGCAAAGTCAATTGAGACAGTCTTACAAACTTTTTGACATAAGATTGTGTCACACATGTTCAGGTGAATGAACTGTCCAAATATTAAAGCAATCCTTCAAGTAATATTACATGTTGAAGAAACTCTTACAAACTGTTTGACGTAAGAAAATGGCTAAGTGTTTCAGCATCATTTCGAAAGTCACAATGGTCAAGGTCATGTCATTGGTGGTGCGAGTGTGTCACACATGTTCAGGTGAATGAACTGTCCAAATATCAAAGCAATCCTTCAAGTAATATTGAAGATATTACATGTTGGAGAAACTCTTGCAAACTTTTTGATTTAAATGTATATACACAGGCGGGAAATACGGATATACGGTTGGACGTACGGAACCTCAAGTGCAACGCAATGTGCCCCCTTCATATCGTATAGGGGCATACAAATTATAAACGTTCTGGTGCCACTTGGATATAAAACAGGGCCCGGTTGCTCAAACATAGAACTGTTTGCTTAACAGACTGTTAAATCCCTGACACTGTTAAGGATTTAACAGCTTAACATAGGTTTTGAGCAACCGTTCCCAGGTTATCAAATGTTGTAATAACATTATTTTAAGTATTTGCTCTGGTATTACCTTTAACTCTGTTTCCCCAAGGTCCAATAGAGCCATTGCACTTTTGGAATAGGAAACCAGTTGTGGGTTTACAACTGGGTCGGGTTGAACTTTGGAAAAGCATGCTCCTGGGACCTGTAAAAAAAGACCATGTGTTCAGAACTGTATGAGCTATCTGTTAACCTGATAGGTCACCCTGGTATTTATACATGCATTTGTTGTTTTTTTTATAAAATGTGACATGTCATAATAATATGAGGCTTAGACACAGTGCATTTTACAAAGAATTAAGTTGCTGATGAACTAGCACTCTACCTTCTATAGTTGCGATCAGTAATTAACTCTTGCAATCTACTCCTGTACCGTCCGTAGCCAGAGTTACGATTTCACTCATAGGATTCCCCGGCAGAATAGCGAATCAGATCTGATTCACACTTTGTGAATCAGATCTGATTCACACTTTAGCAGTTAATTGTGAACGATGTTCTATGTTTTTGGACTGAAATGAGAGTTAATATTATGAAAATAACATATTCATGTAATTATGACATACATTTACATATGTAGATGACCTGATAAAGTAAATTTAAGCTAGAATCAACAAGTGGTCCAGTCAGTGGCAGCCAAATTCAACATGTAAAAGTTCAAATGGCTTCCATTTTCTATAAAGGCAAAAACTAATTTTCCAAACCTTCTACAATGGTAAAAATGTTTCAGAATTATTAGTTTGTATTACTTTTACAATACTAATATTTTTTCAGATGGAAAATATCTCAAATATGTCACATTTAACTGCTAAAATGCGAATCACTGGCAGATCTGATTCGCTATTCTGCAGAGGAATCCTACAAGTGGAATCGTAACTCTGGCTTCAGACGGTACGGGAGTAAATTGCAAGTTACCGTTCACAACTATACCTTCTACAGCCTGATACAAACGCACAACTGCTATTAGTTACACATATTAAAGAGTGTGAAGCAGTATACAGGTATAGATTTGATAAAATCTCTTGATTTTCAATAAAATTTTGTCACACCTGCAATTTTAGAAAATTTAACACATTTACATAATTATAATATTACCTCCCGCGTATGATTATCGACGACCGGGTCAATAGGGAGCGTCTTAATGACCACATTGTCAAAGTTCAAAGTTTCAAGGGTGGCCATATTGCGAACTTTTCCAGCAAATTTGGTGGCCAGACTACGAGTCAACAGCATTTATTATTTACACAGTTAGGAAGGTCAGAGCTAAATGTTTGTCACTACATATTTTGCTCAGATTGTTATGCCTGTTAAATACATGTATTTTACAACTAAAAATCGAGGAAAAAAAATTGTAAAAATACTATGCTTCAATGTCAATAAAGGCTTTTATTGCGTAATATAAAGCGTTTACAGTCTCAGATTACGGAGGACGAGTTAATACAGCGGTACCTGTATAAAATAAACTAATCACAAAACGTGACTAGCGGATTAACAACAACAACGTGACTGAATATGCAGGAATGAAAGTCTTACACCAAATGTCAACGAATTTTAAAATGCTAAACTGGCAACACAAGGTATGTACATGCATCATGGGTACTTCATACAGTGCAGCATGACGAGACAGAACGCATATATGTTACCGTTGTTCCGGACAGTGTAGATCCCGGTCAGAGTGAACTTTTGTGCAATCTGACAGGGATTTAGAATGCCCAATTGATACATCATTTTTTAAACTATTTAGTTCCTATAGTGACATTTATTAAACCTCTATTATCACATTAATTTAAAAAGTGCATGGAATGTCCACTCATGCCGTGTATCTCACGTTAATTGGGATGCATGGAATGGCCATTAAAGTATGGAATGGTCCCTCTAGTATCCCGTTAAATGGGAATCCAGAAAATTATAACATTAATAGGGAGTAAAATTCAAATTAATTGGGAGCGCATGGAATGGCCCTTAATTATCACATTGGGGTGCATGAAATGTCCCCTCAATATCGCATTAATTGAGAGTGTATGTTATAGCCCATACATTATCACATTAATTGATGATATGAGATGGCTCATCCTCAAGTATTACATTAATTGCGAATGCATGAAATGGCTTCTCAATTATCCCATTAATTGGTGTAGTATATGTATAGGTTAATATACTGAAGTAGTATTAAGTGAATTTTCTTTTTAATTCAAATTCTGGGTCATTGATTGTCTCGACCTTTTGGACTTTTTTTGTTTTGTTTTATATAACATAAATTCCCCACCTACCATTTTTGTCAAAAATGGTAGGTGGGGAATTTATGTTATATGAATACATTTTTAGTTTGAAATAATACAAACGTTATCCCCTCAATTCTTTTTTCGACTAAATTGTATCAAAATATTGAATTTATTGTGAATAAAATAAAAAACATAAAATTATGAAACCTGTAGCCTATTTCACTAACATTGCAAAGTATACTTATCTAGCAAAGTATTTTAATTATACTGAATGTATTACATTATCACAGCCATTTTGGCTGTGATAATGTAATAAATTCAGTATAATAATTATGCATACATTTAATCATCAAATATATGCAGTTGTTAGTTTTATATGAAATAATACATTTCGTGCAAAATAAATGATTATTCCCTCAAAGTATACAATGTACTTTGCTAAATAAGTATACTTTGCAATTTTGATGAAATCGGCTACTGGTATGGATCTAAATCATCTGTTAGAGGCATTTGTAGTGTTCACACAAATCCATACCAAACAGTGCTAGTCTTGATCAGCCCAAGTGTGCATACTGAATTGGGGATACACTGTACCCTTTTTGTAGAAATCCTTGCACTGTCCGTGCTATCCAACCCCCCCCACTCTCAAATCAAATGCCGGATCCGCTCCTGTGCTGGTAAAGTCGATTTGCTCTATATCACTACATAATGAACATTTGGTATGTTGTTGTGTGACTTTTTTCATGTGCAACAACCTCTTCTGTGAAGCACTACTATTTCAAATTACTGTCTAAACCCGACACACAGAAAACTTCAGTGTGTTGAATTTGGATATGTTTCACTGTAATATACCTCTATATCTTTTAAAAGTCTAGCAATACTGGCTGAATATCTTCTGGCCTTCATCCAGTATAGTTTGACCTTTAACAATTTATAGTAGAACATATGGGGTTCATTCTTACCGGAATCTCAATAACCCTGGCTTAGCCCTCAGACACATTTCTGGCTTTCTTGTATGCGGGTGCTAATCCTATTACTTTTATAGAGTTGGGCTAAGTGACTCTGATGTGGTGAGGACATGGAGCCCGTTTCACTAAACTGTGTATGACTAAAATGTTTGTAAGTCTCATCAGGATCTGCACTTTTTGCAAATCATTTTCATAGTTTTGAGAGCAAAAACACGCCTTTTTTATAAATGGTCTTGTCTGAAAATCATTTTGTGACGATTGAATTGGTTTAAAAATTAACACATTAAAATCCATTCCAGTTACTTGTGGTGAAAGGGTTAAAGGATCTATACTGTTTGTTAGAAGCGTGGCGAGTGTTTCACTGATGGAACAGTAAACAATGTAGACCTTGATCAGATTGAGTTGATGTTTATGCTGATCCGGTCACAAAGTTTATAAGCTTGATTTATCCAGTGCCAGCCACATATATATTCTTATATACCCAGAATTATTCAAATTGGTGCTGTTTGTCTAACATGGTTTGCTTAGTATTAACCCTTTCAATACCATAGGCCTGTATAGTGGTATTGGCAAACAGTGTATAGATCCAAATGAGCCGGCTCGTGACGAGCCGTCTCATCAGGATCTGCACTATTTGCAAGTCATTTTCATATTTTTGAGAGCAAATGTACAAGCCTGAAATGTGCAGGCAAATGTACAAGTCTGAAATCATTTCATGACGATTGGATTGGTTGAAAAATTAACATCAAATTTCCATTCCAGTTACTTAGGGGTGAAATGGTTAATGCCCATACTTATTCAAGTTGGTGCTGTTTGTCTAACATGTTTTTCTTCTTATTAAGCCATTACTATGTATACATCTCCCCTCCACTCATGTTAACTATGCCCGGCTTATGAAGTATACAGAGGGGTATATAGTTTTCGCTTTTTTGTCCGTCCGTGGCACATAAACATAACATTTCGAAACTTGTGTCCGTCAAGTTTTTGTAAGAGTTCTCAAACCACATATAGGGGCCCTAAGTGTGTTGACAGACTACATTTTCTAGTTTCAATCTGTTCCACACTGCCAACGGGATTTTGACAAATAAACGTATCAAGTTCGAAAAATAGCAAACTTTTAACTACATTTGTATGCCCCATCATATGAGTCCAGGGGGAATTTAGTGTTAGCCTTGTTCATCCATGCCATGCATCCGTGACAAACCTTGTAACTTTACATGAGCTGTATAGACGTCACCTTGCTTAGTATTTATCATACATACCTTGCCTGTTTCTTATTCCACCTGGGTGTGGATTGAAACTCTTTGCGTAAATAAACGATTTGTTCTGTTCTGTTCAATATACTGAAGTAGTACCTTGTATTAAGGATACCCGGAACAATACATTTGCTAAATATTGGAGCGTGTACTATATTTTACTATTATAGTGGAATTGTGAACCAATCAGCAGCAAGAACACACACCACGTGTTCGGCTCTGTGCCATTGATTGTCAAACCAAATGACACAAACCACATACATACTGCGTATTTATTTTGAGTGTTGAATTTTGCACTTTCCAATTTCTTTCTTTGCATAGCTCACACAATATGGGTCATGCATAACTATAAATCTTATTTGACAAACAAATGTTACTTATTATGCATCACTAAACTGTAAGCTGCGTTTGGTAGACAAATGCTATTTATACTAAATCGCTTTGCATATGCTAAAATGTATAGCAAATAGATATCTGCATGCTGGTTCACTTGCCACTTTTCAACTAGACGTATGTGACAAAGTTTTTTCGAGCGGGTATGGTGTACCATGAGGACATGGGGGGCCGTGATTATTCTACCATTACTTTTATTTAATTGAGCTGATGCAGGGGCGGATACAGAAGTAATTGCAGGGGGGGGAGGGTCTGTAATTACAATTCGGCATAGCCGACCTCTGCAACGCGAACTCGTAAAGTGTGGGGGGGGGGGGGGGGGGGGGGGGGGTCTAGGGGTCCTACCCCCTCCCCCCGGAAATGTTTAAATGCCAGATCGCCGCATTCGCGACCTATGCTGATCCAGATCTGACTGACATCTGTGTAGTCCGAACTATATCACCACTGCTCACATGCACGACCTGGTGTCAGATTATTACTATTATATTAAAGTAATAACCTAGCTGCATTCACATATGCCAGATTGAGTAATATTGATCATAGTTTGAATATTACTCATTGATTATCAATTATGAATGTCAATTTATTTTAGTACTATGTGAACCCCGTCTCGTCGTGGCACACTGCCTGCCTTCATGAGCTTTATAGACGTCACGGTCTTGTTTAGTATTTATCATATACTCAGCAACACTAGAAACGTCCCACTTTTTAAACCGATATATCTCTGGATATGTTTATGTTACACATTCTGTGAATGTACATGCGATACACTGGTCATTTTGTGAATACACCCGTGTTAAGTTTCCACCAAAACGGTCACCAACCGGAACGTTTATTTCCACTTATTGCACGTGCGCGCTATACCTGTACTCGATAAATTAATTCAGTCAATGTCGTACGATACTTGCGACACAGGCTAATCCGAAAATTGAAAAACGTTTTACTTTTTTATTGTTTTCATCATGCCACGCTTGTCTAAAGTTGAAATAAATCAGGCAATTGGAATGCTGGACGCGGGAATGACAGCCAGTGCCGTGGCCCGCAGGTTCGGCTGCTGTCGGAAGACCATACAGCTAGAGGACGATCGTCCCCGCCCCGGTCACCCCCACCCCCCCCCCCCCCCCCACCGTGCCACCACCGCCAGGACTGACCGCCACATCACGTTAACCCACTTACGTCAGTGTCGTTTGCCAGCCACCCTAACGGCTAGGAGATACGATGTGTCAGCGCAGACCATCCGTAGGCGCTTGCGATGCAACGTGCTGCCAATCAGAGCACGACGCCCATATACCGGTCAAATAATGACGCGACGCCACCGTGGTGCTAGGTTATTGTGGTCGCAACGTAATTTGAATTGGCGGCGGCCTGAGTGGAACCGAGTTCTCTTTACTGACGAATCTCGGTTCACACTCAGCCATGCAGATGGTAGGCTACGCGTATACAAACGCAAAAACGAGAGATTCGTCGATTGCTGTGTGGTTGAGAGGGACAGGTTCGGGGGATGGAGTGTAATGGTGTGGGGTGGGATAATTGTAACCGTAATACTGAGCTCGTGGTCATACAGGGCAATCTCAATGCACAGCGCTATATTGCTGAGGTGCTAACTCCTCATGCATGCAATGCCTTTCATTCGCCACCACGGCCCTGGTATAACATTGCAGCAAGACAATGTCCGCCCGCACACAGCCAGAATCACAACTCAATACCTGGCTCGTAACGACGTCGACGTCCTTCTATAGCCTGCGGTTTCCCCTGATCTCAACCCAATCGAGCACGTCTGGGATGAGGTGGGTCGTAAGGCGAGGGCTAACCACCAAATTGACAATTAACATTCGAGATCTGACACGGGCTTTACAACAAGAATGGAGGAATCTGCCTAACCCACTAATTCTGCGTTTACGTCACGTCCATGCGCCGTATAATTATGGCGTGTATTCATGCAAATGTTCGCCACACACGATATTAATCATACAGAATACAGTGAAAGTTGTTTTAGAGAGAAATCATCCAGCCCTAAACATTTTTTTAAAAAATCAGATTTTTTATTTTGACCCCTCCTGAATTAGCCGTGATGTCACTCGAACTATTTTCATCGCAACACAATTTTGTCAACTGATATGGATTCACAAGTGATTAAACTTCATTTTCTGTACAGGTTTTAGTACCACCATCCTTATAGATTTCCAGCAATCTTTCCCTGAATATGGTGGGACGTTTCTACTGTTGCTCAGTATGTATACATGCCGTGCTTGTTTCTTATTCCACCGTGTGGACTGAAACTTTTTGTACAAGTAAACGATTTGTTCTGTTCTGTTGTTCTGGTAAAAGTGTCGCCCGATGTGGGGTTCGAACGCATGACCCCCGTAACACTATCACGGCGCTTTTACCCACTGAGCTAATAGGGTGACCGTGTCTCACCACCACACACGGACACTACACTCGATCCTCCCTTTCATATCATTTGGGAGCCAGGCATCAACCTCACAGCTTCATAAGGAGTATACAGCCTGCAAGCAACCAGTACACCAGGCACAATCATGTTTACTTCTGACACCATTGAAGTAGTTTTGAGGGGGAAAGTGTCACCCGATGTGGGGTTCTAACCCATGACCCCCGTAACATTAGCACGGCGCTCTTACCCACTGAGATAACCGGGCGATCGTGTCTCAGCATCACACACGGACACTACACTACGTACGCATTCGTGTAATGAATTAATTGTCCCTCAATTATACATTAATTGGCTGTGTGTGGAATGGCTCATCAGTTATAATGTTCACATTCATTGGGAGTGCATGGAACTGCTCCTCAAAAATTATAACATTAATTGGGTTAAATATCACATTAATTGGGAATGCATATGGACCACAGGGACCGGTCTCAACTATTCTAATGCGACACAGGAGAACCGTTGAGACCGGTTCCTGAGGCTGTGACATATGGACTGGGGACATTAATCTGCTCAACCTACCAGTATCCTATTTCATCAACATTGCAAAGTATACTTATCTAGCAAAGTATACTTTGAGGGAGAAATTTTCAATTATAGGATAAATTTATTAATTTTTATTATACTGAATTTATTACATTATCACAGCCATTTTTATATGCAGTCGTTAGTTCTATATATGGAATAATGCATTTCGGGGGAAATAAATGATTACTCTCTCAAAGTATACTTTGCTAGATAAGTATACTTTGCAATGTTGATGAAATCGGGTACAGAAATGTATCATATAGCAGGCCCGTAGCCAGGGGGGTCGGAGCGGTCGGACGACCCCCCGCCCATCCTCGAGGTCCACTTTTTTAGCGAAAAAAAAACGCAAAAAAACATGCCACCCGAACCCCCCTAGATACCTCAGGCCCATTGGGCCTTCGAAACGACCCCTTCAAACAGGTCTGGCTACGGCCCTGCATAGACATATGTATTTCTTTTCTTTCTATAATTTGTATACTAAACACACCAACGACAAAGTACACAAAACTTTACTTCCGGTTTGTTCATTTTCTCCAAAATTACCATGCTGGAAGGTCGTTCCGATTGAGTATCGTTTATTTCGAAAGTAAAACATACACAATTACTTTTACTCGTACCCTAATTTCCAGATTCCAACTGTAAATGTAAGCATCTCTATATATAAATAGCAAAACAGATTCTCGACATTTCGGGCCTTGAACGATTCGGACTACTGTCTGTTTCACGAAAGCTGCCCAAATTGTACGGCTATATAAACAATGCAAAAACAATTATTTTTGTGGATAATATTAAAAAATGAGCCTTTTTTTATTTCATGATATTTGGTCCAATATTGATTCATTACGAAAATACAATTTCCCCATGTTAAATCCCCATAGACCTCTTCACTGTAACATGGGGAAATTTTCTAATTTCAGAAATAGTGGACCGATTTTCAAAATTTAACTTGTTTTCTTAGTTGGATCTAGCCAGGTTTCGGAGTCAATTTCCAATTTTTTTAGAGTTTTGACTCGTCCCACATCTCCACCTCCTTTTCCCCCATGTTAAATTCCCATAGACAAATAAATTTTTATACACGTATTATGTTTTACCGCGGAGCGGGCGGGCGGCGGACAGAAAAAGTGCATAGTTTGTGTACACAACTCCTCCGAAACCGTTCAATCGATCTATCTGAAACTATACACACGTCTTCTACACATATTGAAGATGTGCACGTTGGTGTTTTTATGCCGAAAAAATATCACCTTTTTAACTTAATAACAATAGCCATTTTTTCTATATTTTTGTATTCAATTCTATATAGGGTACAGAGTTTGTGTACACAACTCCTCCGAAACCATTCAGTCGATCGATCTGAAACTATACACACGTCTTCTACACATATTGAAGATGTGCACCTTGGTGTTTTTATGCTGAAAAAATATTTTTTAACAAAAATATCACCTTTTTAACTTAGCCATTTTTTCTACATTTTTGTATACAATTCTATATAGGGTATATAGAGTTTGTGTCACAACTACTCTGAAATTGTTCAGTCGATCGATCTGAAACTATACACACGTCTTCTACACATATTGAACATGTGCACCTTGGTATTTTTATGCCAAAACAAATATTTTTTAACAAAAATATATCACCTTTTTAACTTAGCCACTTTTTCTACATTTAGCCATTTTTTCTACATTTTTGTATACAATTCTATATAGGGTACAGAGTTTGTGTACACAACTCCTCTGAAACTGTTTAGTCGATCGATCTGAAACTATACACACATCTTCTACACATATTGAAGATGTGCACCTTGGTGTTTTTATGCCGAAAAAATATTTTGTAACAAAAATATCACCTTTTAAACTTGGCCATTTTTTCCACATTTTTGTATCCAATTCTATATAATTTCTACTTTACACATCTCTACCTAAATTAGTATACTGGTAGGCGACCCATTTCCGGCCAAAAATCGTGTTACATCTGACAGTGATTTTTCTCACATTAACAAATACGTCGGCTCGCCTTACATAGAATAACATAAAATTCATTAGTATAGTGGGAGGTAACTGCTGACAATGGGGCCCGAAAAGGGGTAATTAAAAGGCCAATTAAAATACAGGAGGAGACCCATTTTTCTGGACACTAGGATTTTCCGCGATATTTACTTTTTGTTAAGCTAAAACTGCAAAATTACAGTGAAAGTAATTAATACTGTATGGTATTAATCAAATGGTAGCAATTATTGCATGTATTACTTTCGAAGATACTGTTAATTCCTTTATTCTGTACGCTTTGCCTCTTTTAAACACAAGCGCCCGGTCCCGATAATAAAGTTCCACGTCATACAGGTGTCAACAGAAGTTGGCAGGTATGAAAACAGTTCAATTTAATAGTTTTACCTATTTTTCTCGGAAATCTTCACACCTGACAACTGGAAATGACCACCTTAATGACCAGGAACAAAAATATCGTATGAAAATGCAGAATTAAGCGTTTACGAGGGTGTCCGGGAAAATGGGTACGGACGAAAAATGGGTCACCTACCAGTACCTGTTTTGTTTATTACAACAAGAGGAAGAAATAATGCTATAGATTTTCAAATTCTCATTAATGTTTTTTGCCTTGGTGACAGCTTCACATTTCTTCATCTTCGCTGTCTGGCCCATCTTCAACGGGCGTATTTTGTGACTTGCGGCACTTTTGTTGCCCATTATAAAAATAGTCAGATTATTACTGATCCTACTGCTTTTGGGAGGGGGCCAATTGATTCTGGTTTGGCAAGGACCTGACATCAGATCAGGATTATTCTGATTTCAGGGCTGAATATATTATTTTTTTTATTGTAAAAAGTCAGTTCTGATTTTGAGATTCCCCCCCCCCCCCCATTTGTACATGTACTGGAACATATACATGTATTTGTACAGGTAATATATGGGATTTAGTACTAAACCCATTGACCCGACCTTAACTGACCTTAGCTATTGATAGGCCGTTAAACCCCAACAAACAAACATAAATTTACATGTACATGGCCTGCAAACTGAAGTTGACATAGAATCTACAAGAGACCCACCAGTGCCAGCCAAAATCTATGTGTATTTTTGTCGCGCCCGCTTGCGAACAGCACGATATAGTCGGCACATTGCCGTACATCCGGTTAAAGTGTTTGGTTAAAGTTTTTTGGTATGCTATCAAAGCTTTGTATGCTATCAAAGCCTCGGTATCATGATCCATATTTTCATTCTATGCCCCACACGTGCGGCCACTGTGCCCAATGGTCAAAGTCAAATTTACTTCGAAATTTACCTTAAAGTTTTCTTGGATTTAGATTAATGTTTTTCAGAACACTATATACCGCTTCGCCAATTCACTCGAAACATCACATGTGTGTTTATCATCATCAATATTTCCATTCTATGCCCAACCCATGCGGCCCCTGTGCCCAATGTCAAGGTCAAATTGCTTTTATTTTTTTTACTACTATCGTATGCCTCAGCGGGCGTAACATGTTGGCCACAGCCATCTAGTTTTTATTGTCAGAGCCTAATTTCTACAAATGACAAAACATTATTTCATAGATATTTTACAAGAATAAAATTTACTTCAACATTACTAGTTTGTGTATTTTTCCTAATACTAGCATTTATTCCAGTTGAAAAATATTTAAAAATACCATATTTATTCTAATAGTATCCCCTCTCTAATAGTAGCCCCCATCCCATATTTGCATTATAAATGTTATTTTCACATACAAAAGCCATTTAAAGCCCCTATACGGCTCAAGTTGCCGAATTTGGCCTCCTATTGGGTTTTCCCACACATAAATCCAACAGGTTTCTATTTACACACACTTTGAAACTGTTTGCATTCATTTTGGTACAAAAATGAGTTTGTAGTCGATGAAAAGCAGGTGCGTGTTTCAAAGCCCGATCGATTTTCCAATAGACGCTCGGGTCAACTCCTCAACTGCCCGATTCGCCGGAGTTTATCGACTCGCTTCCGAGCCGAAGCCGTTGGGTTACGGAAATGAAATTGTCAATATTGACATTTTGCACTGAGTGGTACACAAAACAAATTTTTGTTGTCTTCACATTGCGATTAAGATGTAAATCTCAAGACATGAGATGTATCTATTAGGCAATATATGTTAGTTTTGTGTACTAAATCAGTTGCCAAACATGTTTTTGTGTTTGAAAAAATCGGAAAATTGTAATACTGAGCCGTTCAGGGCCTTTAAAACATTGGCTTTTATATATGAAAATAACATTATCATCATATTTTCCACGTTTTGATCCCCACAAATTGCATAGCCCCGGGGGTGTTTATTAGAATAAATACAGTATGTCATAATTAATAGCTAAAGTGTGATTTAGGCAGATAGATGTATGTATGGCAGAAAGTAAACAAAACTATTGTTACCGGTATAACTTTGATGTTTGGCTCTCTTCTGGATTGGACAGTCTGGCTAAGCCTCAGCGAAGCGAACCCTAAATGATAGTCGGGCTTTTTTATTTTGGGCATGGATTTTGGTGCAGGCTACAGAGGGTTGGTAATCATCGGGCTATCATTTAGACCTACATACTTGTTATGCATGTTATATATTTATCCCATTCTACATTGTAATGTTAATAAATAACTGAACATACTATGCTATACATGTAAAATCACCAGATTAATACAACCTGGGTGCTCCTACAAAGAGGAGGAATATCAAAAACTTAGAATAGAATGGAATAGGAGAAGGCTGTGGATGGAACCGTAACTATGCTACGGACGGTAATTTGAAGTTGCGAAGTTACTGCCCACAACTAGGATACAATATATGCTATTTATCTTATGCAATACCTTTGATATAACTAGTTATATTTTGAAGGTGCTTAGTCCAATTTCTAATTGACAGTACTCATAAATGTACCACTTGTAAATTGTGATTATTCTTGGTTTGCTTTCTACGTTAGGCATCTTATCATCAGCAAGGTTTCTTGTCTTGATTTATGGGATAGATTGCAAAATTTCATATTGTTTAAAGGTACATGCCCACGTGCCAGGTTATAATAAAGGGAGGCATATTGTTTTCGTCCATTCATTAGATATGACATTGTTCGCGCAAACTAAATAGTCATTAACCATTTCCCGACGATATAATTGACATTATTATACATCGTATATCAAACATAAACTTCCACACTGATATCAGGGGCGATAACCGTGTTTCCTTAAAATGTTAACGGACATTACTATATATTCTCTGTATTTATTTTTTGATATGCAATGATCATACTTTATAATCTGTCAAAAATATTATTTTTTCAGGCGACACATTTAATTAGTGTAAATAATTAAAAAATGCCATGCCTCATTTGCATATGAAAATAGCCTGATACCACCGCGTGTCAGTAAAATAAATATTACTAACTGATTATATCTGTATAGCCGGCACTCGTCATGCTTAGAACTGGTGGAATAGTGACACAAGTATACACTTATTTAATTCTTATAAAGAACAGTTTGTGCCTACTGAGTGGGCATGTACCTTTAAGGCAATATGTTTTAGATACCATGCAAATTTTCACTGGCCTTACCTAATGTTTTGTTAGTGTACTGTTGATGAGCTAGAAGAGGCAAATTGTACTGGCCTGGGGGCCGTTTCACTAAACTTCGTACAACTAAAATGTTTGTAAGTCCAAATTTAAGATTGTCTGGAAATTTCAAATGATGGATTTACATTTATTGAGCATAGGCTGCATATGCAGCCTATGCTCAATAAATGTAAATCCAATAATTGTTTACAAAAAAATAGTGTTAACGTGCAAT
Source organism: Conchocele bisecta (assembly GCA_029237695.1). NCBI lineage: Eukaryota > Metazoa > Mollusca > Bivalvia > Lucinida > Thyasiridae > Conchocele > Conchocele bisecta. The sequence goes on along the minus strand of CM055270.1, from coordinate 44,330,256 downwards.
TCAGAGACTATCATAACTTTGCACTTACGAACATTTTAGTCGTACAAAGTTTAGTGAAACGGCCCCCAGGGATTTAGGACCAGTGGAATGTCATTATCATTATCTATTGTTTTGTTAGCACTGTATCGACGATGCCGACCAGCGAGAGAAATCGGTTCCTGCTGCTGTATGGTTCCCAGACAGGGCAGGCCCGCGCCATCGCCGAGGAGATTGCTGACAAGGCCGAGGTGGAGCGGCTTCATGCAGAAATACACTGCCTCAGCTTGACGGAGAAAAAGGTACGTATACCAACAGGCGGTTAGCTTGGTATAGTCGAACCTCTGTAAACCGGACAGAGAGACAATATGTTGTGCTTAAATTTGATATGCTTCTTTGTCATTTATATTTATTAATATTGTCTGTTCATGATCCACGCGTGTCAAAGCACCCACGCGTGTCGTGAAGTAGTTAGATGCAAGTTTCACAGTGGAACCTCTCTAAACCGGACACCCTGGGATGTCCCAGGGTGTCCGGTTTAGAGAGGTTCCACTGTATGTGTAACATGGAACGGAACCTCTCAAAATAGACCTTCTGGGAGGTATAGAGACCACTGTACAGCGCTATCACGCTCTGCACTGTTCGCTATTTGTCATTCAACTATTAGTGATCTTTGCATGAAAAAGTCTTGCATGTGATTTTCAATGCTACTGGAGCCCATTTCACTAAAGTTTGTTTGTTGGGGTTTAACGATCTATCAACAGCTAAGGTCATTTAAGGTCGGGTAAATGGGTTTAGTACTAAATCACATATATTACCTGTACATGTACATGTTCAAGTGTGAGTGGTGGTCGGGCGAATGAGACGGCGTAAATTAACGGTATGGGTTCCTCCTTGTAGGAATCACGATTTGCCTGGTTTGGCCCTCAGGTACGTTTTTATCTTTGGCTCTTTAGTTACCTGGGAGTTGAATTGGGTTATTACCCATTATAAAAGTAGTAAGATTATTACTGATCCTACTGCTTTTGGGAGGGGCCAAATGATTTTGGTGTGGCGAGGACCTGGCATCAGCTCAGGATTATTCTGATTTCAGGGCTGAATATGTAGTTTTGTTATTGTAAATATTCAGTTCTGATTTTGGGATTTTCCCCCCATTTGTACATGTACATGTACTTGAACATGTACATGTACTTGTACAGGTAATATATGTGTTTTAGTACTAAACCCATTGACCCGGCCTTAAATGACCTTAGCTGTTGATAGGCTGTTAGACCCCAACAAACAAACAAACAAACAAACAAAACATGTTCCAAGTACATGTACAAATGGGGGGGGGACTAAACTTTGTACGACTAAATGTTTGTAAGCGCAAATTTAGGTTCGTCTGAAATTTCAATTGATGGATTTACATTTTTTGAGCAGCCTATGCTCAATAAATGTAAAAGCAATAATTGTTTACAAGAAATCATTGTTATTGTGAAATTTACAGACTATCATAATTTTGCACTTACCAACATTTTAGTCGTACAAAGTTTAATGAAACGGTCCCCTGGGCCCGTATTCATAAAGAATCTAAGATTTATCTTAAACTTAGACTTAAGTCCGTCTTAGTAAAGATAAAAATTAAGATTTATCTTAATTTAGTCTTAAGTATAATCTTAGACCAATCTAAGACGAATCTCAGTTAAGATTTGTCTTAAGTCTAAGACAAAGGTCACGCGCATAATTTATGAGAATCCAATACGATTTTTAGCAACACCGGAAACGCTCTTCTACAATGAAAGTATGTAAGGCATTGTTTGTATTAGATACCGCGTCAAATACTGTCTTCTATCACGTCCGCGTCCAGCATTCGCGTCGCAAAATGTTGTATACAATTGTATCAAACACGAGCGAGTGCTTACAACATTGTTGGATATGGCGCCGAAAACATATATGATAATATCAGAGGAAGTTTACTGTGTGCAGCGACAAATTGACTTGAGACCGAGTGCGGTACGGTCGCGTACGGTGTACGATAAAAACTTTTGAGACCGAGAGAATATTTTATTCTGATTCAATGCTGCACATTCCCCTAGTTCTGTGTGACAAAATCTCAGCAACTTTGTGTGCAAATAAAGAGAATAACAGATTGCAAAAATAGATTTGTTGGGATTTAACGGCCTATCAACAGTTACGGTCATTTAAGGCCGGGTCAATGGGTTTAGTATTAAATCCCATATATTACCTGTACAAGTAAATGCCCCCTTCAAAAAGCAGTAGGATCAGTACTAATCTTACCACATTTATAATGGGTAATAACCCAATTCAACTCCCAGGTAACAAAAGAGCCAAAGATAGGTACCCGAGGGCCAAACCAGGCAAATTCTGATGGAAATTTAATCTTGTGAAAATGTTCACTACATAGTTTCCAACATCGGCTGGTCAGACGATGGTACGGGAGTAGACTACAAGAGTTACTGTTTGCACGCTGATTCAATGGACTTTTTCGAAATGGCCCAGAATTATTAATCCAATGGGACATACTTTAATACCCAATGGGAAATCACACAGAAGCAGCAGAAATAAGATGAGAAGATGGAAATATAGACAATAAAGAACAATACCATATATGGAGTTTAAAATGAATCTGACCAATAGCTGTAGAAGATTTTAGGTGCTAAACAAGAGTGCCAAAAGTCACAATATATGCCCATTGAGGCAAGGCCAGCCAACAAGGGGAGATAACTCACTGAAAACCAATAGCGTTCTTCATCTTCACGTGATAAACATGTACATGTATACCGAATTTGGTTATGATCCGTCACATAGAACCCGAGTTCTTGCGTAGACAAGGGTACAGTGTGCGAAAATTAAAAATGGCCGCCAAGGGGAGATATGTCGTCAGAATATTTTGAAAATGCATAGGTTTCTTCATCGTGCCATGATAAACATGTAATGTACAATGTATACCAAATTTGGTTACAATATTTCAAGTAGAACTCTAGTTATGCATGGACAAGCTGTGCCCGCCCGCCGGACGCCCGCCAGCATGTACAAGGTGAATACATAATATGTTCTGTATTTTCACAAACGGGAGTATAAAAATGTTAAACCAACATAATTATACAAATAATTTTATTGACAAATTTAAGTTACTTGACCATATGGGTGAACTATAGAATGAACACAGGGATGTTGATAAACAAACATATGTATGCAATTTAAAGGTATGCACACTCAGTAGGCACACAAAAAAATCTTTATATGAAGTAAATAAGTGTATAATTCTGTCGCACTAGTTCTAAAAATTACGAGTGCCCGCTGTCCAGATATAATCATTTAGTAATGTTTATTTTACTGATAGTGACGCGAGGTGGTATCAGGCTATTTTCATATGCAAATGAGGCATGGTATTCTTTAATTATTTATACTATTAGTAAATTTAATGTGTCACCTGAAAAAATTATATTTTTGACAAATTATAAAGATTAATCTTTTCATATAAAAAAATAAATACAGAGAATAAATATTATTGTCCGTTGACATTTTAAGGAAACACGGTTATCACCCCTGACATCAGCGTGGAAATTTACTTCTGATATAAAATGTATAATAATTCCAATCAATACGTAGGGTAATGGTGAATGAATGTTTATTTGCCAGAAAATGTCTCAGATGATGTCTCTGATATAAAGTGCATTTTGTGTCTACTCAGAGTTCCAGATAAGATGTGTATTGGCGTATGTTACGCAATTATTTTAGCTGAATACGCATTGATTATCAAAATTGGGAGTACAATATATGCACAGCAATGTGAAAATACGCATTGATTTTCAAATTGAGTAGTGAAAATAATGTCATAAAGTTGAAAATTCACTTAGTTGAGCTGCATTGCAACTCAAATAAGTGACTGTTTAATTTTTGTATATGCTTTGTTATCATGTGTTCCCTATTTAGTAATGAAGAGAATCAATAGTCTATGTGTAAAAGTAAAATACGCAATGATTTTGAAATCAGGGAGTATCTGGAGCTCTGTCTACTGAGTGGGCACGTACCTTTAATATAAAAGGTTTTGAGTAAATCCCGACTTATGGTTGCAGAGATAATAAGTACCTGAACATGTTGGTTTATACAGGCAGAAGGAACCTTAAATCAGATAATTGGACATACTAGAACTGTATATCCATCAGCATACTGTATGTACAGGGTGTGTGATCATCTGGTTTCCCAACGGCATGTTGTCATGTTTTTAGATATGGTTACAATAGGTTTCCTTTAATATCTTTCTAACGGAATGACAAAATTTGATGAAACATAATGCAGCAAATGCAAAACTGTTGGCCCTATATTGTACACTCAATGTAGTTTGGTAAATCTCATGAGAAACGATTACCGTCAATGTAAATACAAATCAAGAACATGTGTACATTGTATGTACATGTAAGAAATAGACGGTCAACTTGATTCTTCGTGAAAGATAAATATAAGATTTTTTACAGCAACATAAAACATGTTTCATATTTGTTGAGTTATATATCATCAAAAGGAAGATTTTAAAGAAAATCAACTGTTTAAATAATTATGTCACGTCTGAAAATGTTGTTCGGAAACTTTTGGAAACCACATGATCCCATACCCTGATAAAATGAGTATAATGAATCCAAATTTTATCACAAGAGTCTTGAATGAAAACTTCAATCCAAACACTGTTCACAATAACTAATCAGCTTGCTCCACAAGAGTATGTCCAGAGCAAGCACCAGTTTCTGTCACGTCCAGTTCAGTCCAGTGACAATTCCACAGCAGCCTGTGATACCTGAAAGAAATAGTACAGGTTTAAATCAAAAAAAATAACTGTTTGAGTGTGAAAACAATAACTGTTGCAGTACCGTACTCCATAATCTGACTATTGTCAGCCACAGGCAGTCGTCATGATGATAGGGTGGTGTAATATACTGTTTTAACTTAAAATATGCACTGAATTTGAAATCTGGGGTTCAATACTTTTTAGATACAAAACTTATATGTAGCTCTGATTACACCATCCTATCAACATACTGACGGCCTGTGCACACCACCCATAAAATGTGACACAGGCATTCGTGTCTTATGTCTGTTTAACAAAGTCAAACAAACACATTGGGTAAGTGGGTCACATTGGTCAGATAGAGAATGAATGTATTGATGATGACAAAGAAACACATGCAATCTAAGTTACCGGTATCATGGTTATGGTAGCAGAGATTTAAATGATTTACATTATATAAATGTAAATTAGGATAACCTGATCTGGTGAAAGGTCCTCACCACCCCAGAATCACTTAGCCCCACTCCTAAAAAGTAATAGGATTACTACTTTTATAATGGGTATAACCGGATTACACTCTCAAGTCACAACTTTACAAGAAAGCCAAAACTGTAACCGAGGGCCAAACCAGGAATATCGGAAATCCATTGCGTTAAGGATGAAACCCATCATTAAATGTTGCATGCTCCAACCAATCGCCGAACCATATAAAGTTAATTTACTGAATATCATGAAAAACTAGTGTTAAAAACAATAATTTACGATTTTCCTTCAGATACAGATAATGAAGTTACTGAATATCATCCGAATTTGGGGGGGAAATGGCGTGGTGGTGGAATTTTACTATTTTTTAATAAAATTTGTTGAAATTAGTATTAATAGAAAAGAGTTACCGCTATTAATGATTTTTCTTCAAATATAGGAAACTATAGGCATTATTGTTTGGTGACTTGCAGGGATGATATTAAAGGTACATGCCCACTCAGTAGGCACAACATATTCTTTATAATATCAGAGACATTTCTGGCAAAATAAACGTTCTTTCACCATTACACCACGTTTTGATTGGCATTATTATACATCTTATATCAGACATAAATGTTCACACTGATATCAGGGGCGATAACCGTGTTTCCTTAAAATGTTAACAAACATTATTATTTATTCTATGTAGTTATATTTTGATGTGCAATGATCAAACTTTATAATCTGTCGAAACAATAATTTTTTCAGGTGACATTTAATTAGCATAAATAATTAAAAAATATCATTCCTCATTTGAGTATGAAAATATCCACCACGAGTCGCTATCAGTAAAATAAATATTACTAAATTATTTTATCTGTACATGTATATCTGGCACTCGTAATATTTAGAACCAGTGGAAAAGTGAGACAATTTAAATACACTTATTTAATTCCTATAAAGAAAAGTTTGTGCCTACTGAGTGGGCCGTGTACCTTTTAAGTAAATTAATGTTATATGGCCATAAGCGGAGTAACATACACTAAGCAACAGCTGAACTACATGTACATAGACATTAGTATATACATGTAACTAGGTTCATTCAAAATGGAAAAACCTAACCAAAATTGTCTTGCTGTCACGCAGGGCAACTTACAGCTGGAAGGCTCACAGGTTCTTTTTATGTCAACACATTCAGTTCAGTGAGATACATGTACGACTTTAAAAAATCAACTAAATAATTCAAATATCACAATTATATTCACCGAGACATTTATCTTTTTAAAACAACATGTACTTGAAAAGACAAATCTCTTAAACTGTACTTATTCACATTATTCCAACATCATGTCAGAAAAAAAGTGTTCTATTTTAGTATTATTTATATCAAAATAATTACCATTATTCATTACGGATAATTAAAGTGAATTAAAACATACATGTATTATTGGTGATTTTTATTATTAGTGTACAACTTGCTGCATAATAATATTTGTTGTTTTGTTTACCAGAGAAATAATTTATACAGGATGATCTGCATTACAAATGCCATTAGTAATTACTGTTATCATTAACTGAATTCTTCAGCCAAGTATAAAATATGCTGAAAAATTGACGCCATTTACGGAAAATATTGTAAAAGTATTTAATGAAATTACGCAGATGTCCGAAGGTACAAAATCACATGGCGTGTCCAGGGACCATACATACAATTCTTCGTCCCAGGCGTGTCTCACGATACATGTATACATATGATTTACATACAGAATACCGTTTCATATACTTTTGTGCATTCTTTCTGTAAGTCACCCTGCGTGACAGCCAAATATCTGAGTAATGGAGAACCGTACTTTGTTTACAAGATGGGAGTACATTATCAGTAAATCGCCTAAAAATATGCTGGGTCTTTTGTGGACATGATGAAAAAAACTACGGTATTGGTTTTTTGAGGTAGCGGACGAATTGACCGAAATGGCGGACAATTTGACAGCGGACAATTTAACCTGATACAAAAAAAAAACAGTTTACTTTTACACAACTGTCAGTTGTGGTTTTTTTATACGATTTGAAACCATTTTGATACAACCATATACGACCTCTGTACTTTATTTTCAATTATTGTGTATGCGAGTTGCCATTCCGGCCAATGTGTAGTGTTTCAATGCCATATTTGTGTGTATTAGAAATGTTTGATGTACCGAGGCCGAAACGGAATGGGTACGAAGTGAAAACAAGTTACGAGTGGCCAGCAAAAGGTGTTCGAGAAATGGGATGCACAGCTTTTAATTACGTACCGTACAAAACCAGGAGATACGTCGATTCGTTCGTCATTATGTTAACTAAGTAATAGGCATATTCCCCGATTGAATGACGATAGAATTTATACGCAAAATTATATTTTACTATGGGACGTTGTCAAATGAAATTTGTTTTTCATGGCGCAACACCAATATATTCCCAGCAATTTTACCCGCAGTCAGCTTTATTTTCAAAGGTCAGTAACTGTTACGAAGTAAAATCGAAGGTCTGCATCCACTAAATGCGCAAGTTATGAGTTCACTTTCAGAATTACCTTCTAAAATGGATTTTATAAAGTGCAAGCGGGGCACGATACTTGGTGGACGCCATTTTTTTTTAAATCTTAACTTTTTCTTAAAGTTAAGATTGCTTTAAGACTACCCATGAGGTGTCTTAAGTTTTTCTTAGATTTAACAATGTTTAAGATAATTCTTAGTCGAACTTACCTTTATGAATAGGACTCAAGATTTTCTTAAAATTTAAGACGACCGTAAGTCGAAAACTAAGTCGAGGCAGCAAGTTAAGATCAACTTTAAGTTTAAGACGTGACTAAGATTCTTTATGAATACAGGCCCAGGTCTTTCGGGTGAGACTTGAATCAAAGTTCCTGTCTGTATGACCTTAACCCTTACTACGCTGAATTAAATTTTGTCGTCTGCTGGATATGTTTTATTTTCAATATTTCTCGACAAAAGCTGTTTTGACAGCGCATGAGAATCATCTCCACTGGAGACGATTCTCATGTGCTGTCAAAACAGCTTTTTTGTTGAGAATTAAGGCAAAATTGAAAAACAGCAGACGACAATTTATGTCTCCTGTCTATATGACCTTAACTGGTGCTTGGATGTTAAAACCCTTTGACATGAAGTTTTATTTCTTGATTTCAGTTTTTCCTGGAGCGCGAATCGTGTGTGGTAATCGTGACTTCTACAACAGGAGATGGAGAGCCACCAGACACCGTGATCAAGTTCCTCAGGAGATTGAAGAAGAAAACACTGTCCGCAGATCATCTGTCTCAGCTTAACTATGCTTTGTTAGGTACTGGATCAACTATTTACAATGGGACACAATTTGTTTATCAAAAAGTGGGTGGCAGGTGGGAGCATGAGATTGGTAATTTAACGATCGGGATTCATCCTCACCAGTATCCCGAATGGAGACCTGGTTTGGCCCTCAGGTACGTCTTTGGCATACTTCTATGTGAGGGTTTAATCTTGTTATGCCCCTTGTACGATTATTCCTAATCCTATTACCTTAAAGGAAAGTGACTTTGCTTTGGTATGAACCTGGCAGTCAGGTTATTCTAATTTCAAGGCTGAATATAATATTTATTCTGTTCTGATTTTGGGATTTTCTCCCCAATACAGCAGGTTACATGCATTTTTACTAGTTACTGTATTTTGCTTTTTGAATCTGATAATGGTGAAAACACGCTTGTAATTAAATAGCAAAATATATAGAAAATTCAGTACACATTTCATAAATTTGTTGGAAAAATTAATTTGAAATTCAGATAAATATTTGTGAAAAGAAAGCCTCTAATGCAGTGTTAAAGAAAATATCTCAACATTAAATATGCATAAATGTGTATTGCAAAGCTTTGCAATACACATTTATGCATATTTAATGTTGAGATATTTTCTTTTCTATTTTACTTATTTCTGAACAGAAGTATTTGTTGTGACCACAGGTATCGGACATGCTTAAAGATCTAAACAAAATACGAGAATAAAATAAACAGATCATTTAAATATAGATAATTTACTGCATTGATTCTGTAGTTCATATCTATTGATTATGTCCGGTCCCTATGGTTGTCACCACTCATTTGAACAGTCTCGTCGACACGATTCAACTGAATGGTCACAACATAAACTTTTAGAATTTATAACTTTAATTTGCCGTCAGGGATTAATTAGCGAGTTTATCTTACAGGCCTAGGTGACTCGAACTTCACAAACTTCTGTAACTGCGGTAAGACCCTGGACCGACGACTACAGGAGCTGGGAGCCAGGCATTTCTATGACTCCGGCTGGGCCGATGATGCCGTCGGGTTAGTTATCTCCCTTGTCAGCTCTTCACCTTGCAATTTATTGCCCTTGTACATTTGTCACTGTGACTGGATAATGGGTAGATGTGTAGATCCAGTGTGCATCCTCACAGTCTGACCAGGATCTGCACTGTTTGCCATCCCATCAATGAAACACCCGTCATGCGTCTAACAAGCAATATTATATTGTTTATATTGGGTTACAGAAATGTGCTATTTAATCAAGTGCTAGACGGGTCACAAATCTACAACTCAAGCTGGGTTGATGATGCTGTCGGATGTGTCTCCTTTATCAGCTCTCTGCCTTGTGATGTATCTCCATTGCATGGTGTATAATTATGTACCGTTTGTTCCACGTTTTGCTACCAACAAACTTTTGGCTATTAAATTTAAGACATTAAATTTAAAAAATATTTAAATGTACCGATAAGTAGTTTTTCCCTCCCCAAAAATATTCCATCAAATATTGATTTTACTGCGAAACAATTATTTTCCTATGGGAATTTAACATGTGGGAAAAGGAGGAGAAGGAGCTGGTGGAGGAGTCAAAAAACAAAAATAATTGGAAATTGACTCCGAAACCTGGTTAGATAGCTTGGAAATGATATAACTAAGACGACAAAAAAAAAGATAGATTTTGAAAATCGGGTCACAAATGAAAATTTGTATTTTTACCCGCCACCATATTTTAAAAAGGAGCCACCCCTGACTCAAACTGAACCATCACAAACATATAAATGTATTCCTTTTTCGTGAGAAAATTATCTGTATTGTCATAATTCTTACATGTGCACCTCATTTATGTCACTCGTGAATATTCCCTTTTAAATATCCTGAGCGAAATCAGACACTTGCAGCTCTGTTTCTGGGACCCCGTTTCATTATACGTTTGTAAATAATTAACAATAACATTCACATTGACAGCCGATGTTGGCCAATCTCCATGGATATGTTCACATTTAACCCTTACAATCCTGAATTCATTTTTAGCTCACCTGCACAAAGTGCATAAGAGCTTATGGCATACCCCTGGTGTCGTCGGCGTCCACGAACTTAACGTTGGGTAAATGTCTTATAACTTCTGTTTCCTTTCATGGAACACCTTGTTATTTCATACATGCATTCATCAGATGACCCTCTATCATGCTGTAGCAAATCCATGACCCACCACCCAACCCTTACCCCAAGGTCAAGGTCACAAACTTAGCACATTCATAAACTTAACGTTGGGTAAATGTCTTATAACTTCAGATTCCTTTCATGGAACACCTTGTTATTTCATACATGCATTCCTCAGATGACCCTCTAGCATGCTGTAGCAAATCCATGACCCACCACCCAACCTTTACCCCTAAGGTCAAGGTCAAAACAAATTAGCACATTCATAAAACTTAACGTTGGGGTAAATGTCTTAATAACTTCTGTTTCCTTTCATGGAACACCTTGTTATTTCATACATGCATTCCTCAGATGATCCTCTATCATGCTGTAGCAAATCCATGATCCACCACCCAACCCTTACCCCAGGGTCAAGGTCACAAACTTAGCACAATTCATAAAACTTAACGTTGGGGTTAAATGTAAAATTTTGTGTGACTTCTGTTTTATATTTTCAGGGAACGCCTTCATATTTCATACATGGATTCATCTGATGATACCTATCATGCTATTGCAAATCCATGACCCACCGCCAATCCCTTACCCCAAGGTCAAGGTCACTAACTTAGCACATTCATAAACTTTAACGTGGGGTAAATGACTTTATAACATCTGTTTTTCTTTCATGGAACGCCTTGATATTTCCTACTTCATTCCTCAGATGACCCTCTCTCAATGCTGTAGCAAATCCACGACTCACCACCCAACCCTTTACCCCAAGGTCAAGGTTCACAAACCTAGCACATTCATAACAAACTTAACTTTTGATGTAAATTTTGTGTAACTTCTGTTTATTTACACAGGGAATACCTTCATATTTCATCCATGCATTCATCTGATGAAAACTCTATCGTACTATAGCAAATCCATGATCCACCTCCCACTTTCCCCTTTTCCCCAAGGTCACAGGTCACAAACTTGGCACATTCATAAACTTAAAAATAAAAACGTTGGGGTAAATGTCTTATAACATCTGTTTCCTTTCATGGAAGCCTTGATATTTCATACATGCATTTCATCTGATGATACTCTATTGTGCTATAGCAAATCCATGACTCACCCCTTACCCCAAGGTCAAGGTCACAAACTTAGCACATTCATAAACTTAACGTTGGGGTAAATGTCTTATAACATCTGTTTCCTTTCATGGAACGCCTTGATATTTCATACATGCATTCCTCAGATGACCCTCTATCATCCTGTAGCAAATCCTCAACCCACCACCCAACCCTTGCTCCAAGGTCACAAACTTAGCATGTTCATAAACTTAACGTTGGGGTAAATGTTGTGTAACTTCTGTTTCTGTACAGGGAACTCTTTGATATTTCATACATGCATTCATCTGATGATCCTCTATTGTGCTACGGCAAATCCATGACCCCCCGAACCCTTTCCCCAGATCAAGATCATAAACTGAACATTGGAGTAAATGTCTTTTTATAACTTCGGTTTCTTTACAGGGAACACCTTGATATTTCATACGTGCATTCATCTGATGATACTCTATCGTGCTATAGCAAATCCATGACCCACCCCCACCCCTTTCCCCAAGGTCAAGGTCATAAACATAGCACATTCATAAACTTAACGTTGGGGTAAATGTCTTATAACATCTGTTTCCTTTCATGGAACGCCTTGATATTTCATACATGCATTCATCTGATGATACTCTATCGTGCTATAGCAAATTCATGACCCACCACCCACCCCTTACCCCAGGGTCAAGCTCACAAACTTCGCACATTCATAAACTTAACTTTGGGGTAAATGTCTTATAACATCTGTTTCCTTTCATGGAACGCCTTGATATTTCATACATGCATTCCTCAGATGACCCTCTATCATGCTGTAGCAAATCCACAACCCACCACCTAGCCCTTACCCCAAGGTCAAGGTCACAAACTTAGCATGTTCATAAACTTAACGTTGGTGTAAATGTTGTGTAACTTCTGTTTCGGTACAGGGAACGCTTTGATATTTCATACATGCATTCATCTGATGATCCTCTATTGTGCTACAGCAAATCCATGACCCACCCCCACCCCTTTCCCCAAGGTCAAGGTCATAAACATAGCACATTCATAAACTTAACGTTGGGGTAAATGTCTGTTTCCTTTCATGGAACGCCTTGATATTTCATACATGCATTCATCTGATGATACTCTATCGTGCTGTAGCAAATTCATGACCCACCGCCCACCTCTTACCCCAGGGTCAAGGTCACAAACTTAGCACACTCATAAACTTAACTTTGGGGTAAATGTCTTATAACATCTGTTTCCTTTCATGGAACGCCTTGATATTTCATACATGCATTCCTCAGATGGCCCTCTATCATGCTGTAGCAAATACACAACCCACCACCCAGCCCTTACCCCAAGGTCAGGGTCACAAACTTAGCATGTTCATAAACTTAACGGTGGGGTAAATGTTGTGTCACTTCTTTTCGGTACAGGGAACACTTTGATATTTCATACATGCATTCATCTGATGAAACTCTATCGTGCTATAGCGAATCCATGACCCACCGCCCACCCCAAATGTCTTATAACATCTGTTTCCTTTCATGATATTTCATACATGCATTCCTCAGATGACCCTCTATCATGCTGTAGCAAACCCACAACCCACCACCCAACCCTTACCCCAAGGTCAAGGTCACAAACTTAGCATGTTCATAAACTTAACGTTGGGGTAAATGTTGTTTAACTTCTGTTTGTTTATTTACAGGGAACGCTTTGATATTTTATACATGCATTCATCTGATGATCCTCTATTTTTGTTTTGATAACACTTTAGAATCATTTCCATTGGAAATGATTCTAAAGTGCTGTCAAACCATGTTTTTATTGAGAAAGAAGATAAAAATAAAACAACAGCAGACAACTGTTTACGTTTCCCGCATTCTAAGGGTTAACCATGTGTACAGATGGTGGGAAATTGTACCGTATGGAACCATGTTAATGTGAGAAGCAAATTCATAAAATCTTCATACAAACTTTTTTATTGTACAAAGTTTAGTGTAACACGCCCATGATTCCCAAGAATTCTTCTGCTTAAAAGGAGATTGGACCTGCTGATTCATTGTTTGTGGCTTGGTCATCTGTTAACCACAATCCAATCAAACTGCTTGATTTTGAGCATGAAGTTTGAGTGCATGTACAGACACATTTTATTTAACTCTTTCACCCCTAAATAACTAGAATGGACTATTGATATGTTAATTTTGCAACCAATCCAATTGTCACAAAATGGTTTTCAGACTAGTACGTTAATGAAAATGGGGTGTTTTTTGGTGTCAAAAAAACTTGCAAAATGTGCAGATCCTGATGAGACGGCTCGTCACGAGCCGGCCCATCTGGATCTACACTGTTTACCCAGGCCTCTATACAGGCCTGTGGGGTTGAACGGGTTAATGTGGCATAAAACTATACGAACACCTCTAAAGGCCATGTTTGTTGGGTTTCAGAGCTATTTCAATTTTTCTGATGATTGTTTCGAAACATGGCTGTTATTTTCGCCATTCCATTAATGAAACGCCCGTTTTGCTTCTAACAAGCTATAGATCGTTAGCAGGCTACAGAAGAGTGCTATTTGGTCAGGAGCTGTACTTGTCACAAATCTCATAAGCCTTATTTCTCCAGTCATGGACACATTTAGTGGATTGTACATATTTATCCATCCCTGCTTATTGTCTTTACAGCCAATTGCAACCAATACTGATCTCGTATACAGTGGAACATCTCTAAACCGGACACCCTGGGAGGTTCACAGGGTGTCCGGTTTAGAGATGTTCCACTGTAAAACTGACAATTGACAACTTCAAGACAAGCGTGTGTGCTTTGTAATCATGGATATACATGATCATCGGAGATAAAGGGCAAAATAAAGCACAACTAACCTTTGTCTGTTTCCGGTTTAGAGAGGTTTCACTGTAGTGTTGTTTCAGACTGGAGGTAAAGGTGGAGCCATGGATGGATGGCCTGTGTCCGGCATTGAAGAAGTGTCTCCAGCTACCAGACTCCGATGATCCCGATCTACATGCACAGAACTCTACCGTGTCTCCCCCTACAACCTGTGATAGCTTTAATAACAGCAATGATAATGCTGGTGTAATTTCGCATGGGTTGAGTGTATCAGTCAGTTTACATATACATACAGAAAGAACAGATAAACAAGTGTCTGATACACAGACCTCACTGTTGAATAATGGTGATGTGACTTCCATTGACATTATAACCAAATCTAATAGCATTTCTAATCCAAATTCTGTTAGCAGTATATCACATATAAATTCAAGCAGTATTATGAATCCAAATCTAGTCTCGGTTGCACATAGTGTTAACACGGATGATTGTGATAATGTTAATCCTAAGAACTCTAGGACACCCGAGTCTTCCAATTTGACTAGTGAAACCAGCACCAATATTGACGGAGAAAATACATGTACTTTCACAGTGACGGAACCAAAGAGATTGACAAAAATGGATTTGGAAACAGCTGAGAGTAGTAGGTCCAATGTGAACCAAGAAACACAAAATTTGGGTGAAGCAGAAACTAAAGATAAAGCCCCTGCTGTTGCTATGACGGCAAGTGTGAGACAGTCTCTACCTCCATTGTTGGAGAGCTCCCTTACAGTTCCAGCGTTATCACCGGCTTTTCTGAAACTGGAATTTCATAAAGATCCGAATCTGGTTTGTATATTTCTATTTCACATTTTACAATGAATGTCTGGGTTGAGTGGTCTGTGTGTAAACAGATATTGCCAATTTGAAGGCTAATCAAGTGATGGAAGAGCATGAATACATATATACCATTCCTTAAAATAAAACAAGTGTGTACCGTAAATCACCCTGGGAGACTGGATGTAATGACCAGCACCGTCATATCGCCTCCTGTGGGTGGCAGGTGGGAGCATGTGATGGGTAATTTAACGATCGGGGTTCATCCTTACCGGAATCCCGACTGGAGACCTGTAGCCTATTTCATCAACATTGCAAAGTATACTTTAGTAGCAAAGTATACTTTGAGGGAGAAATTTTCAATTTTTTTAACAATTTATTAATTTTTATTATACTGAATTTATTACATTATCACAGCCATTTAATGGCTGTGATAATGTAATAAATTCAGTATAATAATTCTGCATACTTTTAATCATGAAATATATGCATTTGTTAGTTCTATATGAAATAATGCATTTCAGGAAAAATAAATGATTATTCCCTCAAATTATACTTTGCTAGTAAAGTATACTTTGCAATGTTGATGAAATAGGCTACTGGTTTGGCCCTCTCATACGCCGTAATTATTACGTCCTTGACATTTTGTATGTGACAGTTGAATCTGGTTATAATAAAATCCTATTTTCGGGGAAGGGGCCAAGTGACTTTGGTGTGGTATGGACCTGGCACCAGGTCGGGTTATTTTAATTTCAGGGCTGAATATATTTGTTCTCGATGTAAATATTCCGTTCTGATTTTGGGATTTTCCCCCCAATGCAACAGGTTAAAATGGGATCGAGCCCGTTTGCCCGGCCTTACATGACGGCTGTTGATAGGCAGTTAAACACTAATAAACAAACAAACAAACAAACATATCGCCTCCTCCATGTACATGTGCCTGGTGTCACTGCTACATATCCATGTATCCTGTCATGACCATAGCTCCAGATAAGGCGTGTATTCATGTATATTACATTTAGTTTAGATGACTACATATGTTTTTTCAAAAGTGGGAGTACAAAACATGCACAGTCATTTAAAAATACTCATTTATTTTCAAACTGAGTAGTAAAATGCTCTAATAAAGTTAAAGGTCACTTATTTGGCTTATAAATAAAAGCTATAAGGCTTTGTAAATAACTTTTAGTGCAACCATCTAACACAGAAATCATCATCTTTGGTGCCCTTTCTCATCAAATATGTCTGTTTGTTGGAGTGAATTGTAAAGAATATCTACTGTAAAAATTGACGTTCAAAAAGAATGTGATCCCATACTATGTGTTTCTTTCTTTCAGAATGTTAGTGAGTTGCCAATTCAGAATGGTTGTGTTTTCCCGTCAGCTGCCTCTCCAGTTTCCATGGCAACTGTGATGTCAGCTGTGACCTTGACCTCTGATAGTGCAGTCAAGAAGGCCATGTCCTTTACACTGGATATCTCGGTATGATGTTCTACTTTGTATATACATGCATGTCAATACTAGTTTCCTACTAAGTACTTTGCAATATAGGACAGTGAATATTGTTTCATACATCATTTCATTGGTGGATTGCTGCACCTATTGATGTAATTGTAATGTAAAATTTTGTACAGGAACCTCTAAACCGGATGCCGAGAAATTGTAATTGTGCTTAATTTTGATAGTGTTCTTTGCCCTTTATCTCCGATGTTAATGTCTGCTCATGATCACAAAGCACACAGGCGTGTCTTGAAGTAGTCATATGTCTGTTTTACAGTGGAACATCTATAAACCGGACACCCTGGGGACCTCCCAGGGTGTCCGGTTTAGAGACGTTACACTGTATGTGCTATTTACTCGCTTGAAAATGAGATGAAATATGCTATATGTATATGCGATCGGTCAATGAAACATAAATAGTTTTGAATTGATTGTGACACGAATGTGCATATGAAATCAATGCAGGATATGACGATTTGTTATCAGTCCGTGTGTATTAGGCCAATGCAATGCACATTGCCTGATAAACGTAGCTGTGACTAGACTTATCACATTTGCGACCAGTGTAGATCCAGATCAGACTGTGCATCCGCAAAGTCTGATAAGGATCTGCACTGTTCGCCATTCAATCAATACAATACAGGTCGCTACCGGGCTACATGAGTGTGCTATGTGATCAGGAGCAACACTGGTCACAAATGCCATAAGCCCCATTTCTCTAGTCACGGCCACATACATGTATACCTGTACTGCAGGGTTGCGGAATAAAGTACGAGCCGGGGGATTCCTTCTCCATAGCCTGTCCCAACCCAGACCTCGAGGTGGATGCATTGCTCACCAGGTAATTGGCTCTACTTACTTTTTTCAACACCACAGGCCTGTAGAGTGGTATTGGCAAATGGTGTAGATCCAGATGAGCAGGCTCGTGACGAGCCGGCTCATCAGGATCTGCACTTTTTGCAAGTAATTTTCATATTTTTTAAGAACAAAAACACGCCATTTTCATAAATGGACTAGTCTGAAAATCATTTTGTGACAATTGATATGGGTGCATAATTAACATAGCACAATCCATTCCAGTTACTTAGGGGTGAAAGGGTTAAAGGCATTGATCTCGGATATACCTAGAAAGTGATGACACGATATGAAAATTAGTTTAACCCTTAGACCGCTATCTTATTTTTTTTGTCGTTTGCTGTTTATTTTCCATTTTTATCATCAAAAATATACTTTGACAGCACTTTAAAATAATTTACGACATGCTTTGACAGCACTTCAAAATCATTTCCATGTTTTTATTGAGAAATAAGGCAAGATATAAAAGCAACAGCAGAATAAAATTGTTGTGAGTAGTGGTCTAAGGGTTAATTGTAGATTTGTATCATATTTCTGAACCTAATTGTACCTACAATGTAAAATTGGGCTTTGGTAAAAAATATGTTTATAATACTGAAAAATAACTGTTGATTTCCGATAAAGTGGCAAGGGCAAAGGTCACAGGAAATTCCATAGTAGGTGTGTTAAAAATGCAAAACCAACATTAGCATGACGATGTAGCATGCATGTCACCAATGTTGGCCTGAAATATATTCAAGCAACGTTCAGGAATATTCTGAATCAAGTTGTCACTTTTGTTGTTACGTATTTGCTGAAAAAGAAAATAGTGAGCAAAGGCACTTGAATCGTATATGTATCACACCATCATACGTCAAGTGCTCATTGGTAATGCATGCATGAGCAAGTCAATATTAATTAATATCAATGCACCTGTGTTTCATTATCTAATTTTAGAACATACAATCAGTGTTATACATACGTGCACCTATATCAACCTGTGACCAATACTTACATTTTCGTAGCTGATTCATGTAGCGTAGTGGTAACAGTTATTTTTTTTGTTTAATCAATTTTTATCATCAAAAATATACTTTGACAGCACTTTAAAATAATTTACGACATGCTTTGACAGCACTTCAAAATCATTTCCATCTTTTTATTGAGAAATAAGGCAAGATATAAAAGCAACAGCAGAATAAAATTGTTGTGAGTAGCGGTCTAAGGGTTAATTGTAGATTTGTATCATATTTCTGAACCTAATTGTACCTACAATGTAAAATTGGGCTTTGGTAAAAAATATGTTTATAATACTGAAAAATAACTGTTGATTTCCGATAAAGTGGCAAGGGCAAAGGTCACAGGAAATTCAAGCAACGTTCAGGAATATTCTGAATCAAGTTGTCACTTTTGTTGTTACGTATTTGCTGAAAAAGAAAATAGTGAGCAAAGGCACTTGAATCGTATATGTATCACACCATCATACGTCAAGTGCTCATTGGTAATGCATGCATGAGCAAGTCAATATTAATTAATATCAATGCACCTGTGTTTCATTATCTAATTTTAGAACATACAATCAGTGTTATACATACGTGCACCTATATCAACCTGTGACCAATAGTTACATTTTCGTAGCTGATTCATGTAGCGTAGTGGTAACAGTTATTTTTGTTGTTTAATCCATCAACGTTGAGGGTTGCGGGTTTGAAACCAACACTGTGCTATCTTTTTTTTATTAAATTATGTCCGTCACATCATACTCCCAGATAGATATCTGCCGTCGTTAATAGGTTTATTTTATTAACATTATTTAATGTAACTTACAGAAACATATTTTTGTATTGGTTAACAAACTGATAAAGACGTATATTGCATACTGTCATTTGAATCGTCTTAGTTACATCCATATGTCTGTCTGGACCAAATGTATAAGTGCAACCAATGTTTTCCCCGCTCTGGGGCGGTGGACATACAATGTGTGGGGGTGGGTGGCAGGTGGGAGCATGCGATGGGTAATTTAACGATCGGGGTTCATCCTTACCGGAATTCCGACTGGAGACCTGGTTTGGCCCTCACATACGTCTTTGGCATTTTGTATGTGACAGTTGAATCTGGTTATACCCCTTATGTGAGTATTACGATTATTCGTAATCCTATTTTAGGGGAAGGGGCCAAGTGACTTTGGTGTGGTATGGACCTGCCACCAGGTCAGGTTATTCTAATTTCAGTGCTGAATATATTGTTTCTCGATGTAAATATTCCGTTCTGATTTTGGAATTTCCCCCCCAATACAGCAGGTTAAAATGGGATCGAACCCGTTTGCCCGGCCTTACATGACCTTAGCTGTTGATAGGCCGTTAAACACCAATAAACAAACAAACAATGTGTGGGGTGTATTTACAGTCAAACATTTCCAGGGGCCGGGAATTAGGAGGCCAAAAACCCAGAGGATGTGTATATTTGACATCACCAAGAGTCCCCCTCCCGTACTGTCGTTTCTATGAAATACCTACTGGCGACAACTTTAGAATGTGTCTACATCCCGATTTTGTTTCACGTTGTTTGATAGTCACAGATTTATTCAGTAAATGAATTGTGAACACCGTATGCCCTGATCTGACTGCGTGATGTGCATCCTGATCTGTGATGCTGTAAACCCAGTGCAGACGTCACAAGTACCATTTTGTCAAACTCTATTTAAGACGTTTTCGTAAAAGTGAGAAAATCTGTCGTATGAATAAAAAATAAAAATAATTTGTCCGAGGCTCGAACTCGCACAAAAGGAACGCAGGTCGAATGCATTTACCGAGCGCTCTACCACCTGAGCTGTGCGGACAATAATGCTAATGCTTGCGGACGACTGGGCAATCAACTATCGAAACGTTTTACGTTTACAAATATGGCATTTATTGTGATTTTCAATCTCCTGTTTCACCAGTCCAGCAGTTGGTAATTTAAATTATCTCCTAAGCTATCGGGAGTATGCATTTTCAAGCTCTAAATTGCTCTAGATAAGGCGTCGATTCGGCCACCTAAAATGGCTGCAAACGGCTACATCCCTAGAAAGCTATAATAGACCGCTGACCCCGTGCCGTCACGTGCCCTTGCCAATTTATCGGAAAGCAACAGTAGCCACTTATTTTCCTGTATTATAAACATGTTTTTCATTTGCTGGTTACGAAATTATTTTATTTAAATTAATTGCACTAAACCAATCAAAGTTTTCTCCCCTGCTAATCACAGTTTCTGAATATAATACACATTTTATGGGGGAATATGATCAGATAAAATGGTGCGATGTCATTTACTTTGCATCCAGCAAATACCACATGTTGGATATCTGAGACACCGTCTCTTCAATGCCTGACCTGGCCATATGTGACTGTGACTGCAGAAATCAGGGCTTCTTGTGGCATTGGTGCACTCCTGTAGTGTAATAAAGATGAAAGCGTCCGTGACAACATGGACACACCTTGCTTGTTATGTATTTCATCTCCCTATAACATCCACCTCTCGACAACAACTAGTTTTGTGTCCTCCATTGTCTGACTGTTGTAACGAGGTTCCACTGTACTTTCAGACTCTCCATCCATGACAACATAGACACACCGTGCTCATTGAGCATATTACCAGAGACAAAGAAGCGGCGAGCGATGGTACCGCAGTTTATACCTGCCTGTACTACACTGCGACACATCTTCACAACATGTCTCAACATCAGGGACCCTCCAAAAAAAGTAGGTAGTAAGCAGTGTTCAACCTCGGGTGAGATAGGGATATTCTCCCACCTCAGGGGACCAATGTCCCTTACTATATGTGGATGTGACTGGAGAAATGGGGCTTATGGGATATGTGACCATGTAGCTCCTGATCAAATAACAACCTCCTGTAGCCTGATACTGATGTTGGGTGTTTCATTGATGTGATGACGAACAGTGCAGACAGGCTGATCTGGATCTACACTGGTCACAAAACCCATAATCCCAATTTCCCCAGTCACAGGCATATATTAAGAACTTCTCATGCATTTACAATGGAAATGGGCCCAGGGTTCCCTTGGATATGCAACCTACTGTCTGTTCCATGTTTTGCTGCCGACAATTTTTTGGAAATCTATTTTTAGACCCATGTTAAATTTCCATAGGAAAATCTTCTTTTTTTTTCGCAATAAAATCAAATTCCATCAAATATAAAAATTTGGGGGAGGGTGACTTACATTATTGATGAAAAGTACTTACTTATATTTTTTGGACTTTAATAGCCAAAAGTTTGTCGGCAGAAAAAAAGTGGAACAAACAGTATTAGTGGAAAGCGAGACCTAACTTCAATCAATACCTTCCTCACATTGGTCGCTAACCACAGTGTGTCATTCAGGTGACCTTGACCTTAGTGGGTGGGACACTCGCCGCCGCTCGCCTTGTTCATGGTTGTTTTTCCTTTAAAGCTAGCAATGTGACGTCACACCAACAAACATCACAAATTCTAACGCCAATAATGCCATGGCAGTAGATTTGTGGCGAGTTACTCCTGATTTTCCAAGTTTGGAAACCTATTTATAAGATTGATCTTTTGATCCTTATCATGTTGCAGAAGTTTGCTGGCATACTTGAAGCTACACTGGTGACAAATGCCAGAAGCCTTTTTTCTCCACAGTGACAAATACCGATTTCTCCATTCTAGGCGCTCCTAAGGGTACTGGTTGACCACACAACTGAGCAGTCAGAGAGGAGACGTTTACAGGAACTGTTTAGTAAACAGGGCAGTGACGACTATGCCAGGTTTATACGGGAACCTTCACTGTCACTACAGGATATACTGGACCACTTCCCTTCCTGCATCCCCCCAGTGGAGCAAGTTATAGGTAAACTCAGGCTCAGTCATTATATTATTTAACCATAAAGTGAAACAACCACCCATGAAAAGACAAAAATGTTAATATCCAATTTACACATTGATCGTATTAACCCTACCGACAATAAAACAAACGCGCAAATTTAGTAACGTCTGAACATTTCAATTGATGGATTTACATTTATTGAGCATAGGCTGCATTTGCAGCCTATGCTCAATAAATTTAAATACCTCAATTGAAATTTACATACTATTCTAAATCTGCACTTACGAACATTTTATTCCTACAAAGTTTTGTGAAACGGCCCCCTGTAGCCTGAGAACAAATGTGTAAACACTGTACATCAACTGTACATCAACTGGGGCAATGCTGATCACATGCATTGTAAGGTATCTTTTCAGCCAGGGATATAGGGGCGGCGAGGGAGAGGGGTTTGGACTAAATTGTGTAATGGTGTGGGACCTGTATAAAGCAGACACCCTGGGAGGTCCCCAGTACAGTGAAACCTCTCTAAACCAGACAGGGTGTACAGATTAGAGAGGCTTCACTGTAAATCAGACATATGGGCAGCGCAAAACAGTTAACTTATATTTATCGGGTAACCTGCCCTGTATTGGCCGAATACGTACTGACTGATAACATATTGTTGTATCAGGCATTGACCTGATACAAACATCCGTGTTACAATGAAGTGAATATTGACGTTCCATTGGTCGGATGACGTCACGTGACTTTACCGAATGACGTCGGTGTAATAACGCAATGTAAACAAGTCCGCGTTCTGTCCACAGATAACGACGTCATATGAGGTAATTTTCGAGCATAAAAAGTTACCTGATAAACAGAATACCTTGGCAAGCCTCGAAATTCCTACGCGTTTCCTAGCCTTGCCTGATAAACTTGATATCAAAAGACACTAGCCTGGTATTCTCTATGTGGTTTGTGAACATGAACAGATGAATGTTATCAACGATGAGAGATAACAATAAACACATACAATTAAGCAGACATAGATTGTATGGGTGTCCGGTTTAGAGACGCTCTACTGTATTAGTTTACACATTGTTTTAAAGTCACTGTTTTTATTATCTTTACATCGTCTTTATAAAAATAGTGTGAAACTGTATTGGCAGTCCTATGTGACGTCCATATTGTATAGAATTGCCAATTCACCATCCATATTTCTCACGAAGGAGGTTATTGGAAATTAGTGTATTAGTTTATAATGTGTTTGTTTCAGAGCATTTACCTAGACTACAACCGCGACCATTCTCTATATGCTGTTCACCACTGACCAGCCCCAGCTCTATAGAGTTTGTTTTCAACGTCATCGACATCGCGGCCACCAGTGGTCGCACGCACGCGAGGAAAGGTGTGTGTACCGGCTGGCTGGAGCAGATCGCTCAGACACTACACAGTGGACAGTCTCCACATAGTGTAACAGGAGCGGGGTACTCCGAACATGTGACTGGTGAAGTGAATGGGGAGGTAGAACATACAGGAGAGTTGGACGACAGAATCACAGAGGACTTCCAGAAACTGAATATCTCATCGGAAACTAAGGTTTGTGCTATTGGTTGTTCACAATCAGTGAAATACAAAATTTCCTCATTTATATGTACTCAAATCTCAAAATTCAAAAGAGAAACCATTGCTCTTACATAAAATAAAACAGTTTCTTTGAGCCGAAGTTGTCTGTGAGTTCAAATTTCGAGCACATGATTTCAAACTGTTTTACATTACAGGGTTTACATTGTGAAGCTAGGTTTTATGAATAAATAAGCCATCATGTGGACCAGTTTATGTGCACATACGAAGGTGTTTACCAGTTTTATAAGTTAGTACCAAACTCTATTTCAGATTCCTGTATTTGCGAGAACGAACCAGCATTTCCATCTGCCGGATGACGTTAGCCGGCCCATAATCCTGGTGGGGCCCGGGACGGGCGTGGCCCCGTTTATTGGCTTCCTCCACCACCGGGCGGCCCATATAGGGGCAGGGGGTGATAGAACACCCGGCGAGTCATGGCTCTTCTATGGCTGCAGGCATAGAGATCGTGACTACCTATACAGGTAATGAACACAATAGATTATGTTTAAATGGAAACAAATCAGATTTACATATTCAGACATGCCATGTGGTTTTGTACCGAAGAACATATGCGATATTTCATGAAAAATATTTACAAAATTTATGATATTTTCCGTAAATGATGTCAAAAGTTGACGAAATTGTCACAGAATTAAATTTCGCATTTGCTATTAAAATTTAGTCCTTTTTCAATGTCATTTACAGAAACTATCGCAGTTTCTGTAAATATATTTTAAAAAAATCGCAGATGTCTAAGGTGCAAAATCACATGGCATGTTTCATATGTAACAATCTCTCTCTGTAGTTGCAGCAATTACTTATACAATGTATGACAAAGTGGCCTGTTTGCCAACTGGCAAGTTAAATATGCAAAACATTGTCACCTATGTAGCAGCTGTTGATGACTACCATGCCTACCATGACTTCCTTCTCCGGTGTGTTAGATCATGGTACAGTGTTACAGCCGCACTCTACAACAGCCAAGCACCGCGGACATAAAACAGGCTGTTGTAGATCGATGACCATTGTAGAGATGAGAAACATATACAGCAAATATCCAAATTGAATATTATATTGTGGCTGTTGCAGAGAGGGACTTAGTATAGAGATGTGACTGTTAATGTAGGTTCCACTATGGATCCTTAGTATCTACAGTCGAACCTCCCCGAACGACCACCTCTCTACAACAACACCCTCTCTATCGCAGCCGATATTTTATATCCTAAATGGATGATTTCTCTGTGTCTCGCCCTTCGACTGCTGAGCATGAAAATTGTCGTCTGCTGTTGCTTTGCCTTCTTTCTCGATAAAAACATGTTTTGACAGCATTTTAGAATCATTTCCATTGGAAATGATTCTAAAATGTTGCCAAAGCATGTTTTTGATGAGAAATAGCGAAGAAAATAAGCAGCGGATGACAAAATTTAATTCAGCATTAACCTCCCTACAAAAGCCACCTCTCTACAACAGCCAGTTTTGCGTCTTCCCATGGGTGGCTGTTGTAGAGAGGTTGCACAGTACAATGTTTGTAAACATCATCTACCCTGGTTTTATCGTTTTTACTTTATTGACCTTATAATATGGACGTTGAAGCTGTAAAGTGCTATAAATTGTTATTTTAATATGGTAGGTCAGAAATGGAGCACTTCACTTCAACCGGAACGCTGACCAAATTGTGTGTGTGCTTCTCGCGTGACGATCAACCACCATCCAGCCCCCGCTATGTGCAGGACAATATTCGGTCACATGGTGCTGATGTGTTACGTCTCCTGGAGACGGAGAATGCCGTCGTTTATGTCTGTGGGGACGCCAGAAATATGGCCAAGGACGTTCTACAGGCATTCGTGGATGTCTATACAAACATACAAGGTATGGCCGAATAAATTCCGACTGATAACAAATTGATGTATTCTGCATCGATCAGATACGCATATACGGGTCACAACTACATTGTCTGACATTCCATCGGTCAAACAGCGTCACACTACCAAATGATGTCGGTGTAATGATGCCCGCACCATAAACAAGTCTGCATTCTGTTCAATGAAAACCATGTTGTATCTGCCCAATATCTAATATAGAAGTTACCTCATATAATACCATGCTAGTGTCTTTATGCCCCTAGCATACAAAGTATCTAGAGGGGTATGTAGTTCTTGTATTTCCATCCGTTTGTCCGTCCGATGGTCCATCTGTAAGATTTGCGTCAAAGTTTTTGTTTGCCAGTCTAGGGGCCCGTTTCATTAAACTTCTTACGACTAAAATGTTTGTAAGTGCAAAATTATTATAGTCCGTAAATTTCACATTATCAATGTTTTTTTGTAAACAATTATTGGATTTACATTTATTGAGCATATGCAGCCTATTCTCAATAAATGTAAATACATCAATTAAAATTTACAGACGATCCTAAATTTGCATTTACGAACATTTTAGTCGTACAAAGTTTAGTGATATCAAGTTTATCAGGCTTGGATGGAAACGCTGATGCACTGTATTATTTTCATACTTTCACTTGACATTTCTTTTTTGCCATTCTAGTTCCTTGGGGTGAAATGGTTAACAGCCTTTTTATGTGGCTGTAATGGGAGAAATGCGATTTATTTGTTTTGCGACCAGTGTAGATCCAGATCAGCCTGTGCCTCTACACTTAGCCATTCCATCAATGAAACACCCGCCATGCTTCTAACAAGCAATATAGATTGTTATGGCGATTTCATAATTTAATGTATGTGGGAAGTGGAAGGTGCCTGAAGTTTATATTTATGTGTGTGGGGTCGAAAATATGAAAAGTCCTCAAAAGTTCATCAGATTGTTAATTTAATTACATGTGTAGTGGGTTTTTCAAATAGCGCCTTCCACTTCCCCATACAAATTGATGAATTAATCTATTGCCATTATCGGGCTACAGGAGTATGCTATACGATCAGAAGCTACACTAATCGCAAATCCCATAAGCCTCATTTCTCCAGTCACAGCCTATTATATATATAGCCCACCTTTAATTGCAGGCATTACACCTGATGATGCCAGCAAGAAACTGACACAGATGAGACTCGAAAAACGATACCTTGAAGACGTTTGGACGTAGCATTTATCCAACACTGTTGAGGGGTAGACCGACGACCTTGTGTTAGAGTGTTAGACTGTAACCCTTTCATTGATAGTTCCACGATCATTTCTGGACTATTCAATTAATCAGATAAGGGAGATTTGTAAAGTATCTGAAAACCATTGACAAACACTGCAGATCCAGATGAGCCGGCTTGTTACAAGCCGACTCATCTGGATCTGCAGTGTTTGCAAATTTTGGATGTATGATATGTAAGGTTGAAAGTGTTAAAGGCATTGCGTATCAGATGATGTCTCGGACATTAAATATGTGGTTCTTCCCATTATGAACTGCAGATGTATATTAAACAAAGACACCATTTATGTTGCGCCCGCTCAAAATGGCTGTGATAATGTATTAAATTCAGTATATGGTAATAAAAATTAATAAATTTATCATTAAATTGAAAATTTCTCCCTCAAAGTATATTTTGCTAGATAAGTATACTTTGCAATGCTGGTGAAATAATAGGCTACTGACAAATTCCCATTCAGCTACATGCATAAAATCTGCACAAGAAATTTGCACCACTTGCTAGACAAAAACAATGTGCTTAAGCGATAGCTTCAAGTAGAGGTATTCTAATGTTGGTGGGTGGGAGCACGTGATGGGTAATTTAACGATCGGGTTTCATGTTTACTGGAATCCCGACCAGAGACCTGGGGCCCGTTTCACTAAGCTTTGTACGACTAAAAAGTTTATAGGTGCAAAATTATGATAGTCTGTAAATTTCACATTAACAATGTTTTCTTGTAAAAAAAATATTTGATTTAAATTTATTGAGCATAGGCTGCATATGCAGCCTTTGCTCAATAAATGTAAATCCATCAATTGAAATTTCCAGACGATCCTAAATTAGCACTTATCAACATTTTAGTTTTGAAACGGCCCCCAGGTTTGGCCCTCGGGTACGTCTTTGGCATTCTTGTATGTGAGGGATGAATCTAGTTATACCCCTTGTATGTGTAATATGATTATTCCTATTCCTATTGCTTTTAGGGGAAGGTGCCAAGTGACGGTGTGGTATGGACTTGGCACCAGGTCGGGTTATTCTAGTTTCAGGGCTGAATATATAGAGGATATTCATATTTCTGCAACGAATATGACATATGTTCATCGAGTGGTGTGAAATGTCCATATTTCACGAGTGCCGTTAGCACAAGTGAAATATGGACATTTCACACCACAAGATGAAAATGCAGCAGTTTCTGTCGATTTTTTTTTTTTAAATTAGAGCTCGTGCAGAATTGAATTGAGTTTTTTATTAACTTTTGACTTCATTTACTGAAAATATTGTATTTCTGCACAATCAATATTGGCGAAAATCGGCGATGCCTTAAGCGAGGTAATTCCAGAGCTGGGCTCCTTTCATATACCGGTATGTCGCCGTTACAGGACAAATGGGGCGTATGGGATTTGTGGTCAGTGTAGCTCCAGATAGCACACTTGGTGTCTGATAACGATCTATAGCGCTTCATTGATGGAATGGCGAACAGTGTAGCTCCAGATAGCACACTTGGTGTCCTGATAACGATCTATAGCGCTTCATTGATGGAATGGCGAACAGTGTAGCTCCAGATAGCACACTTGGTGTCTGATAACGATCTATAGCGCATTCATTGATGGAATGACGAACATGTAGCTCCAGATAGCACACTTGGTGTCTGATAACGATCTATAGCGCTTCATTGATGGAATGACGAACAGTGTAGCTCCAGATAGCACACTTGGTGTCTGATAACGATCTATAGCGCTTCATTGATGGAATGACGAACAGTGTAGCTCCAGATAGCACACTTGGTGTCTGATAACGATCTATAGCGCTTCATTGATGGAATGACGAACAGTGTTGCTCCAGATAGCACACTTGGTGTCTGATAACGATCATAGCGCTTCATTGATGGAATGACGAACAGTGTAGCTCCAGATAGCACACTTGGTGTCTGATAACGATCTATAGCGCTTCATTGATGGAATGACGAACATGTAGCTCCATAGCACACTTGGTGTCTGATAACGATCTATACGCTTCATTGATGGAATGACGAACAGTGTAGCTCCAGATAGCACACTTGGTGTCTGATAACGATCTATAGCGCTTCATTGATGGAATGGCGAACAGTGTAGCTCCAGATAGCACACTTGGTGTCTGATAACGATCTATAGCGCTTCATTGATGGAATGACGAACATGTTGCTCCAGATAGCACACTTGGTGTCTGATAACGATCTATACGCTTCATTGATGGAATGACGAACATGTAGCTCCAGATAGCACACTTGGTGTCTGATAACGATCTATAGCGCTTCATTGATGGAATGACGAACAGTGTAGCTCCAGATAGCACACTTGGTGTCTGATAACGATCTATAGCGCTTCATTGATGGAATGACGAACAGTGTAGCTCCAGATGCACACTTGGTGTCTGATAACGATCTATAGCGCTTCATTGATGGAATGGCGAACAGTGTAGCTCCAGATAGCACACTTGGTGTCTGATAACGATCTATAGCGCTTCATTGATGGAATGGCGAACAGTGTAGCTCCAGATAGCACACTTGGTGTCTGATAACGATCTATAGCGCTTCATTGATGGAATGACGAACAGTGTAGCTCCAGATAGCACACTTGGTGTCTGATAACGATCTATAGCGCTTCATTGATGGAATGACGAACAGTGTAGCTCCAGATAGCACACTTGGTGTCTGATAACGATCTATAGCGCTTCATTGATGGAATGGCGAACATGTAGCTCCAGATAGCACACTTGGTGTCTGATAACGATCTATAGCGCTTCATTGATGGAATGGCGAACAGTGTAGCTCCAGATAGCACACTTGGTGTCTGATAACGATCTATAGCGCTTCATTGATGGAATGGCGAACAGTGTAGCTCCAGATAGCACACTTGGTGTCTGATAACGATCTATAGCGCTTCATTGATGGAATGGCGAACAGTGAGCTCCAGATAGCACACTTGGTGTCGATAACGATCTATAGCGCTTCATTGATGGAATGGCGAACAGTGTAGCTCCAGATAGCACACTTGGTGTCTGATAACGATCTATAGCGCTTCATTGATGGAATGCGAACAGTGTAGCTCCAGATAGCACACTTGGTGTCTGATAACGATCTATAGCGCTTCATTGATGGAATGGCAAACAGTGTAGCTCCAGATAGCACACTTGGTGTCTGATAACGATCTATAGCGCTCATTGATGGAATGGCGAACAGTGTAGCTCCAGATAGCACACTTGGTGTCTAATAACGATCTATAGCGCTTCATTGATGGAATGGCGAACAGTGTAGCTCCAGATAGCACACTTGGTGTCTGAACGATCTATAGCGCTTCATTGATGGAATGGCGAACAGTGTAGCTCCAGATAGCACACTTGGTGTCTGATAACGATCTATAGCGCTTCATTGATGAATGGCGAACAGTGTAGCTCCAGATAGCACACTTGGTGTCTGATAACGATCTATAGCGCTTCATTGATGGAATGGCGAACAGTGTAGCTCCAGATAGCACACTTGGTGTCTGATAACGATCTATAGCGCTTCATTGATGGAATGGCGAACAGTGTAGCTCCAGATAGCACACTTGGTGTCTGATAACGATCTATAGCGCTTCATTGATGGAATGGCGAACAGTGTAGCTCCAGATAGCACACTTGGTGTCTGATAACGATCTAGCGCTTCATTGATGGAATGGCGAACAGTGTAGCTCCAGATAGCACACTTGGTGTCTGATAACGATCTATAGCGCTTCATTGATGGAATGGCGAACAGTGTAGCTCCAGATAGCACACTTGGTGTCTGATAACGATCTATAGCGTTCATTGATGGAATGGCGAACAGTGTAGCTCCAGATAGCACACTTGTGTCTGATAACGATCTATAGCGCTTCATTGATGGAATGGCGAACAGTGTAGCTCCAGATAGCACACTTGGTGTCTGATAACGATCTATAGCGCTTCATTGATGGAATGACGAACAGTGTAGCTCCAGATAGCACACTTGGTGTCTGATAACGATCTATAGCGCTTCATTGATGGAATGGCAAACAGTGTTGCTTCTGATACTCTGATTGCAAAATCCATATGCCGCATTTCTTCAGTCACAGCCACGTTTAACCAGTGTAGATCCTGATCAAAAACCGACCCAACTTGCCAATAACCCACATTTTCCAAACAGATGGAATCTTGTAAATATGATAATAATATTAATACATGTATAAGTTGACTTACTTTGATGATCATTTTATTTTATGCTTACTTTAACCCCTAGACTGCTACTCACAACAATTGTCGTCTGCTGTTGCTTTTATATCTTCAGAGTTCAGAATCATTTCCAATGGAATTCTGAAGTGCTGTCAAAGCATGTTGTAAATTATTCTAAAGTGCTGTCAAAGCATGTTTTTGATGATAAAAATGGAAAATAGAAAATAAACAGCAGATGACAAAAAAAATAATAAGATAGCAGTCTAAGGGTTAAAAGTAAACCAAAGCAATAAAAATGCAAACATTTATGATGGTATTGTGTCGGATGTTAATTTGTTTATCCCTGATAGAAGCTGGTCACCAAAAAGCTGGGGCCCGTTTCACTAAACTTTGTACGGCTAAAATGTCTGTAAGTGCAAATTTACGCTTGCCTGGTTATTTCCATTGATGGATTTACATTTATCGAGCATAGGCTGCATATATGCTAAATAAATGTAAATCCAATAATTGTTTACAAGAAAACATTGTTAATGTGAAATTTACAGACTATCATAATTTTGCACTTACGAACATTTTCGTCGTACAAAGTTTTGTGAAACGGGCCCCAGATCTGGTACAATATACTGTTACCACATGTATCACTTTACCTCATATCCAAATCCTGTTACTGAGGAATTCACTGTTACATGTGAATCTGGATATGTCGATTTGGTTATGTGAATCCCGGAAAGGATGGATTATCTGTGATGTGTGAATCCCATTAAGTTCACTGTTGTATGTGAAGCCCCGAAGCCCCTGGTTAGGTGAGTGTGGAATATTAAATTCACTGTTGTATGTGAATCCCGAAAGGATGGATTATCTGTGATGTGTGAATCCCATTAAATTCAATGTTGTATGTGAATCCAGTAAAGGATAGATTATCAGTGATGGGTGAATCCCATTCAGTTCACTGGTGTATGTGAATCCCGGAAAGGATGGATTATATGTGATGTGTGAATCCCATTAAATTCACTTGTATGTGAATCCCAGAAAGGATGGATTATCTGTGATGTTTGAATCCCATTAAGTTCATTGTTGTATGTGAATCCTGTAAAGGATAGATTATCAGTGATGTGTGAATCCCATTAAGTTCACTGTTTTGTGTGAATCCCGGAAAGGAAGGATTATCTGTGATGTGTGAATCCCATTAAGTTCACTGTTGTATGTGAATCCCGGAAAGGTTGGATTGATTATTGGTGTTTAACGGACTATCAACAGTTAAAGGTCATTTAAGTCCGGGCCAACAGGTTGGACTATCCTGTATTTAACCTGTCCAAAGTGAGGGAAATTGCCAAAATCAGAACTCAATATTTACAGAAAAATATATTGAGCCCTGATATTAGAATATCCGGACCTGGTGCCAGGTCCATTCCACACCAGATTCACTTAGCTCCAACCCCAAAATTAATATGATCAGCACTAATCTTATTACAAAAATGTACACGAGGGCCAAACCATGCAAGTCAGCATTCCGGTAAGGATTCCGTTTAAATTACCCTTCGAGGTTGGAATTCACCGATATATGTGAATTCTGTTAAGGATGGATTCACCATTGCAATGTCACCATCTCGCTCTACCTAAACGGGGCCGCTTGCTCAAAATCTCTGTTAGCTTAATGGACTGTTAAATCCAGAACACTGTAACTGGGCCCGGTTGCCCAAAGCCTCTGTCTGTTAGCTTAATGGACTGTTAATCCTTAACACTAACTGGGCCCGGTTGCCCAAAGCCTCTGTCTGTTAGCTTAATGGCCTGTTAATCCTTAACACTAACTGGGCCCGGTTGCCCAAAGTCTCTGTTAGCTTAATGGACTGTTAATCCTTAACCCTGTAACTGGGCCCGGTTGCTCAAAGCCTGTCTGTTAGCTTAATTGGACCTGTTAATCCTTAACACTGTAACTGGGCGGTTTGCCAAACAAAAGCCTATTGTCTGGTTAGCTTAATGGACTGTTAATCCTTAACACTAACTGGACCCGGTTGCCCAAAGCCTCTGTCTGTTAGTTAATGGACTGTTAAATCCTTAACACTGTTAAGGATTTACCAGTCCAGAAAGCCAACAGGTTTTGAGCAAACAGGCCCTGTAAAATGTCACATCGGAAATAATTGTTTCTCGACATAGTCTTTGTCTACATGTCAGTGAAACCTCAACAACATAACCTCATCTAAATGGGAAAACTCTGTCCATCTGATTGACTGTACATGTAAATAAATATGGAGAACAAGGAAATGGGACCTATCGGCACACAAATGCCCCCGGTTGCAGATTGGAGAAAAATACTGCAAACTTCCTAACCGGGCCTATGGACAGATACACAGTTCAAACACTATATGCCGCCCGGCTTTACCGAGACTGGGGGAATAAATTGTTTGTTTGTTGTGGTTTAATGGCTTATCAACAGCTACGGTCATTTAAGGCCGGGTCAATGGGTTTAGTACGAAATCCCATATATTTCCTGTACAAATGAGGGGAAAATCCCAAAATCAGAACTGAATATTTACAATATAAAAAACTATATATTCAGCCCTGAAATCGGAATAATCCTGATCTGATGCCAGGTCCTCACCACACCAGAATCAACTCCCAAAAGCAGTAGGATCGGTACTAATCTTACTACTTTTATAATGGGCAATAACCCAATTCAACTTCCAGGTAACAAAAGAGCCAAAGATGAAGACGTACCTGAGGGCCAAACCAGGTAAATCGTGATTCCTATAAGGAGGAACCCCTACCGTTAATTTACGCCGTCGCGTTCGCCCGACCAACCAACCACCCACCCACCCGGGGGAATAAAAACAATTGAGCAGTCGGTTATTTTCCACGTTGGTGGGAGTTTAGTAACACGTAAAGCAACATCTATTACTGAAGCAGCAATTTTATTGCCATAAAATTAATACAATCTTGGCCACATAATGGAAAAACATACATAAAGCATTTATTTCATAAGCTTGAAGCCTATATATATGTATATCATTGGAGCACTTGAATTATGTAACCGTCAAATTCACGACGCAATTTGACAGTCAATACAGACAGTGTATATTCATTGTGGGCTGATGGTTGATAAAAAGGGACCTCGCAGCAATTGTGCACAGCATAGTTCCTGATCATGTGCAGCTAGCTATACACTCGCCGATTGATTAAAACTTGACACGCATAAATAATGATTGATTGATGGAATGGCGACCAGTATAACCCCAGATCAGACTGCGCGGATGCGCAGGCTGATCTGGACCTATACTGGTCGCAAGAATCGAAAATTACATTGGAAACGGAGGCCAGGTAATGTTTTGTGTAATAACGACATACACAATGTTCAATTGACGGAATGGCGACTAGTGTAGGCTTGATCGGACTGACGACATGCAGGCTGATCTGGGGCTACACTGGTCGCCAACATCACAAGGTCCATTTTTCAGCCATACGTATGTATGGAAATACAGAGGTCGTACAATATTTGTTTTGTCGCCATTCTGTGTAATAAAGGACACAGAATGCAACAGACTGTAACAAAACAGCTGTTAAAACAGAAATAAACGTAATTATGTTTCAAAAAGCTTTTCAAGAACTCGACATAGAAATCAGAAATGCGGCAATAATGCTGTCTAAGTTGGTCATAAATCTTTTTCACCATAGTAATGCTGTGACAGAGCATGATAATCATCTCTTCCTTGGAGACGATTCTCATGTGCCGTCAAATCATGTTTTTTTCTGTAAGCTAAAAATGATAGTAGCCGACATCAATATTAATTTCCCTTTCCCACCTTTTTAAGAGTTAATGGTGATCAGTATAGGTGCTGATCAAACTGTAAATAAATGTGCCAGCTATCTGGGACAACATTGGTCATAAAGGCCAAGGGCTCATTTCACTAAACATCGTACAACTAAAATGTTCGTAAGTGCAAATTTAGAATCGTGTGGAAAATTCAATTGATGGATTTACATTTATTGACCATAGGCTGCATATGCAGCCTATGGTCAATAAATGTAAATCCAATAATTGTTTACAAGAAAACATTGTTAATGTGAAATTTACAGGCCATCATAATTTTGCACTTGCAAACATTTTAGTCGTACAAAGTTTAGTGAAACGGCCCCCAGCTTTGTACAACAATGGAGAGACTGGAGGACTGACTGAACATTTTTTCCCCGTTTCTCCAGTAATGTATACAGTTGTGATCACCATTCCTGATACGAGATTTGCAAGTACAATTTACTTGGTGATTATTACACTTTCTGAGCATGTACTGTAGTCCCATCCTTGAAATCGTGCAGTTTGATTGAGACAGCTCGGTCTCAGCCATCAAATTGCTTGATTTGCAGCACAAAATCCATGTATGTGCACATATAATTACCATCAGCACAGCTGATGCAAGTCTATGCTCATAAATATTTCTTTAATCACAAATGCTGATTGGTCATAATAAGCATTTTTATGAAAACAAATACACGCATTCAGATTTTGTTATCAGTAAACGTGCGTGTCGTGTGATCATGTTACAAGTGCAATTCACAACTATGTATCTCCAATAACTTGTAATAGGGCCAAGTAACAGCCCTAACTGGTCATAGACAGTGGAACCTCTCTAAACTGGACACCAAGAAAACAAGAGTTTCATGGTCATTTATCTCGGGTGATAATGTCCTGTTAATGCTCGTACAGCACACAACTAAGGCTCACAATTATCAAATGCCTGGTTTACAGTGAAACCTCTTTAAACCGGACACCCTGGGGACCTCCCATTGGGAAAGGTATTCAGAAATGTTCATGGGCAGATCATCTGTAGCCGATTTCATCAAAATTGCAAAGTATACTTATCTAGCAAAGTATACTTTGAGGGAGTAATCATTTATTTTTCCAAAAATGCATTATTTCATATAGAACTAACAACTGCATATATTTGATGATTAAAAGTATGAAGAATTATTATACTGAATTTATTACATTATCACAGCAAATTTGGCTGTGATAATGTAATAAATTCAGTATAATAAAAATTAATAAATTTATCCTTAAATTGAAAATTTCTCCCTCAAAGTATACTTTGCTAGATAAGTATACATTGCAATGTTGGTGAAATAGGCTACTGGCTCACCAAAATGTATCTCCAATAACTTGTAATAGGACCAACTAACCCGTCTAATTGGTCACAACATGCATTGTTGTCTTTATCAGCAGAATTGTGAATAGCGTTTGTAACAAGACTCCCAAGAACATATCTCCTTTGAGCTTGCAACGGGACCAACCACCTAACTTTTATGAGAATTTTTGTGTGTGCAGAATTGAGAATTACGCTTGTAACAAGATCACTCGACTCGAAACAAAATATCACCAATTAACTTGAATAGACAATGTATCTCCAATGCAATATGGCCCAGTATTTCACAGTAGCGCGTCTCCTACCACAGGAAACATTACACACACACTATACAGGTACGACATATTTGGAGATATTTGGTGCATACCATATTTATTCTAATAAACAATACCTGGGCTATTGATATCCTTAACCCTTACAATGCTTAACCCTTACAATGCTTAACACTTACACCGCTATCCAATTTTGTTGTCGTCTGCTGTTTATTTTCTATTTTCCATTTTTATCATCAAAAACATGCTTTGACAGCGCTTCAGAACCATTTCCATTGGAAATGATTATGATGTGCTGTCAAACCATGTTTTTATTGAGAAATAAGGCAAGATATAAAAGCAACAGCAGACAACAATTGTTGTATGTAGCGGTCTAGGGTTAAATAAGTTTGGTCATCTAATGTTTATTTATTACTTTACACTTTGTTTCAACAAAAACATAGTTTGGCAGCACATGAGAATCATTTTCAATGAAAATGATTCTCATGTGCTGCCAGACTATGTTTTTATCAATAGAAACAATAGTGTTTTTATCAATAGAAACAATAGTGTTTTTATCAATAGAAACAATAGTGTTTTTATCAATAGAAACAATAGCAGATAACAAGAAGTGGGTAAATATGAAAGAAATCTGGAAAAGTCTTGTTATGAGCCGGCTCACCTGGCTCTACACTGTTTGCAAACACAGCGATTGATATGTTTGATAACACGTTTATAACATATCCCAAATCATAACTGAATACACATGTATACAGACAAAAAACAACATATTCAGCCCTGAAATTAGAATAAGCCGACCTGGTTCCAGGTCCTCACCGCACCAGGGTCTAATCTTACTACTTTTATAACCGGATTCAGCTCTTAAGTACCGGTAGCAAGAAAGACAATAATGTACTTGAGGGCCAAACCGGTAATATCGCAAAGGATGAAACCCCATCGTTGATTTTACCCTTTGTATGCTCCCAACCAACCGCCCGAGGTTACTATTAGAATAAATATGGTATGTTGCCCATTTGAGTCAAATTCAACATGGCAAAAAGAGGCTTATTGTTTTCTGACCATTGGTGATGACCAGTGTATACAATTAACCAATTTCATGCTGAGGATTCCCAATTTTGCTCATAGAAAAATCTGACTACTTTTCCCGCATCTCCCTAAAAGTATATGGTCTGGCCACCATTTGAACCGTCTCATCGAGACGGTTCAAATGAGTGGTCACAACATATACTTTCGATGAGAAATGAGAAAAAATGCATTTTTTTTAGAAAGTTTTATACCCATATATGGCCATTATGGGTATTTCGCAAGGAATGAGTTAATTGTTAACCCAATTAGGGTTATAGGTAGATAATTTGCCAGATACATCACTGACTAAATGGCAAACATAGTAGACCCTCATCAAACATAAGTGCAGACTGATCCAGATCGGCACTGGTTCTATTTGTGAGGTGTAACATATTTGTGGCATGTATACTAAAACATGAGGAAGCAAACACTAACAGCATTTATAGCCCTTTACATACATGACACCTATTAAATAATGACTTTATATGTTGCCTTATTTCTCAGCTAAGAAATACATTTTCAGTGTGCATTACACAGCACAGGTGGAAGACGCGGACCTATGACACCAAAAAAATGCATATTAAAAAAAAATCCCATTACCCCACCCACTTGGTCTCGTACATTACCATCTTCTATAAAGAAAGGTGGATATATCATTGTGGCCATTATAGAAAGAGCCCTCTCGTTTCCGACTCGCACAAACACAATACACATCGATTAAATGTATGACTTCTGTCGCTGGCAATCGATAAAGGTATTAGGTGTGTGAATATATTCACTTCAAATCGCACTTTCCAGCATTTATTCAGTTATTCGCATTTTGTATACCCCATCCAAAGCGAAATTTGCATGTACATGTACGAAAGAATCTCACACAGAATCGGAGGCCGTCCGGCGTGGATTATCGGTCATATTTGACCAATAACTGATCGCCAGCTCAAACTAAAGTCGTGCACCATGACCATATACATTAGCAACTCCAACCATACAAAGTTCGTCCAATTGTGATCGTTCACCGATCTAAAAAACACCTTTTTTATACTTTCATTCATGATTCGCGTACTATCAGATTATGTCTTCCGGAATCCCAAAATAGGTTGAATGACGTCATTACAGTTTAGATTTAGCCAATCAGAGATGTTCTTTACATAGACGCTTCCGGTTGTATTATGGAAGATGGTGCATTGACCCAGTTCCAGATAATGAACGAAATTAGACAAAAAAGTGTTTTTTAGATCGGTGAACGATCACAATTGGACAAACTTTGTATGGTTGGAGTTTCTAATGTATATGGTCATGGTGCATGTCATTAGTTTGAGCTGGCGATCAGCTATCGGCCAAATATGACCGATAATCCACGCCGGACGGCCTCCGATTCTGTGTGAGATTCTTTCGTACACACAACTTTCGCTTTGGATGGGGTAATCAAAACGCGAATAACTCAATAAATACTTGAAACAGCGATTTGAAGTGAGTATACTCACACACCTAATACCTTTATCGATTGCCAGATACATATTTCATACATTTAATCGATGTTTATTGTGTTTGTGCGAATCGGAAAAGAGAGGGCTCTTTCTATAATAGCCATATTCATACCCACCTTTCTTTATAGAAGATGGTAATGTACGAGACCAAGTGGGTGGGGTAATGGGATTTTTTTTAATAGGCATTTTTTTGGTGTCATAGGTCCGAGTCTTCCACCTGTGTTACACAGGGGTTATGCAGTACAGTCGAACCTCTCTAAACTGGACATCAAGAAAACACATGTGATCTTATTTTTGGTGAGTTTCTTGGTCATTTATATCAGGTGATACTGTCTGTTCATGATCAGTCCCGAAATTAGAAATAACCCGAGCTGGTGTCAGGTCAGTATTACACCATTCACTTGGCCCATTCCCCTAAAAGTAATAGGATTAGGAATAATCATATTACTCATATAAGGGGTATAACCAAATTCAACTCTCACACACAAGAATGTCAAAGATGTATCTGAGAGCCAAACCAGGTCTCCAGTTGAGATTCCGGTAAAGATGAATCCCAATCGTTAAATTACCCATCGCATGCTCCCAACGAACCACCACGCTGCATTGACTCTAATGTCCTGGGGCCCGTTTCACTAAACTTTGTACGACTAAAATGTTCGTAAGTGCAAATTTAGGATTGTCTGGAAATTTCAATTGATGTGTTTACATTTATTGAGCATAGGCTGCATGCAATAATGTGAAATTTACAGACTATCATAATATTTCACTTACGAACATTTTAGTCGTACAAAGTTTAGTGAAACGGCCCCCTGATTCGTTGTCTCTCTCATGCTACTTCATTTCCATTTCCAACCAGTTTTGCAACCATGAACAGACAGAATATGTACAGGTACGCGACACTGAACCATCAGAAATACACACAGATTTTTGTGTGTGTCCTGTTTAGAGAGGTTTTACTGTACATCTGGATTATTTCACCGACACAGATCTTTGTGAACTTGTATAAGTGACTTAGATTTAGATTTACATGTTTGCTATGATCAATATATTATTACATGAAACTAAGACAACAAAGGCATCATTATCACAATAGTCTGTTTCACGAAAGCTGCCCAAATTTTACGCCCATATAAACAATTCGAAAACAATATTTTTTTCGATAATATTAAATTAAATGAAAATTTAAGAATGAGCCTTCTTTTTATTTCGTGAAATTTGGTCAAATATTGGTTTTATTACGAAAAATTGATTTCTCTATGGGAATTTAACATGGGGGAAAAAGGTAGAGGACTTGTGGGAGGAGTCAAAAAACGAAAAAATTTGGAAATTGACTCCGAAACCTAGCTAGATAGCTTGGAAATGATCTAACTAAGAAAACAAAAGTAAAATTTTAAAAATCGGTCCAGTATTTCTGAAATTCTAAAAAATTTCCCCATGTTAAATCCCCATAGACATCTTCACTCCGTGAAGATGTCTATGGGGATTTAACATGGGGAAATTTTGTTTTCGCAATAAAATCAATATTTGACCAAATTTCACGAAATAAAAAGAAGGCTCATTCTTAAATTTTCCTTTAATTTAATATTATCAAAAAAAATATTGCTTTTGAATTGTTTATATGGCCGTAAAATTTGGGCAGCTTTCGTGAAACAGACAGTAAGCTAATCAATCCCCTCACACCTTGATAATAAAAAAACAATAATAATTAAAAATCGCAATTGCCTTACAAACAAGGTATACATAAGTCCTCAGTGACCTCGACCTTGGGCGATCGGACATGGGGCATAAGTAAAACAAAGCACCATCCCAAGATACCATTGTGGCCAAATATTATCAAAATCGATCAAGCGGTTCATGAGTTATGCACGTACATAACATACACATATGGACTAATGCTATATCCCCTCTTGCCTTTCGATGAGGGGATAATTATACTGGAACAAAATTAACCCTTTCAACCTGATAGACAATAAAGCAAACACTACAAACACTGCAGATCCAGATGAACCAGCTCCCCATCTCATCAGGGTGTGCAGCATTTTTCAGGATTGTTTTCAATTCTTTGAAACAAATTGCATTTTCTCATTTACCCACATCATGCTGAGGATACGCCATTTTGTCTGTGGAAAATCCTAAATATTTTCTTTATATGAGCTCAGAAATATATGTCGTGACCACCATTTGACGGTTCAAATGAGTGGTCACAACATATACTTTCCTTGAGAAATAACAAAAATAAAAATAAAATATTTAAAACAATTTCATACCCATAAAGGTATAATTCCAGCACAAAAATATTTACACAATTCCCTAACATTTGATTGGCCCGTAGCAAGTCTCTGTCTAAAATGTATATCCCAGTAAACTCCCACGCCGAACTACTTTCTACAGGTGCGCTGTCAGTGCTGTCAATGTAAAGAAATGGCTGCCGTCTGTCAAAATAAACACATTTTCTTGATGAATTTATTTCAAATGCTGGAATTATAAGGAATGAATGGCCTTTTCGTTGAATTTATCGGGGATATAAAGTTGGAAAAGTCGCGGGAATACTGGACGAGGCCTTCCGGCCTTCGTCCAGTATTCCCGCGACTTTTCCAAGTTTATACCCCGATAAATTCCACAAAAAGGCCATTCATTCCTATAGTATTCCGCATGTAATGGGTTAATAGAATCCAAAATATTTTCTTTCTATGAGCTCAGAAATATATGTTGTGACCACCATTTGAACCGTCTCTCCGAGACGGTTCAAATGAGTGGTCACAACATATACTTTGCTTGAGAAATAACAAAAATAAAATATTTAAAACAATTTCATACCCATAAAGGTGTATTCCGCATGT
This sequence comes from Conchocele bisecta, assembly GCA_029237695.1. Lineage (NCBI taxonomy): Eukaryota > Metazoa > Mollusca > Bivalvia > Lucinida > Thyasiridae > Conchocele > Conchocele bisecta. Next base: position 44,287,933 of record CM055270.1, on the reverse strand, counting down.
AATGGGTTAATAGAAGTTTTTACTGTTTATAAATTGAGCATGGAAAAGCAAATGTAGGATATTTAGGGGTGAACTCAATTAACTTGGAACTAATTGGTGTTGGAGACCGCATACCTAGGACGAACATAGGCACCCTGATCTAATGCAAATGGAAAACGACTACAATAATTAAGTTATAGCACAAATCTGTCTGCAGACATAATAAATATACAATATATATCTCTTGCTTATCAAGCGGAATCAACAAGAAACGTTCATGAAGAAGCACATGTAAATTTAGTTAATAAAGGTGACAACCTCCAAGTAACATAGAACTTGTTTGGAAACCGATTTTGAGTAAACACAACAAGAACAGGAAAGCCATCACATAACAATTGCCTATTTCCATTTATTTCTAAATATAATTTAATCCCTAGACCGCTATCTTAATTTTTGTTGTCGTCTGCTGTTTATTTTCTATTTTCCATTTTTATCATCAAAAACATGCTTTGACAGCACTTTAGAATAATTTACAACATGCTTTGACATCACTTCAGAATCATTTCCATTGGAAATGATTCTGAAGTGCTATCAAAACATGTTTTTATTGAGAAATAAGGCAAGATATAAAAGCAACAGCAGAGGACAATTGTTGTGAGTAGCGGTCTAAGGGTTAACATATTAACCTAATACATTCGCATTTAGGTGTATGGGAATTTTCACACCTTAGTTTCACATCTTTGTTACTTCTCAATTGTGGCTGTGACTGGAGAAATGGGTGTTATGTGATTTGTGACCAGTGTAGATCTAAATCAAATAGCACACTCATGCAGCCTATAGTGCTTGTTAGAACCATGATGGGTGTTTCATTGATATAATATGAACAGTTCAGATCCTGATTAGTCTGCGGATGCACAGGCTGATCTGGATCTACACTGGTCGCAAAACGCACAAGGCCTATTTCTCAAGTCACAACCACAGTTAATGTGTATGTTGTCACCACTCATTTGAACCGTCTCGACGAGTCTGTTCGAATGATGATCACAACATGGACATTTGGAAAGGCATTAAGAATATTTGGAATTTTCCAAAACAAATATGGTGCCCCCATAGAATGTAATGGGTTAATTCAAAAGCTGTATTCAGAGCATGATTGATGATGATGATGTTTGTTGTTTATTGATGTTTAACGGCCTATCAACAGCTAAGGTCATGCAAGGCCGGGCAAACGGGTTCCGATCCCATTTTAACCTGCTGCATTGGGGGGAATCAGAACGGAATATTTACATGAGTAAAAATATATTCAGCCCTGAAATTAGAATAACCTGACCTGGTGCCAGGTCCATATCACACCAAAGTCACTTGTCACCTTCCCCTAAAATAGGATTACGAAAAATAGGATTACGAAAAATCGTAATACTCACATAAGGGGTATAACCAGATTCAACTGTCACATACAAAATGCCAAACATGTATGTGAGGGCCAAACCAGGTCTCCAATCGGAATTCCGGTAAGGATGAACCCCCGATTGTTAAATTACCCATCGCAAACTCCCACCTGCCACCCACAAAGCATGATTGATGAAATATGTAGACATTTTGTAGTAATCATATATGAAGCTGTCAAATACTTCACAGGCATCCACGATCAGATGCTGTCTAATTCCATTTGCATTGCTGTGTCATTAATAAAACCCATCAATTCCCTGATTGGCCAGCATGATACAATCATTGCTCTGATTGGTTAGTATTATATAATCAGTGCTCCGATTGGTTAGCATACCATCAGTGCTCTGATTGGTTGGCACAATACCATGCTCTGATTGGTTAATATGATACCATCAGTGCTCCGATTGGTTAGCATAATAGCATCAGTGCTTTGATTGGTTAACACAATGCCATCAATGCTCCGACGAGTGATACACTGCCAATAGTTTGGATCATTGTTAAAGATACATGCCCACTCAGTAGGCACAAACTGTTCTTTGTAGGAATTGCATCAGATAGTTTTGTATATTCTGTAGATATGACATTTTCTGGCAAAATAAACATTCATGCTCCATTACTCCACGTATTGATTGGCATTATTATGCATTTTATATCAGACGTAAATTTCCACACTGATATCAGGGACAATAACCATGTTTCCTTAAAATGTTAACGGACATAACTATTTATTGACTTTTTGATGTGCAATGATCATACTTTATAATATGTTGAAAATATCATTTTTTCAGGTGACACAGTTAATTAGTATAATTAATAAATATCATGCCTCATTTGCATATGAAAATAGCCCGATACCATCGCGAGTCACTATCTGTAAAATAAATATTATAGGAATGAATGGCATTTTTTTGGAATTTATCGGGTATAAACTTGGAAAAGTCGCGGGAATACTGGACGAAGGCCGTAAGGCCTCGTCCAGTATTCCCGCGACTTTTCCAAGTTTATATCCCCGATAAATTCCACAAAAAGGCCATTCATTCCTTATAATTCCAGCATTTGAAATAAATTCATCAAGCAAATGTGTTTATTTTCCGTTTTCTTAAGAATTATTTTAACTGCGCCTCACGGTTACGGAAAGTAGTCCGGCGTGGGAGTTTACTGGGATATAAATTTTGGGACAGAGACTTGCTACGGGCCTATCAAATGTTAGGGAATTGTGTAAATATGTTTGTGCTGGAATTATTACTAAATGATTATGCCTGTATAGCGGGAACTCGTAATTTTAACTATACACTTTAATATTTAATTCCCATAAAGAACAGTTTGTGCCTATGGAGTGGGCATGTACCTTTAAACTGCACGAGTGCTATCAGGAGCTACACCAATCAGACATTTCGTCATGACTCATCACTGTAATTGGTCAGGTCTTACATTGTTTGCCAACTGGAAGTGTGGTAAAGTCAACATAAAAAAAATCTTATATAAAACAATAAATAGCACTAAGCAAGAGCTTTTTCTTAAAAAATCAAAACAGTTAAAAACAGTTAAAAACAGTTAAAAACATATTACACAAACGTAACAATTTAATCCAACAGATCTTGTACATTTTCAAAACAGTCATGGACCCAGCATAATCCATTTACATCTACATAGATACTTCAATACTCATGCACTATAATGCTTAGTCTCATAGGCAGTTTTTTTTCACCAAAAATGTGTTTCAAAATTAACCCTAAGACCGCTATTTTAATTTTGTTGTTGTCTGCTGTTTATTTTCTATTTTCCATTTTTATCATCAAAAACATGCTGTTACTGCACTTTAGAATAATTTACAACATGTTTTGACAGCACTTCAGAATCATTTCCATTGTAAATGATTCTGAAGTGCTGTCAAACCATGTTTTTATTGAGAAATAAGGCAAGATATAAAAGCAACAGCAGGCGACAATTGTTGTGAGTAGTGGTCTAAGGGTTAAGAATTCAAAATTAAATTACAAATCTACCGTCAATGTTGTGGAGACCTTTGACATCATTTAGAACTAGTATCACTATGTAATGTAATGTCAAGTTGTTCACATGAACAATACTTATATTAGTGTCCAAGGGGGCCGTTTCACTAAGCTTCGTACGACTAAAATGTTTGTAAGTGTAAAATTATGATAGTCTGTAAATTGCACATCAACACTGTTTTCTTGTAAACAATTATTGAATTTACATTTATTGAGCATAGGCTGCATATGCAGCCTATGCTCAATAAATGTAAATCCATAAATTGACATTTACAGACGATCGTAAATTTGCGCTTACGAACATTTTAGTCGTAAGAAGTTTAGTGAAACGGGCCCCAGTTGCTCATGTTTTACAATGGTGAGAAATGAAATAAGCCTAGTTTTGACAAATTCTATTAATTGTTTTGTATATAACTGCACCGTATGGAACCCGATATTTGTTTCTACTGTCTGTTTCACGAAACCTGCCCCAATTTACGGCATGCATATAAACAATGCAAAAACAATATTTTTTTTCCAGCCTTCTTTTTATTTCGTCTAAATTGGTCCAATATTGATTTTATTACGAAAAAACAATTTCCCCAATGTTAAATCCCCAAAAGACATCTTCACAGTTTTTCTAATTTCAGAAATAGTGGACCGATTTTCAAAAATTTAATTTTTATTTGATTAAATTACAGATCATTTCCAAGCTATCTAGCCAGGTTTCGGAGTCAATTTCCAATTATTATTTTTTTGACTCCTCCCCCAGCTCCCACAGCTCCCACAGCTCATCCATCTCCCTTTTCCTCCCTTTTCTGCCATGTTAAATTCCCATAGACAATAAATTTTTCGTAATAAAATCAATATTTGATGAAATTTCACAAAATAGGACCCTATCACGAGGGCATTATTTCAAGATAATCAGCTCACCTAGTTATATAAACATTTTCTTACATTTCACACAATTCTGCATAAAAACAAAGCCACTGAAGCGTAAACTATGGCCAAGAGATATGCAAATTAATTTCTGGAGGCGGGCCTTAGTGACGGCAAGTCTAGTGATTGAGGGTATGTGCGACAACACGATTTAATTGGCCGCAGGAATCACGTCATTGCAAAGTTACTGACATCATTTCTCCAAAAATGGTACACACAAGAGTGGTGTAAACTACTGCTGCCAAGTGGTGTTTGTTTGTTTGTTTGTTTATTGGTGTTTAAAGGCCTATCAACAGCTAAGGTCATGTAAGGCCGGGCAAACAGGTTCGATCCCGTTTTAACCTGCTGCATTGGGGGGAAAATTCCAAAATCAGAACTGAATATTTACATCGAGAAAAAATATATTCAGCCCTGAAATTAGAATAACCTGACCTGGTGGCAGGTCCATACCACAACAAAGTCACTTGGCCCCTTCCCCTAAAATAGGATTACGAATAATCGTAATACTCACATAAGGGGTATAACCAGATTCAACTGTCACATACAAAATGCCAAAGACGTATGTGAGGGCCAAACCAGGTCTCCAGTCGGAATTCCGATAAGGATGAACCCCGATCGTTAAATTACCAATCGCTTGCACCCACCTTCCACCCACGCCGAGTGGTGTAATTCACCGTTAGATTTCTGTAAATTACTGACTGAAATGTAAGAAATAGTCAACTAATTGAAAAATAATTTACAAAAACATTTGAATTTAACTTCCTTGTTTCAATTCCCAAAATACAGACCCATACTCGACTGTGCAGCTCTAAAATAGTGTTGTGCCGCGAAACAATTAACACAAACATACATTCACTTTGACACGTTAGAAGCAACAAAAAACACTGTATTCTGTAAGAAAACCAATCAAAACAAAACAAAACTGAGTTACAATGAAGGCGTATGTTGGTACAATAGATAAATCATATTTATGTTATACAAGACATCCACAAAGATCAAATGTGGCTGAGACTGGAGGAATGGCGCTTATGACATTCACAATCAGTATACACCCAGACTAGCCTGCGCAGTCTGATCAGTGTCTGCACTGTATGCTATTCAGTCAGTGAAACACCCATCCTGCTTCTCACACAGGTGTATGCTATCAGACCAGGCGGTCTTTTAACTCAACTTCGTACGACGAAAATGTTCGTAAGTGCAGATTTAGAATAGTCTGTAAATTTCAATTGATGAATTAACATTTATTGAGCATAGGCTGCATATGCAGCCTATGCTCAATAAATGTAAATCCAATAATCGTTTACACGAACACAGTGTTAATGTGAAATTTAGAGACTATCATAATTTTGCACTTACGAACATTTTAGTTTAGTGAAACGGCTCCCTGGTCCATTTCAATAAACGTGGTATGAATATTTTTTATTTTTTTTTCGCATTAATGTGGTTCACCAATGCTACGGGCCCCAGGAGACTGACTATAATGCCATATTTCTCCAATCACAGATACATTTAATCCATTGCATGCGGAATACACCTTTACATGTACAATTTTCTTTAAATATTTTATTTTTATTTTTGTTATTTCTCAATGAAAGTATATGTTGCAACCACTCATTTGAACCTACACATCTAAGAACATATAAAGAAAATATTTATGATTTTCCCCAATCAAAATGACATATCCTCAGCATGAAATTGGTTAAACGTTCTTGGAACAAAAGCTAAATGTGTTGCCCGCCAACCCCTCTACTAACATATGTGTTTTACACAGATGTTGTAGTTAATTTTATGGCACAAATGAAAACACAAATATGTTCAAGCAGGCTCGAGACTGGAGTATCGTATTTATCCAGACAAAATTGCAACTTGGAAGTTCAGTGGACTCGTCTCTAGGAGACGATTATGAACATTGCCCGACTACATGCAGCATGTAACAATGATAAAACCATAGGGACAGGGCTTCCTTCGGCTTTATTTCCTATTGCTATATAACTATACAAGGGTTCCAGCTGAGGTCAGCCACCACCTTGTGTCGTAATAAATTCATCACTTTTAATTAATTAATATTACCGTAATAACTCTATAAATATTTGGCGAAACACACAACAATATACGATTTCCCTACAACAGTGAGTGTGCCAATATTTAGGCAGTACTTGTGTAAGCACAATAACAATGTATTTGGATACAATTTGCTTTGGGAAACCCCTATAATAGCGGTTTCCCAAAGCAAATTGTGTCCGAATACTTAGGGTTCGTAAAGTAATGTAAATATTTTGGTGAAAAGTTTGCATGTCCCTTTGAAAACTATTTTTATCTTGCTTAAATAAGTAACGCACACAAAAATAACTGATTTAAACACGTTTTATGTACAATACGTGGTCGTGTTTGACCTGACCTGGAAACCTTGTATAGCGTATAGCAATACCGAAAGAAAGCCAAAAGAAGTGGATTCCCTGTGAATGAAACCATAATGCATATATGGCTCATCAGTGCACATGCACGGATACATTCATAATCTTTGAACAAACAGTCTGACAAATTCTTTCACATTTCTTAATTTAACAGTCTGTAACTGTCGTATTTGCATCACTTCATTGATTTTCTGTCAAACAACAGCTTTTAGCTCCAAGACATTATCTTTGAACAGCGTAGCTGCTCGAATGTTATCCTGTTAGCTCCAAAACATTATCTTTGAACAGCTCAGCTACTGGAACATTTATCCTGCTAGCTCCAAGACATTATCTTTGAACAGCTTAGCTGCCTGAACATTTATCCTATTAGCTCCAAGATAATATCTTTGAACAGCTCAGCTACTGGATCATTTATCCTGTTAGCTCCAACATATGGTCATTGAATAGCTTAGCTACTGGATCATTTACCCTGTTAGCTCCAAGACATGATCTTTGCACAGCTTAGCTATTCAAAAGTTTATCCTGTTAGCTCCAACACATGGTCATTTGAACAGCTTAGCTATTCGAAAGTTTATCCTGTTAGCTCCAACACATGGTCATTGGACAGCTTAGCTACTGGATCATTTACCCTGTTAGCTCCAAGACATGATCTTTGAACAGCTTAGCTATTCAAAAGTTTATCCTGTTAGCTCCAACACATGGTCATTTGAACAGCTTAGCTATTCGAAAGTTTATCCCGTGTTAGACATAGGAGCATGTATGGTCCATCATTACCAGCGAATTCACCTTCAGGCAATCTGTGCATGCAAAACAAGATAATGTGACATGTCTATGCAACATATATACTAGAAAAATCCAGCACTTGCAAAAGATATGGGGCCCGTTTCACTTAACTTCGTATGACTAAAATGTTTGTTTGTTTGTTTGTTTGTTTGTTGGGGTTTAACGGCCTATCAACAGCTACGGTTATTTAAGGCCGGGTCAATGGGTTTAGTACTAAATCCCATATATTACCTGTACAAGTTTGTTTGTTTGTTGGGGTTTAACGGCCTATCAACAGCTAAGGTCATTTAAGGCCGGGTCAATGGGTTTAGTACTAAATCCCATATATTACCTGTACAAGTACATATACAAATTGGGGGAAAATCCCAAAATCAGAACTGAACATTTACAATAACAAAACTATATATTCAGCCCTGAAATCAGAATAATCCTGATCTGATGCCAGGTACTTGCCACACCAGAATCACCTGAACCTCCCAAAAGCAGTAGGATCAGTAATAATCTTACTACTTTTATAATGGGCAATAACCCAATTCAACTTCCAGGTAACAAAAGAGCCAAAGATAAAAACGTACCTGAGGGCCAAACCAGGCAAATCGTGATTCCTATAAGGAGGAACCCCTACCGTTAATTTACGCCGTCTCGTTCGCCCGACCACCACCCACCTAAAATGTTCGTAAGTGAAACATTATGATGTTTTCTTGTAAACAATTATTGGATTTACATTTATTGAGCATAGGCTGCATATGCAGCCTAGATGCTCACTAAATGTAAATCCATCAATTGAAATTTCCAGATGATCCTAAATTTCAACCTATGAACATTTTAGTCGTACGACGTTTAGTGAAACGTGTCCCTGGGGCTGTGCATATTTCTGAGAATTTCTCGAAATTTATACTTGAAATCAAACAGTTTGATTGGTCGTGACTGAGCTATCATGTTCAATAAAACTGTCTGATTTTGAGAATGACATTGAAGTATGTGTTCAGATTGCTCTGATTTTCTCTCACCTAGATGCATTACTATCTAGATACAAGAAAATGTGGCCGGTCAGCACAGAAATGCCCACAGTGGCAGACTGGAGAAACTGTGGCAAAAGTCTTAAGGTACCCACAGATGGACGGACACACAGTCGAAACACTATATGGCTCCCGGCTCTACCGAGACTAGGGGCATGATAGAATTGAATTACTGGTGCTTAACGGCCTATCAAGCTAAGGTCATGTAAGGCCGGGCCAACGGGTTCGATCACGTAGATAATCTGCTGCATTGGGGGGAAATCCCAAAATAAGAACGGAATATTTACATCGAGAAAAAATATATTCAGCCCTGTTGGAAGCGGATGATCTATGAATGTAATATACAAATGTCACATGGTGCTTGATTTGAATGCAGATTTACCAAATGTTAACCTAATACATCGGTATATTTATCTCCCAAAATGTACCTGTAGCCTATTTCACCAACATTGCAAAGTAGACTTATCTAGCAAAGTATACTTTGAGGGAGCAGTCATTTATTTTTCCTGAAATGCATTATTTCATATAGAACTAACTACTGAATATATTTGATGATTAAAAGTATGCAGAATTATTATACTGAATTTATTACATTATCACAGCCAAAATGGCTGTGATAATGTAATAAATTCAGTATAATAAAAATTAATAAATTTATCCTAAAATTGAAAATTTCTCCCTCAAAGTATACTTTGCTAGAAAAGTATACTTTGCAATTTTGATGAAATCGGCTACTGACTTTCAGTCGCTACAACTGTATGTATTGTGTATTGTACAACTCCATGACGTTAGACGCTTTTCTATAAATAACAGTGGAAACTCAATGGGACAAGTGTATGAAATCCTTTAATTGCCTTATCACATTTTGGAATTTCCTAATACTGAATTCGAAGATATCTTGTAAATGATATTGAATGTCGATAAGAATTTGGACCTCTTATTTGAATTTTTGCAACATGGGTATGCTAGATGTTCCATCCGTACTTGCTAAATAGTGATACTACTTCGGGAACTGGGACTACATTATTATTACTATAATTATGTTATTTATTTATTATCATATTATTATTTCATAACTATGTAGCAGACTTTCATTTTGTTGACAGATAAATCGGAATATTGAATAACAATAGTCCCTTTTATTCAACAACTTCTTGGAAATTATCATATTTGTATCGGAATCAATATCGGTGGATTACAAAGATGTGACAAGACAGTATATCAAGGTGTATGATCACGTGGTACTAACAACAACAACAAGTACCGATTCAAAGTACGTATTCTTTTATAGTGTCCTTATTACGTACCGGATTTTGATGAAATATGGCGCAACAAACACATCTTGTTAAGCTGCATTTGGTGGTCTCTGTATTTTCGCCCAAACTTCTGTCGTTAGTCTGTGCCAAACTCCCTAGACCACCAAATGCAACTCATGAAGACGCGTTTTCTGCGCCATATTTCATCAAAATCCGTTGCATATTAAGGAAAATATCAAATAATACTTACTTTGTAGTGGGCGACGTTGTTGTTGTAACCACGTGATTATGCACCTTGAAGATGTGATAAGACCGTATACATACAGTCCCATACAACATGGATGGATATGGGAGGTCTTTAAGCCAACTCCCGCCCTTAAATATAAGACTAACTTATAACACAGCCAGCAATAGCACTAACGAAAGCACATAAAATGTAAATTACACAAGAAAATAAATTATATAAAAGAACGTGTTTAACACTTGGAATGCGGGAAACAAAAATTGTCGTCCGCTGTTTTTCATTTTTGCCTTAATTCTGAACAAAAAACTTGTTTTGACAGCACATGAGAATCGTCTCCAGTGGAGACGATTCTCATGCGCTGCCAAAACAGGTTTTTATCGAGAAATATTGAAAATAAAACATTTCCAGCAGACGACAAAATTTAATTCAGCGTAGTAAGGGTTAAAACTCTGCACTAGTTGTATATGTAACAAAGTTAAGAAACATGCAGAATAAGATTGCTAAATATTTTCACACCCTTAGAATGTGGGAATCAAAAATTGTCGTCTGCTGTTGATTTATATTTTGCCTTCTTTCTCAATGAAAACATGATTTGACAGCACTTTGGAATCATTTCCAATGGAAATGGTTCCAATGTGTAGTCAAAGCATGCTTTTGATGAGAAAAATAGAAAATAGAAAATAAACAGCAGACATGAAAATTTAATTCAACACAGTAAAGGGCTAAAAGGTGGGAAACAAATATTCTTGTCTGCTGTTTTTTTTCTCTCCAAGTTAGACTTATTTCATTTCAAAAACAGCACATGAGGTTCATCTCCATTAGAGATGATTTACATGCGCTGTCATCGTGTTCTGCCAAAAGGTTATTACTTGTCTACTAGTATCGAAAACAATATTTAACAAGAATTCCGCGGAATCAAATGTCTCGCCTTGTTCCGCCTTGACCTCGACCATGGGGCCCAAGAACAAAATATTAATAGTCCTATATTCATCTACATATCATAGTAAAGGGATGTATAAAGTTTGATGACTGTAGCTGATAAGGTGTTGAAGTAATGACCGTAACACGAAAACTTAACATTGAATGATGACGCCGCCGCCGACGCTGCCGACGCCACCGCCAACTCCGGAAAAGCAAAACCTACGTCTCGCTTTCCGCTTTCGCGGGCGAGACAAAAACACATATGCAGCCTATGCTCAATAAATGTAAATCCAATAATTGTTTACAAGAAAACATTGTTAATGTGAAATTTACAGACTATCATAATTTTGCATTTACGAACATTTTAGTCGTACTAAGTTTAGTGAAACGGCCCCCAGATTCCTATACAATGACAGTGCTATTATAAAGATTGCTGTTCTCTCTAGACGTATGACAAGAATAACGTCGCAGACAAGAAAAAATGCCGCAGCCGACCATACTCTCCTCATGGATCAAAATACAGTAAACTTATGAAATATTATGAATTTCTTACAATGATATATGTACAACAAAATAAACAATGTCATGAGAAAACAGGGCTTATATGTGGCTGTAATTGGAGAAATGGGGCTTGTGGATTTGTGACCCGTGTAGCTCCTGGTCAAATTGCATACTTGGTAGCCTGATAACGATCTATATTCCTTATTAGAAGCACGACAGGTGTTTCCTTGATGGAATGGCAAACAGTGCAGATCCTGATCAGACTGTGCGGATGCACAGGCTGATCTGGATTTACACTGGTTGCAAAACCCCAGTTCTCCAGTCACAGCCAAATATGGGGCTTATGGAATTTGTGACCACTTCTGTAACCAATTTATACTGCTTGTTAGAAGCATATCAGGTGTTTCATTGATGGAATGGTGAACAGTACAGATCATGATCAAACATCGCAGATGCACAGGCTGATCTGGATCTACACTGGCCGCAAAACCCAAAGCCCCATTTCTCCAGTCACAGCCAGAAATAATCTGTAACTGGTGTAGGCCTGATCATATCACTGGAATTAGCTGATCAGGAGCTACACTGGCCATAACAATTGACCTGTAATAACATATCACAATGACATCAACAAATAAATGTCAACAATTATTAAAGCGATTAAAACATGGAACGTGTTTCAACAACCGTATACAGCTGTTGTAATGTCAAATCAACATTTAGAAATCGGTCGCCGACAAACAAAAACATCATCTTAGCCAATCCTTATAAAACGATCTCAGCACATTCGCCAACTGTTGTGCTCAAAACACAGCTCAGTTTTGACAATCAAACTTCCTGATTTTGAGCAGGCTCAGAAAGTGAAATGGAATCATTGTTCCTGTGTTGGTCAGCGACCCATTTGTGACAAAGTTGCATTAATGTAGAGAGATTCTCATTTTACTTGCATTAATGCCGAGTCAGTTTAATGTTCCATCAATTAAAAAAGAAACTTGCATTAATGCACAGTTAAGTTTTATTAATTCTGAGAAAGTTGTATTAATGAGCAGTTAAAGTTGCATTAATCCAGGGAACATAGTAATGCAGATAATAGTAGTATTAGGTATCACATTAGACTCATCTCCATAGAATAATTACTTTCAGAGGAGATTACTAATGTTTTCCAGTTTTTTTTATGAAGCCATGAACAGATGTGAAAATTAGCAGTTTAATATTCTTACATGCAATAACACTAAACTGGCAAGAAATTAATATTGTCGTCTGCTCCTCTTTTCATTTTTGTTTTATTACCAAATAAATATTTTAGCAGTGCACAGGAATAATCTTCCCATGTGCTCTGCCAAAATACATTTTCTTTGAGAAATATTAAAAACAAGGGCATCGTTATCACGAAGCTAATCCCTTCATTGGCAGCCTTGATAATAAAGAAACAAACAAAAAAACTTACATTTTTGCCTCATAAACAAGGTGAACATAAGTCTTCAGTGACCTTGACCTTCGGCGGTCGGATGTGCGTCGTATGCAAAACAAAGCACCATAACTAGGCACACATTGTGGCCAAATATTATAAAAATCAGTGAAGTGGTTCAGAAGTTATGGAAAAATGAAAGGTGTTATAATTCCAGCACAAAAATATTTACACAATTCTTTAACATTTGATTGGTCCATAGCAAGTCTCTGTCCAAATTTTATATCCCAGTAAACTCCCATGCCAAACTACTTTCCATAACCGTGAGGCGTAGTTAAAATAATTCTTAAGAAAACGGAAAATAAACACATTTTCTTGATGAATTTATTTCAAATGCTGGAATTATAAGGAATGAATGGCCTTTTTGTGGAATTTATCGGGGATATAAACTTGGAAAAGTCGCGGGAATACTGGACGAGGCCTTCCGGCCTTCGTCCAGTATTCCCGCGACTTTTCCAAGTTTATACCCCGATAAATTCCACAAAAAGGCCATTCATTCCTATAATAAACGCACACACATACGTACATGGACTAATGCTATATCCCCTCTTGCCTCTTGCGAGGGGATAACCAGCGGATGACAAAATTCATTTCAGCGTATAAAAGGTTAACATATTTTGGAAACACATTAAATTTCCATAAGAAGATCGTAATGTGCTTTCAAAACACGGGTATTTTTTTATTGAAATCTTAATGGGTTCATGTTTAGAAAGCACATTACGACCATCTCATGGAGCTCGACATTTCTGCATTAGCACGGGCAATCTGCCGAAATGTGATTTGACACGGTGTTGTCAACGCTGTTGAACTGATGTAAACTTATACTGGGCTTCCGTAGCTCATCCGCCTTCGTCGCATCAGGATCTACAATGTCCGACATGAGCCGGTCATCATACAGCGACAGACGGCCTTGTTTCTCAAGTAACGGCACCTTCACCTGTGATCGGATCTTCTCAAGACCTTGCAGCTCAACCTTTGTGTTTGTCAGCTTGTGTGGGTCTTTGAATCCATTCGGAAGGGGTTTACGACTATCTACACCCTTTGTGATATTATTGCTGTGTACCCCTTTCAATGACGATAAAGAATTCAAACTGGAGCCCGAGTATTTTGCCACATGGTAATTATGGCCTTTAAGTGACAGCGTACTTGGCCGCTTAAGTTCCTCCTTACTAGCCAGGCGCTGCTTTTTCTGTGGGCTCAAATCGGACGTGCTTTTTGAGTAAGGTGCCCCTCTCAGACGCGAGAATTGCGGAGACTGATGTTGCACTTCCAAACTTGTGTCACCATTATCAACGACCTCTGGCTGATTATCATAAGTGTTCACATTTGAATGACCCGGCTCACTAGACGCACTGGTTCCATGGTTTACACCAAGGTTAGCCGGCCGTACAACGGTACCCAGGTTCGTCAACCTGACCTCGGTCTCCACTGTCTGACTGGGAGACCGAGTCTCGAATATAGGATTATGCTGACCAATACTTTCATACATCGTCCCATTCTCCACCCGCCTCAACACTCTCGGTGAGTTCTCAGGCGGATTCTTCTTGCCGTCTGCCTTTCCTCCGAACGCCAACTTGCCCAGTAATGCGAGATGCCCAAGTATCCCCATTTCCTTGTGTTTCCGCACCTTCGGTTTGCCACTGACTGTGACATTCCTGTCATTCTGTGTCGTCTGCTGCTGCAGGTTTGTCTGACTCGGATTGTTCACCATTTTCGGCGGCAGTTCGCCAGTGTTTGAATGAGTCTGGTTCTGCAGGTAAGATATCGGGGCATTCCGGTGATGACTAAGAATGTCGTTCTGCATTAATGAGGTCTCTAGATTGTCTCCTAGGCTTTCAAACACGCTCTCAACATTCGCGGGCACGCTCTGTGGGGGGTCCGACTGGTCTTTGCCATAGAACAGGTTATTTCCTGGAATAAATGAAGAACAGTATACAGTTATTTCATGGTCATTCGGGGAACACTCAAAACTATTGCCCCAAGGTGCTGTGGACGACCCGAGGCACTATTATTTATTACCGAACCTGTAACAGTATATGTGACACAATGAACATAAATTTGGCCCCATTTCTCCATTCACAGCCACATATAGAGAATACCCGGCCAGTGTCAAGTTTATCAGACAAGGCTGGGAAACGTGTAGGAATTCAGTAGCCTGGTTTTGTTTGTTTGTTTGTTGGGGTTTAACGGCCTAGCAACAGCTAAGGTCATTTAAGGCCGGGTCAATGGGTTTAGTACTAAATCGCATATATTACCTGTACAAGTACATGAACATTTTCATGTACATAGCCTGTATTCTATTTACGTTTTATGCTTGAAAATGGCCACAGATGACGGTGTAATCTATGGACAGAACACAGTTTTGTTTCATATAGCCATTGTTTGATGCCTCGCTTTTTTACACGGAATAATTTCTTATCAGTAAACTTGTTTAACCCTTAATACAACGCTATCTTAATTTTTTGTAGTCTGCTGTTTATTGTCTATTTTCCATTTTGATCATCAAAAACATGCTTTAACAGCATTTTAGAATAATTTACAACACGCTTTGACAGCACTTTAGAATCATTTCCATCAGAAATGATTCTGAAGTGCTGTCAAACCATGTTTTTATTGGGAAATAAGGCAAGATATAAAAGCAACAGCAGATGACAATTGTTGTGTGTAGCGGTCTAAGGGTTAAACAATATCATATTAAATCCTCACTCATGTAAGAACCTATATTTATTAAACTCGTTGACTGATTTCATATTAAGCAACTCGACATAGCCTCATTTCTTACGAAATCAGTGAAAAAGTTTAATAAATATGATATTAAATCGTCACTCGTGTACAATCCTCTACTATATGAACTCATCGACTGATCTCATAAGACACTCGGCATAGCTGCGTTTCTTAGGAAATCAGTGAACTCGTCTAGTAATCATGACTAGTACAGCTTCATCAATCAATGTATCACGTTAAATAGAACGTTTGTGTTGATTTAATATGATATTTCTTAAAACTTGTTAGTTCATTTTATAAGAAATTATGAAATCAGTAAACTTATTTAATAAATCTAACGATATGATAATAAATCATCAGCCATGTAAGACCCTCTATATGTGGCTGTAACTGGAGAAATGGGGTTTATGGATTTTGCGACCAGTGTAGATCCAGATCAGGCTGTGCATCTGCACAGTCTGATCAGGATCTGCACTGTTCGCAATTCCATCATGGTTCTAACAAGCAATGTAGTCTACATTCATTACCTCAAACTCTCTTAAAGGAGATATAACAAGCTTTTGTTTTCGCGATACGCTTATGTACATCATTTATATATCAAATAAAACAAATTTTACAGTAATCCGACCAGTATGTGCCATTCTTTTACGGATTTCATATTCCGGACAGCCAGTTTTTCCAGCCGTCACTGCATGACTAACTTCCCCTTATTTTGCTTACCACAGTTATTTCCGATTGCGGTCACGTGGGTATATGACGTATCAGTAGAACTTCCCGAAATGTATGCATAATACGATTATTACACATAACAGTTCAACAGACTAGTTAGAACTCCAGTTCATTAGCTGATATAAATATATGGGACTGTACTGTACTGTAAAAATATAAGAATGACCTAGTTACAAACTACAAACTGAAATGCGACAGTGGGTGACAAAATGGACATACTGTGCAATTTTCAACAGCTGTAGGATACCAGTCTGTATATACATGTATTTACATTTACATCGTCAGATTACAATCTATGTTTTCCCCGATAGTACTTAGATATAATGCTAAATCAGACGGGCAACAGAGTAGACACTTATCAGAGCTGTCAGGTGCATAGATGGATCTGGTGCTATGCTGGTCAAACTGTCATAATGTCATTCTTGTAGGCCATTGTCCACTTAAAATGAAACAATGCCGGGGTGACAATTAGTCAGTCGCTCTAATTGCCACGGGGGGTGGGGTGTTGTTTGAAGATTGTGTCAACATCCGCTGTACACTGCGACTGACAAGGTGCAATAAGCCAAACACAACACGGGGCTTATAGGGCATTTGCGACCAGTGTAGATCCAGTTCAGCCTGGACATCAGCACAGTCTGAACAAGATCTGCAATTTTCGGCATTCCTTCAATAAAACACACTAACATGCAATCTAGATCGTATTTAGACTACAGGAGTGCTATATTTCATTAGGACCTACACTGGTCACAAATCACACAAACCCCATTTCTCCAGTCACAGCCACATATAGGACCAAGCTTCGACGTAACCCCCATTTGGAAAAACAACGATTTTCTTCTGCAAAACATCTTTAGTTCTTAACATTGAAACAAGTCAGTAGGAAAATAGATTAGAAATAGTAAAGAATTTGCTGTACATGTGAAAATTGAATATATACTTTTAATTCTTTTTATCTGTCAACGAACAAAATATGTGATTTAGTTATATTTTAGTAATCGAAAACAGTATTTAAGGGAAAATAAGCGAGTGGACATTCAAGTTACACAATTTTAGTCCTGCAATATAACATTCATCCATGTGTAAAAACTGTAGAAAGCACCCTGATGTGCACAGTGTATCTATTCTACCATGTCTGACAAATTGGACTCAATCAGCTTGGCATCGGATAAGTGGTTTGCTATGCCAAACTATAAATGACCTCCGGCGCCATCCGTTTGAACATAGCTACACACGCGTGTCACTGATTATTTCAACAACATGTTTTGACAGCACTTCAGAATCATTTCCAATGGAAATGATTCTGAAGTGCTGTCAAAGCATGTTGTAACTCGAAATTGTCAAAGCGCTGATTCTGGCTCTGCTTTGACCGTGAATTACAACCGACTTCCGCACAGATAGTCGTCGCCAACGATTGCAACAAACGTATGAATAATCCAAGTATAATTAGGCGAAGGAAAAAAGAACGATTAACGTATATATTAAACGAAAAAAACAAAGAAATTATGCAACAAATACATGATGTCCGTAAATCCAACCGATATTATGTAAAAAAAACCTTCAACCACCAATCAGGTAAGCTGTTCTACTGCTACGTCATAGCGGTTATTTTTACAGCGCCACCTCGCGCCAGTAGGTTGCAGTAACAGGAGAGATAAGCGATGACCAATTCATTGCATGGCTCTGTATAAGTGTCAGATAAGGTGCGATATGAGAAATCTCAATATCACGAAAAATACAAACGAACCGGAAATCGGTAACTAAAAATCGGTTATTAGGGTTGTCGTTGTTGTTTTTAGAGAATTTTGAAGAAAATAAGTGATAGTTTGTAATGTGACCTTTAAGTCAAACATCTGTAGCCGATTTCACCAACATTGCAAAGTATACTTTTCTAGCAAAGTATACTTTGAGGGAGAAATCATTTATTTTTCCTGAAATGCATTATTTCATATAGAACTAACAAATGCATATATTTCATGATTAAAAGTATGCAGAATTATTATACTGAATTTATTACATTATCACAGCCATTAAATGTTTCAAAATATTGAAAATTTCTCCCTGAAAGTCAAATTCTTGGTCCCAAGTACATGTATTCCAATATAAAAACTCTCGATAACTCAAAATATTTTCTTCAGACCTCTGGACTTTGTGTAAACGAGTGTAGGCTGTAGATCGTTATCAAGCTACAGGAGTGTGCCATTTGATCAGGAGCTACACTGGTCACAAATCCCAAAAGCCCCATACGTCACATGAGTATGATGACCTACCGACAACAGCGAGCTCCTCGTCACTGCGTTTGTGCGTGTTCCGCTCCACGGTGGGGTTCCGGCCCTGGTGCACCGGCAGTGGCTGGTTCTTCAACGCGTTCACGTTCTGCGACTTCAGGGGCGGGGGTGGGGGCACGTCCACGGGTGTCTGCGCAACCGTCGTCTCCATGGTGGAGGTGGACACACTCCCGCTCCGCTCATGGATCCACGTCGGCGGCTGGTAGGACATCGACTCAGACGCACTCATCGTGCTGCTGTGGATGTCGTTTATGATCAACGCCGACGTGTTGCCTTCGGCGACGACGCTCGGAGACGATTCCGACATGTTGTGCATGTTCTCTCGCTGCGTCATACTGTTGCCGTGGTAACTGGGCTTGTTGCCGGTGGAGGCGTGAGACAGCAATGCCGTATTTATCGTTGGAGTGACACCTGTGGAGAGAGTGTATGTCATAGTCATTGCTAACCGTTTGAATGTGGAAAATAAATAAATAAAATTATCTTCCTAAAATATTTTGTCAGTACCGTCGTTTAACCCTTTCAACACCACAGGCATGTAAAGTGGTATTGGCAAAAAATGTAGATCCAGATGAGCCGGCTCATCATGATCTGCACTTAATGCAAGTAATTTTCATGTTTTTGAGAAAAAAGCCCACCCCTTTTTCATAAATGGACTTGTCGGAAAATAATTTTGTGACGATTGGATTGTTGCAAAATTTACATATCAAAATCCATTCCAGGTACTTAGGGGTGAAAGGGTTGAAAATCTTGTCCATAGAATAACAGATGATTCTTATGATACGCCAAATCTGACAGACAGTCTTTAAAACAACTGCCTTACGAATGTGCATTAGTCTGCCAATAGCATCTTTTACTCCCGGGTACTTATATTATTAGATGGACAGCTAGAGACCATAATAACACTAAATATTCGGACACCAATTATTTGGGGAAACATATAAAAATATATTGTTTCCCCACAACAGTGAGCATGCCAATATTTAGGGTTAGTATGGCAGTAGTAGTCTAATCACAATAACAATGTATTTGGATATAATTTGTTTTGGGAAACCCCTATTTACCAGGGGTTTCCCAAAGCAAATTCTGTCTGAATATTTAGGGTTAATACCAGTAGGCAAATTTTGCATATTGATAATTGTGGTCATAACTGGAAAACTGGTGACTTTAGCCTTTGTACATTGTATTCTGTGTAAACGCAGTGAATACCAGGCTGGTGTTTTTTTTGTTAACCCTTACACTGCTGAATGAAATGTTGTCGTCTGCTGTTTATGTTTTATTTTCGAAACATGCTTTGACAGCATTTTAGAATCATTTCCGATGGAAATGATTCTAAAGTGCTGTCAAACCATGTTTTTATTCGGAAATGATTCTAAAGTGCTGTCAAACCATGTTTTTATTGAGAAACAGGGCAAATTATAAAGCAACAGCAGACGACAGTTTTCGCGCTCAGCAGGCTAAGGGTTAACAAGTTTATCAGGCAAGGCTTTCGAGGCTGCCTAAGAATTTCTACTGTTTCCGAGCCATGCCTAGTCAAGTAGATCTTTATTGCGGTGTCAACCATACCTTTATTGCGGTAGTCATGTGACCAGAGGTGCTTCATATCCAGGACCCGCTCCTCGACACAGAGAGCGGTAAGTCTCGCCTCGGCGTCGTGATCCCAACATTCTTCTATCGTCTCCTTCAACGCTCGGATCGCCTGCAAATATCGTGATGACTGATTGGGGCTGTTTGTCCATTCAACAACAAGGAAGGTCATTTACATGTACATATACGTAGATATACATGTGTATGGTTATGTTGGGCGAGAGCATTGTATGTTCAATGTGTCCATTGAATGGGGCTTTACATGTATATCCATTCAATAACAACAGAGCTCCAGATAAGGCACATATTGGTGTATTTTACACATTTGTGTCGGCTGATTATACATTGCTTTTCAAGTACAAAGTACTCACAACGGCAGAATAATTCTCTTGTAAAGTTGAAAATCGACTTGTTTGAGCTGAAAAAAGTTTGCTTGCTTTTTGCAGCTCAAATAAGCTAACGTTCAACTTTGTTTGCCATTGTTTTGCACCTTTATTCCCTATTTGATATTGGATAAATTCAGTAATCCATTTACATGTACATCTAGAAATGTGGTCAGTTGGCAAACGTATGCTCCCGCTGAATGCCTATTAGTATTTTTAGCATCGTTGACCTTGAACTTTAGCCGATACACGCCGTTTTCAATAGGTGTGCTCCCACAATATATATTCATGCACTCGTGAAGTAATGTCGAGATCAAACTTATAGTAGTCGACTTATTGTGCGGAAATGAGCAAAGTGACTTTGAACTTGGTGCAACAAACCACACTTTCAATAGGCATCTTCTCCTAATGAATATCAATACAGCTGTTGAAGTATGGTGGAAATCAGCCAAAGATTATTTTTATGTCAGACGGTTGAATGAAGGACAAGCATATAGAGAATAGTAGGTTAGTGCCGTGAATGGGAAAAAATATCTGGCAAGGCTCAGGAAACGGGATGGGCGAGGCTCTGCACTAACCTACTATTCTATTTATCCCATCAACACCTACAAATGGCTGTAAAATGCAAAAATTGTATTGACTGGATATCAAAAATGTTTCACGGCACCGTGTTTCACGGCACATACGCACTGTGTTGACGGGATAAAACACTATATGCTCGCCAGCATCATTCAGTGCAGGGGCATAAAAATAATACCCATTGAATTTGATATAAGGGGGTACAATACTCTTTATACACATTGTTTATCTAGAGCTCTGCAACCAGGTAAGTTACAGAGGCAGGCCCGTACGCAGGGGGGTGCGACCCCCTAAATTCGCCAAGGTCCGCTATTTTTCAAACAGTAATTCTCAACAAATCTTGAAATGCATTAATATACAGGTAATTTGCATGAAAATGTCACAATTTACCACCGTTGAAATCCGAATTTAAATGACTTAAAATGCAGGAGAGTGCATTTCAGGCCATCTAGGTTTAAAAAAAATTCAGGGGGAGCATGCCCCCGGACCCCTAGCGTACTCGCTCCACTACATGGGGCTCGTCCCTGATGCACCCCCCAATAGAAAATCCTGCGTACGGGCCTGAGAGGAGTGTATACACCTGCATAGGCAAGTGGTAGCTCTGCATGTCCAGGACAGAAATTACAAAACCATTTCCAGTATTCAAACCACAATATCCTGATCTGGTGCCACGCACCTTTACTAAGGTTTATAAATATGTGGCTGTGACAGGAGAAATGGGGTTTATGAGATTTGTGACCAGTGTCGCTGCTGATCAAATAGCACACTTCTGTCGCCTGATAATGATTTATTGGGTCTGTTAGAAGCATGATGGGTGCTTCATTGTTGGAATGGCGACCAGTGCAGATCCTGATCATACTGTGCAGACGCACAGGCTGATCTGGATCTACGCTGGTCGCAAACACCCCATTTCTCCAGTCACAGCCACAGGTGGAAGACTCGGACCTGTGACACAAAAAATGCCCATTAAAAAAATTACATTACCCCACCCACTTCTTTTACAGTCTTTTACAGTACTATAATTCCAGCACAAAAATATTTACACAATTCCCTAAAATTTGATTGGTCCATAGCAAGCCTCTGTCCAAAATATATATCCCAGTAAACTCCCACACCGAACTACTTTCTGTAACCGTCAGGCGCAGTTAAAATAATTCTTAAGAAAACGGAAAATAAACACATTATCTTGATGAATTTATTTCAAATGCTGGAATTATAAGGAATGAATGGCCTTTCTGTGGAATTTATCGGGATATAAACTTGGAAAAGTCGCAGGAATAATGGACGAGGCCTTCCGGCCTTCGTCCAGTATTCCCGCGACTTTTCCAAATTTATACCCCGATAAATTCCACAAAAAGGCCATTCATTCCTATAATGTTCTATTTACATAAATAAAACATAGTAATCTATGAGACCCAGTAGGTGGGGTAATGGAATTCTGGGTGCATTAGTACTGTACAAGACCAAGTCGGTGGGTGGGTTAATGGAATTTTTCAATAAGATTTTGTTTGTGATACAGGTCCGAGTCCCCCAATGTGGACACAGCCACATCTACTTCCCACTTACTGGATTACATTCCTTCCAAACATCCGGGAACTTGGGTCGCGTCTTGTTACGGGAAACGGCCAACTGCATCTCCTCAAACGACGGATGGTTCCCGATCTCTGCGTGGAATGGCAGCGCAAACTCGGGCATCGGGCAGCCTGCACAACATAAATGGTGGTCCCATGTGTGACATAACAATATAGAGGATTGATTCAATATTTATTGGTGTTTAATAGCCTATCAACAGCCAAGGTCATTAAAGGCCGGGCTAACGACTTGATTCTTCATTTAACCTATAGTGGAAATAGAGAATAGTAGGTTAGTGCCGTGAATGGGAACAAATATCTGGCAAGGCTCAGGAAACGGGATGGGCGAGGCTCTGCCGAGCACATCCCGTTTCCGTGCGCACCAGATATTTTTTCCCATTCACGGCACTAACCTACTATTCTATTTATCCCGTCAACACCTACAAATGGCTGTAAAATGGAAAAATTGTATTGACTGGATATCAAAAATGTTTCACGGCACCGTGTTTCACGGCACATACGCACTGTGTTGACGGGATAATTATGGTTACTAAGAGATATATTAAATGAGTTAACAGATTTTATAAGAAATGCAGCTATGCCGAGTTTCTTATGAAATCAGTCAACACGTTTAATAAATATAGGATCTTACATTAGTGATGTTTTAATACGATATTTAATACAGCTCAAATGGTGGTTACAATACGTCCTAATAACGTTCCTATATATGCATGCATATGACGTGATGAAATAACCAGTTTGACTTACAAATTTTCTAAGTGTTTCTGTGTCCATGTGAAGATCGATTGGTCTGTTCCACAGAACATTCAACGCCACCATGACAATAACAACTTTCAGCACTACAAGACAGTGTCATGATACAGTGCCAGATACCCATACTACACTGATCACTCGGCCACAGTAAGATTCACTGTAAAGATATGAATCCTGAAGGATTGATTCATCGTTCAGATACACATACCCTAGCGCTCCCACCCTGTTACGAAGGTAAAAAAGTCAAGGTCACAGTGATTCTGGCATGAATATGTGTATTTGTTTACTTGTATCAAGTGTCTGAATATTCATCCATTACATTATGGAATACTATTACGGGTACGATTTAAAAAAAATAAAAAAATTGTTATTTCTCAATGAAAGTATGTGTTGCGACTACTCATTTGAACCGTCTCAACAAGACGGTTCAAATGGTGTTCGCGACATATACTTCTGACCACATAGAAGGAAAATACTTAGCATTTTCCGCTAACAAAATGACAGATCCTCAGCATGAAATGGGTTAAAGCAATATTTCAACTTTATTCACCGAAAGTTAAACATGAAATAGAAACTCTTACAAACTTTCTGAAGTAAACCCGTGCACAGAGTTGGAAGAACTTCAAGAGCAAAACAACAATCCCCCAATGCAAAAGGAAGCAAAATAAGAATAAAAGTAATTTCAGATATCCCCTATAAAACATCAGATTTAGGATGAAAATTCCTCATGCGGCATTATGTGTCGATAGCAGACAGATGAACCTGGCACAGTGCACTCCACAGAATGAAAGGTCACCGAGTACATGTACTGGGGAAGTATATTGCAGTGCTTATCTCATCTACAGGTTGGCTGAATAGCGTGTAGACATACGGTAAACACAATTGCCTATTTACAGACTAGAATCTTTACCATCCATTTAACCCTTTCACCCCTAAGTAACTGGAATGGATTTTGATATGTTAATTTTGCAACCAATCCAATCGTCACATAATGAAATTTCAGACTAGTCAATTTATGAAAAGGGGGTGTTTTTGCTCTCAAAAATATGAGAATTGCTTGCAAAAAGTATAGATCCTGATGAGCCAGCTCGTTACGAGCCGGCTCATCTGGATCTGCACTGTTTGCAAATGCTGCTATAGCGGGCTTTCGGGTTTAAAGGGTCGATGTAGATTATGAATATTCAAATTTACAAATTATCTACTGGTATGTGGGTTACAGCTGTTATTGTTAACTAACCCTTATAGTGCTGAATTAAATTTTGTTGTCTGCTGTTTATTTTTTATTTCCCATTCTTCTTGACGAAAACATATTTTGGCAGCGCAGGAGAATCGTCTCCAATGGAGACGATTCTCATGTGCTGCCAAACTATGTTTTTTCTTAAGAATAAGCTGAATATGAATGACAGTTTCCCGCCTTTTAAGGGTACATGCCCACTCAGTAAGCACAAAATGTTCTGTATAGGAATTAAAAAAGTGTATAAATTGTGTCACTATTCCACCAGTTCTAAACATTACAAGTGCCCGGACAACAGATATAATCATTTAGTAATATTTATTTTACTGATAGTGATGCGCGTTGGTATCAGGCTATTTTCATATGCAAATGAGGCATGATAATTTTTACTTATTTATACTAATGAAATGCGTCACCTGAAAAAAATAATATTTTCAACAGATTATAAAGTATGATCATTGCACATCAAACAAGAGCTGTAGGAGAACAGCATAGCTCGACTACGAGGGTTGTCGATGTACACATAGCTTGATAAAGAAGGTGGCTGCGGCCTCCATAAAAACCTTAACCAAGGTTGACTAAAAACATTAACCAAGGGAAATTAAGTAAGTAATTCAAGGTTAAATGTAGGTCAATGTCAGATATAGGTCAGGGGTTATTGATGTACATCACTAGGAGATAAAGTTTTCCAAGTATGGTTGCTGTAGGCCCAGGAGTATTCCATATACAAGCTTGAGTAAAAACCGTAACCAAGGGGAGATAACTAAGTAATCCAAGGATAAAAGTATGTCAAGGTCAAATATAGGTCAGGGATTATTGATATACATCACTAGGAGATGAAGTTGTCCAAGTATGGTTGATGTAGGCCCAGAAGTATTCCATATACAAGCTTGACTATAAACATTAAGCAAGTAATTCAAGGTTAAATGTAGGTGAAGGTAAAATAAAGGTCAGGGGTTATTGATGTACATCCCTATGAGAAAAAGTTATCCAAGTATGGTGTCTGTATGCACAATAGTATTCCATCTACAAGCTTGACTAAAAACCTTAACCAAGGTTGAGTAAAAACCTTAACCAAGGGGAATTAAGTAAGTAATTTAAGGTTAAATGTAGGTGAAGGTAAAATATAGGTCAGGGGTTGTTGATGTACATCACTAGGAGATGAAGTTGTCCAAGTATGGTTGGTGTAGGGCCATGAGTATTCCATCTACAAGCTTGACTAAAAACCTTAACCAAAGAGAATTAAGTAAGTAATTCAAGAGGAAATGTAGGTCAAGGTCAAATATAGATCAGGGGTATTGATGTACATGACTATGAGAAAATGTTGTCCAAGTATGGTGTCTGTATGCACAATAGTATTCCATGTACAAGCTTGAGTAAAAAGCTTAAACAAGGTTGAGTAAAAACCTTAACCATGGGGAATTAAGTAAGTAATTCAAGGTTAAATGTAGGTCAAGGTCAAATATACGTCAGGGGTTGTTGATGTACATCACTAGGAGATGAAGTTGTCCAAGTATGGTTGGTGTAGGACCAGGAGTATTCCATCTACAAGCTCGACTAAAAACGTTAACCAAGGGGAATTAAGTAAGTAATTCAAGAGGAAATGTAGGTCAAGGTCAAATATAGATCAGGGGTTGTTGATGTACATCACTAGGAGATGAAGTTGTCCAAGTATGGGGGGTGTAGGGCCAGTAGTATTCCATATAGAAGGTTGACTAAATACTAAAAAACTTACCGGTAACCAAAAGGAATTAAGTAAGTAATTGAAGAGGAAATGTAGGTCAAGGTCAAATATAGATCAGGGGTTATTGATGTACATACCTATGAGAAAAGGTTGTCGAAGTATGGTGTCTGGATGCACAATAGTATTCAATGTACAAGCTTGAAAAAAAACCTTAACCAAGGTTGAGTAAAAACCTTAACCAAGGGGAATTAAGTAAGTAATTCAAGAGGAAATGTAGGTTAAGGTCAAATATAGATGAGGGGTTATTGATGTGCATCACTAGGAGATGAAGTTGTCCAAGTATGGTGGGTGTAGGGCCAGTAGTATTGCATATACAAGCTTGACTAAAAACCTTAACCAAGGTTGACTAAAAACATTAACCAAGGGGAATTAACCAAGTAATTCAAGAGGAAATGTAGGTCAAGGTCAAATATAGATCAGGGGTTATTGATGTACATCACTAGGAGATGAAGTTGTCCAAGTATGGTGGGTGTAGGGCCAGTAGTATTCCATATACAAACTTGACTAAAAACCTTAACCAAGGTGTGACGTGACGGTGACGCCGACGCCAACGCCGACGCCCGACGCTGACGCCGGGGTGACAACGTAAGCTCTACTTATTCTTTGAATAGTCGAGCTAAAAATAACTAGATTGGTCAGTAAGCGAGGCTTATGGAATACCCCCCGCGTGGGCCCAGATACCCCTAAAATATGTAAAAATTTACAAGTGTGTGGGCTTGTGACCTTGACTCTGGGCTTAGCGGGAGCGGCATGCACATGAATTTGTCACAGGGTGGTAGAGGTCCATTGGAGCAATGCGTATGTGAAATGTGAAGCAGATCCGAGCAAGGAAATAGAAGTTATAACCGATTTATCTGATGTTAAGTTTTGTAAAGAGACAAAGTATGTGACCTTGACCTCGACATCAGCGGGAATTTGTCACAGCATGATAGTAGAGCCTTAGAGGAATGCATGCATGAAATATTAAGAATTTTCAATGAAAGAAATAGAAGTTATAACATATTTCTCTGATGTTAAGTTTTGTAAAGAGACAAAGTATGTGACCTTGACCTCGAGATCAGCGGGAATTTGTCACAGCATGATAGTAGAGCCTTAGAGGAATGCATGCATGAAATATTAAGAATTTTCAATGAAAGAAATAGAAGTTATAACATATTTCTCTGATGTTAAGTTTTGTAAAGAGACTAAGTATGTGACCTTGACCTTGGGATCAGCGGGGGTTGGACGGTCATAGATTTGTCACAGCATGATAGTACAACCTTAGAGGAATGCACAAGTGAAATAATAAGAATTGTCAATGAAGAAAATAGAAGTTATAACTTATTTCTCTGATGTTAAGTTTTGTAAAGAGACTAAGTATTTGACCTTGACATTGGGATCAGCGGGGGTTGGACAGTCGTGGATTTGGCACAGCATGGTAGTAGAGCCTTACAGGAATGCATGTGTGAAATATTAAGCGTTTTAGATGAAGGAAATAGAAGTTATAACAATATTTCTCTGATGTTAAGTTTTGTAAAGAGACTAAGTATTTGACCTTGACCTTGGGATCAGCGGAGGTTGGACGGTCGTGGATTTGGCACAGCATGGTGGTAGAGCCTTACAGGAATGCATGTGTGAAATATTAAGCATTTTAGATGAAGGAAATAGAAGTTATAACAATATTTCTCTGATGTTAAGTTTTGTAAAAAGACTAAGTATTTGACCTTGACCTTGGGAACAGCGGGGGTTGGACAGTCGTGGATTTGGCACAGCATGGTAGTAGAGCCTTACAGGAATGCATGTGTGAAATATTAAGCACTTTAGATGAATGAAATAGAAGTTATAACAATATTTCTCTGATGTTAAGTTTACGGACGGACGGACGGACAAACGTACTCCCTGAAGTGACGTTGTGGGGTTTGTTGCATGTGGGGTTTTTGGCCAAGTCTTTTGGGGTTTTTTGGTGCTATTTGTGGGGTGCAAACAATGCTAAAGGTGTTATCTCCCCTATACTAACTTGCTCTCGTTTTCTTATGTCTCCTGCATGCACTTGTGGGGTATTTGGGTTTGATCAGTGAAGTACAATATGTACTTGTGGGGAAATTTAGTCAACCATTGTTTGTGGGGTTTGAATGGATGGACGGTTTTGACCATCACCCTCTGGGGTGTCAATTTTTTATTACTTTTTTGGGCTTTTCAGAAGTGATGGAGTTCATTAAGATATAGTTGCGTATGGGGTGCACCCCACATGCAACAAAAACACCACATGCATGTCATGTACTCGTGAATCACCCCACAAAGTCACTGCAGGGAGAGCGGACGGACGGGGACGGACGCACACGTCCGTTCTTACGAGAGATACATTGTGAGGTTATTTCCTTTGATGTTTACACTGTGGGGTTAACCTCACAATGTAGCAACTTATTCCGTTATTTTCTTCCTTAACGATTCTCTTACGGAATAAATCGCATAATATGCAAATGAGCTAGCCATTAGTTAATTATATTTGAAAAACACTTATCCAAGTGTCTTAAATAGGGCGGTGGCTGGGTTTCAGCACAACACAGCAACCTCACAATGTAGCTCTCGTAAGTACGGACGGACGGACGGACGGACGGACGGAACGGACGGACGGACGGACGGACGGACGGAACGGACGGACGGACGGACGGACGGACGGACGGAACGGACGGACGGACGGACGGACGTTCAAACATTTGGGAGTTATGAGGCACCGCTATATAAAAGAGTTAGCTCCTAAATTTATGAGGCACCGACAATATCAAAGAGATCAAAGGTTACTAACCCTTACCCTAACTCCTAAACCCCCGATGTTGGCCCGGACTGACAGACGGACGGACGGACGGACGGACGGACGGACGGAAGGATGTCCGTCGGACAGACGGACGGACGTTCTTACATTAGGGTACTTATGTGGCTTATCACATGTTAAATATTAGCCACATAAAACGATTTTTGGCCACATAAAACGATTTTTTAGGTGGCTAATTGTAACCAACCCTATCCTTTAACAAGTCCATAACCCTGTGGGGCTAGCCACATAAGTACCCTAATGTGTGCCCGGACGGACGGACGGACGGACGGACGGACAACCTGACTCCAGTATACCCCCACACAACTCGTTGCGGGGGGTATAAATACAGAGAATAAATAGTAATGTCTGACCGGGTATGGAAGGTCTTCGAGCCATTTCCCACCCGTAAATATAAGAAATACAGTAATGTCTGTTAACATTTTAAGGAAACACGGTTATCGCCCCTGATATCAGTGTGAAAATGTTTGTCTAAAATAAAATGTATAATAATGCCAATCAATGTGTGGGGTAATGGTGAATGAATGTTTATTTTGCCAGAAAATGTCATACGTACAGAATATGCAAAAGTATCTGTATCACTATATTATAACCTACTGCGTGGGCATGTACCTTTAAAGGTGAACCACAACAAGCGTGGCTTGGCATCAAGATTCATTCCTTTGCAAGTATATTGGAATTGTGCATTGGAATGTACCAACGATTGGACAGGTGCCCAAAACATTGTAAACAAAGACCCGTGGCCCGTTGCACTAAACTTTGTCCATGTATTTGTAAGTGCAAAATTAAGTTATAATATCGTTTGAAGTGACATCGGATGTTGGAAAATCTTTTGTGCTAACATTTATTAATGAGTTCAAGTAGTTCGAAAATGGTAGCATTAGTGAACCACGTTAATTAATAAAATCATCTTTATTGTAAGAAGTTTAGTGAAACGGGCCAGTGATTGGCGTTTGTGTGTTGTTCTAGAGAGTTGAGAGCAAAGGATGCAGAGAAACCGGCTCTGCCTTTCAGGTTCTTTTAACCCATTACATGCTGAATACTTTTTTTAATATTTTATTTTTATTTTTGTTATTTCTCAAGGAAAGTATATGTTGTGACCACTCATATGAACCGTCTCTACTTCTAAGCATATGGAAAGAAAATATTTAGGATTTTCCACACACAAAATGGCGTATCCTCACCATGAACTGGGTTAATTCACAGGTAAAAGGCCATAGCGGGGACAGTAAAACGGTTAAAATGTCAGAATTGTGATAGCTATGTCTAACTTTCCATTCTTCCATTCACAAATAGTCATGAACACCAAAGTCATCACTAACGAACAATTATTTAACTAGAAGATGACTAATTGATTTTCTAAAGAATCACAGAATCATTACATTCCCACATTTTCTTAAGTTTCCCTACTTTATAGCAAAAGTCTTGTTTCAATTAGAAGCCATGTGTTCAACTCGAAAGTTGAAACATTTGGATACTCTAAAAGAAGCCTGTCTGGTTGTGATACATCAAAATTACGCATTCACAAATACTTGTTTTCTCTTTTCAGGAGAACACAATCGGCGTCTATATATGTAAACCTGACCGTACCTACCATATGTATTGGGAGATACTTGGGGCCTGTTTCACTAAACTTTAAATTTGTACGACTAAAATGTTTGTAAGTGCAAAATTATGATAGTCTGTAAATCTCACATTAACAATGTTTTGTTGTAAACAATTATTGGATTTACATTTATTGAGCATAGGCTGCATATGCTCGATAAATGTAAATCCATTAATTGAAATTTCCAGGCGATCCTAAATTTGCACTTACGAACATTTTAGTTGTACAAAGTTTAGTGCAACGAGCCCCTGTATTCTGAGTCACGGACAATGCAACTTCAAGTGTTGTCCCAAATAGATTCGCAATCAGTCTGATATCTACTACACAACTATCTACTACACAACTGTACTAATTGTCATTTGTGGCTGTGACTGGAGAAATGGGGCTTATGACCTTTACGACCAGTGTAGACCCAGATCAGTCGGTGTATCCACAGTCTGATCAGGATCTGCACTATTTTCCATTCCATTGAAACACCCATCATGCTTCTAACAAACAGTATAGATATTTATCAGGTTGCAGGTCAGTGTGCTAGCATATCATTACCACATTGAACCTGTTCACCGCCATATCACTGGCGTGCCACTGGCTAGTAAATTTTCAGACTATGTCATCAGTTGAAAAAGATATAATTTTGGTAAAAATTCAAGACACTATCTACAAACAGTGCAGATCCTGATGAGATGGCTCGTTTAATGTGCCCAGACTCTCCTTCAAATCTGATACACGGGACCGCCTTTTAAAGTCCCCATCCAGATAGTACAGCAGGAAATACAAAGTATCTCTGAAACTGACACTCTGGCCGAGAATCGAACCCGGGTCGCCAGCATGGCAGTCCGACGTTACCCCTCGGACACAGTCTGCTCTATTTAACTCTTTGCATGCTAGCGGCGAAAATATCCGCCAAACGAATTAGGAGTATATGTTTTATTTCTCTCTGTAAATATGTCTTGAAATTTCATTAGAATTGTGTCCTCCGGACACAATTCTAATGAAATTCCAAGACATATTCATGACATTTATAAGGAGAAATAAAAGAAAATATAATGAATTGTCATCTGCTATTTTTGAACTATTTATAGCCCACAAATTTCCCAGCATGCAAAGAGTTAAAAGGGTTAATCTATCAAGCCACATTGTACTTACAAGTAGCACCGACACATAGGAAATGGTGTCCCAATATACCAAGTAATTATGGTATTATATTGATTTTGGCGCCGAAGAGTCTGGCAATGTGGTTAGTTGACGGACAGTCTTACACTGTGGTATTCTTCTTTGATTATTAGTAAATTAATGCTTCTGTCTGCCACTATGTGATAGGACACGAGAAAACAGGCAGTTTCTTATTTTGTGGCTCTATTTTGCAGCTAAAATATGCATTGATTTTCAAATTGAGTAGTGAAAATATTGTAATAAAGTTGAAAATTTACTTAGCTGCAAAATAAGCTCAAATAATTTTATTTTTTTTATCATTTACTAAGGAAGAAAGTCAATAATACATTTGTAAAAGTAAAATACACATTGAATTTGAAATATGGGGGTATAATACTCTTTAGATACAAAACTTATCTGGAGTCCTGGTATGTTTATACATTAGTGCACTAATGAATGTCATGTATGGGGACTTAGACAGCAAACAAGAATCACTAACACTTATGGATGTACCCCTAAAAAAACTGTAAAGCAAAAATACTTTAACGCAAATTTCTAAGTGAGAATAGGGGCAACATAGGTGCGCTGTAGAATGCAAATACGGATGATGAAAGTATTTGAAGTTTTATGCCAAACTGACATACGGTAACAGAGATAGTACGCAGCCGTAAAACTTAACGCAAATAGACGGAGAGATGGGTGCCGACTATTTATACTCAGAAATTTCTTTCACGGTACATAGCAATCTCCAGATGCAGAAATTAGAAACAATTCTGCGGGTGGGCATATTACAAGTAAATGAATCTCGCCTGTGCTATCAACTCTATAGGAAAACGCTGCTCCAACCCCAAATAATTAGACAGAAATCTAATTCCAAGAAGCATGAATTACATTTCTAAATCCATGTGGGTCACCTGTCATGTCACCTGTCACTGTCTGGGTGGGAAATACATTGATAGGTGTATATGGGCCTACCTATTTGCTGTCAGAGTTAACCCTTTCAACACCACAGGCCTGTATAGTGGTATTGGCAAAAAATGTAGATCCAGATGAGCCGGCTCATGACGAGCCATCTAATCTGGATCTGCACTTTTTGCAAGTAATTTTCATATTTTTGAGAACAAAAACACCCCCTTTTCATAAATGAACTAGTCTGAAAATCAGTTTGTGACCCTTGCATTGGTTGTAAAATTAACATATCAAAATCCATTCCAGCTACTTGGGATGAAATGGTTAAACTGATAATTATTTCATTGATGGGCGTGGCATGCATTCCTGTGGAACACAGGCACATCTGTTGATAACCCAGCCCAGTTATTGTTTATCACTTGATATATGGGCCGGTGATTGGCAGAAAAGGCTCTACCAGAGTAGAACCAAATCATCATTGCAACCACACAGTTAATAGACTGGTCTATACAGACCATACATACCGATGCATTGGCTGGTCAGGGGCTACACTGGTTGCACAGGCCGTAAGGTCTATTTTCTCAGCCAAACGGGAATATTTTGTAAGCAATATGCTTGAGGATGCCATTTAATTGAATTTAATGTTGCTTAATTAGGTCAGGGTTAAAAATTCACTTAAAAGGGCAATTAACAGGCGGCTGTGTTCTGTTCTTTTGTGCCACACTGTTCACATTTCACTCACATAATTGCCTCCACTGTTGCAAGTGATCCTGTTAACCCGTAGAATGTGGGAAACATAAATTGTTGTATGCAGTTGTTTTATATTTTGTCTTCCATCTACATGGTTTGACAGCACTTTGGAATCATTTCCAATGGAAATGATTCCAGTGTTGTCAAACCATGTTTTTGATGAGAAAAGTTGCAAATGTGGCCTGTCAGCACAACAAATGCCACCAGTGTCAAATTTCTTCAAACACACACACGGACACACAGTTCAAAGACTATATACCTCCTGGCTCTACCGAGCATGACGCTAGCATGGTATTCTATTTATCAGGCAATTTATTACACTAGAGGATAGGCAAATATAAGCATGGTCTTCATCAGAGACAGTATTTGTCAACCTCATATTCATATCTAGTCAATATAGGACACAACAATGTGTTATTCGTCAGCGTGTATTCAGTCAATGCATAGAGAGTCACCTGATAAAGTTGGATATTACGTTCTGAACTGTAGCGCAGACCATATCGGTGTGCAGCCTGATCACTACGCTGGATGAAAATGCAAAGTCGTATATTTTTATCATACATCAGCTGACTTATTGATGTACGGAAATGGATTGCCTTAAAAGCAGGATTACAGTCACCGGGCGGAAACCAGATGGAAACCAGTTCAACCTTCAGCCAGTTTAGGCAGGAAAATGATTCATTTGTTTATAAAGTCAAATTCTGAAGAGTACAGTGGTGCCGATCAACACGGTACATCTGCGGCCCGTTTCACTAAACTTTGTATGACTAAAATGTTTGTAAGTGCAAATTTATGATCGTCTATAAATTTCACAATAACAATGTTTTCTTGTAAACAATTATCAAATTTACATTTATTGAGCAAAGGCTGTATATGCTGAACATTTTAGTCGTACAAAGTTTAGTGAAACTGGCCCCTGGTATACAAACACTGCAGGACATGTCTGTGTGTTGCCATTGCTGGTCAATTGAACTGAGTTCAGTAGCCTATTTCATCAACATTGCAAAGTATACTTTAGTAGCAAAGTATACTTTGAGGGAGAAATATTCAATTTTATGATAAATTTATTAATTTTTATTATGCTGAATTTATTACATTATCACAGCCAATTTGGCTGTGATAATGTAATAAATTCAGTATAATAATTCTGCATACTTTTAATCATGAAATATATGCATTTGTTAGTTCTATATGAAATAATGCATTTCAGGAAAAATAAATGATTACTCCCTCAAAGTATACTTTGCAATGTTGATGAAATCGGCTACAGAAGTTGTCCGGTGTATAGAGAATACCAGGCTGTTGTCTTGTCTTTTGATATCGTGTTTTATCAGGCAAGGCTAGGAAATATGTAGGAATTCCGAGGCTCGCCTATAAATTCCTATCATTTCCAAGCCGAGCCTGATAAACTTGATATCAACAGACACTATAGACTGGTATTCTATTTATTGGTTAACATGATATGCTAGGCAACAGTTAACTTTAAAATTCACAAAAAAAAACAAGTTCAGAGTTACAGATAAGCGTTGTGTCTAAAGAGGATTGTACCCCTGATTTTGAATTAATGTTTTTTTTTATTTTGAAAACTTGAGGACTGATTGTTGTTGTGTATATTTTGTACCCTATTTTCCCAAAACAAATTGTGTCTATAAGGTTATAATGGTAATTAGCATTAATTAATGCTTTCCACACCACGTACATCTGTATAGTAATTTTCGTATTTTTGAGAACAAAAACACCCCCTTTTCATAAATGAACTAGTCTGAAAATCCTTTTGTGACAATTGGATTGGTCCGCAAATTAACATATAAAAATCCATTCCAGTTACTTAGGGGTGAAATGACTCAATAAACATTAAAACATAGTAAAATACTTATGAAACTTGGTGTAAAGTCGTAATAACGAGGAAGCCAATTAGTGTCAATTATCTGGGCATGTTTACAAAACAACAACTATTCTAATTAGGTGTCTCTGTGAAAAAAAGTACCTAAATTGTTTGCAAAATTATCGGGCAACAAAATTTGTACTGGCCGAACACATATTGCATGATAATAAATTGTTGTACCTTGCATTGACTTGATATGCATATCTAGTTCACAAATACTCTACGCTGACGTGCCATTGATCGAATGACGTCACAGGTCATTCATAACCAGATGGCCGCGGCCCGCATGTCGAGCCCGCCGAGGCATTTGATGGTATTTTTAAAAACTTTAACGCAGAATTCGGACGGACGGACGGACGGACGTGCGGACGGACGGACGTTCTTACGAGAGATACATTGTGAGGTTATTTCCTTTGATGTTTACACTGTGGGGTTAACCTCACAATGTAGCAACTTATTCCGTTATTTTCTTCCTTAACGATTCTCTTACGGAATAAATCGCATAATATGCAAATGAGCTAGCCATTAGTTAATTATATTTGAAAAACACTTATCCAAGTGTCTTAAATAGGGCGGTGGGTGGGTTTCAGCACAACACAGCAACCTCACAATGTAGCTCTCGTAAGTACGGACGGACGGACGGACGGACGCACGCATACGTCATTGTGATCACTATGTCTCGCTTTCCGCAAGCGGGCTCGACAAAAACAATGAATTTACATGCCATTTTTATCATCAAAAACATGCTTTGACAGCACTTCAGAATCATTTCCATTGGAAATGATTCTGAAGTGCTGTCAAGACATGTTTTTATTGAGAAATAAGGCAAGATATAAAAGCAACAGAAGACGACAATTTTTGTGAGTAGCAGTCTAAGGGTTAAAAGGTGAGAAACATGTATATTGTTGCCTGCTGATTCTTTTAAATCTAATTATTGTTTGCGCTAGTCCATATTCCGGAGTGTTGCCAGCATCACAGTATTTGTATGGCTTAGAAACAGTATTTCTTTGAATTTAACTGTCGCAATCAAGTTTGTCTCCAGGGTGAGCATGAACCAAACATTTTCATCCATTTGTCGGACCTTACAAAGATACGCCAAGAAAATAAATAGAGGATATCCATGGAGAGGTATATAATAAATAGAATATTCATATTTTTGCAACGAATATGACATATATGTTCATCTCGTGGTGTGAAATATGGACATTCCACACCACGAGATGAACATATATGTCATATTCGTTGCAAAAATATGAATATTCTATTTATTATATACCGCTCCATGGAAACTAGCAGTTTTTGTAGACTGTATACAGTAATGAATGTGTATTTGCAGCCTATTTGCAGTCCGGCACTGCAGGTGCGCGTTATGAATATAGATAGCTGAAGTAGTTGTATTTTCACCGGAAGATGTTTATTTCATCGATGAGAACATAATCTTTTTATGATTTTTATTTACATTGTATAACTATGAATTTCATGGGTAAGTATATAATAAACGGGCTTATTTTACCATGCATTACGAGTTTACTGATTAGAGTAAACAGAGGTTAAAAACAGACGATGCAAACAATCTGTACATGGTCCAAGGTCAATATGTCTGAGACGCGAATCCTTAAAAGGACGGAAACGAAAATTGTCATCTGCTGTTGTTTCACAGTTTGTCTTCTTTCTCAGTGACAGTGAAAAAACATGGTTTGATAGCACTTTAGATTCATTTCCATTGGAAATGATTCTAAAGTGCTATCAAACTATGTTTTTTTCATGAGAAAAAATGGAAAATAGAATCTAAATAGCAGACAAAGAAATTTAATTCAGCAGTGTAAGGGTTAAAATGTGGGAAACAAAACAATACTTGTTGTCTGATGTATCTTCATAACATGTTTTAACAGCTTATGTAAGGTTGGGATGCCCAAACACAGGGCTCCAGCCCAAACACAGGGCTCCAGATAAGGAATTGGACAATGGGAACTGTGGGGATTGGGATTTACAAAAAAAAATTATTAAACATTAGAACATTCTTCTTTTCTTTTTGTTTCTGATTGAGTATTCAACTGAGAGGTAACAACATACATTTTGGATGAGAAATTATAAAAATTGCAGAAAAAAATTATTTGCATTTTAAAAATGTGGACAATCATGTGCATCTCATTTACAATTTAGAATCCACGCACCCTCTGGACCTTAATCCTGGATCTGACACACAAGTACCCGGAACTCTATAATGGGATTGTAGGAGATGGAATAATGACTGGCCATCGCAGAATAAATCGGATAGCCCCAACAATAATAACAGTGTCTCACTATGATGAAGATCAATAAGGTCGCCATCTGACAAAAAAGGGTCTTATAGCATTTGCAGCAATCACAGCTGGATTGAGCCATTACTTTCTGAAGATACACCGTTTCATTGACAGATAAATTCAAATTTCATTGACAGAAAAATTCAAATAACTTCTATATATCTCATTATAAATATATGTCATGATCACCATTTAAACCGTCTCGTTGAGACGGTTCAAATGAGTGGTCACAACATATACTTTCGTTGAGAAATAAGAACATTTTGCATACACCTAAAATCATATTCCAAATGCAATGTCTACACTTCAGATCTATTGTATTTGCCAGTAGCAGCAAGGATATGTATATGATTCACTGGCATACAGCGTAGCCCTTGAATAGACTGTGCAGATCTGGGTTTTTTCTGGTCATAAATCAACTCAGGGGCCTGTTTGACTAAACGTTGTACCACTAAAATGTTTGTATGTGCAAATGTAGGTTTGTCTGGAAACTTCAAATGATGGATTTACCTTTATTGAGCATAGGCTGCATATGCAGCCTATGCTCAATAAATGCAAATCCAATAATTGTTTATAAGAAAACGTTGTTAATGTGGAATTTACAGATTATCATAATTTTGCACTTTTGTAATTTTGCACTAAACCAAGTATAGTGAAATGGCCCCCAGGTCCTTTTAGTCAGACATGGGATCAATAGAGTAGTCTGTACATTGATTTGAGTTTCCCCCTCATGTGAAAGATGACCGGACTGATCAATGTATAGTTTTCTTTTATGTTCTTGGTATTTTCATTTTCAATGTGTATCCAAATATTTCTGTTGATGCAACAATAAACAAGTGTTCTTAATATATCTCCCAACATGTACAGTCATATAAGGTCATATAGAGACGGCATCACAGTTGAAAGTCTTATCCGACAGACAAATTGGATGGAAATACTATGTAAACTAAGGATGAACTGACAACGTTCAGTACTGAAGTCTAATGCCATATCCCTTAGGCCAGGAACCATCACTACGAGACAATTCAATAATCTCGATAATTTATCACCATGGACCCCACTTTGAAGAAACTGCTGAAAATCAGGCAGTTTGATTGGCCGAGACTGAGCAAAGGCTCAGTCTCGACCAATCAAACTGCCTGATTTTGAGCACTGATTATTTTTATCTTTACATAATAAGGCGAGTGTCAAACATGCGACGGTCAAGGTCACCAAGGTCAACGTCACCCAAATGACACTGGGTGGATAGCCATCAATATGAGGAAGCTATTTATGAAGCTTGGTAATGATCCACCTACATTCCCATAAAATATAAGGAATTTTGTCCATACAATTACAAAAATGGGCCCAAACCTAGAATTTGTGCCCTTGGATGGGTGAATTAGGCTTGGCATTTGTGGCTGTGACTGGACAAATGTGGCTTATTCCATTTACATCCAGCAAAGATACCGATCAACCTGATCAGGCTCTGCACTGATTGCCATTCAGTCACTGAAGCCATAGTGCGGCTTCTAACAAACGGTTCATGCTGCAAGAATGTACTACAATATCAGGAGCTATACGTTTCATAAAACCCATAAGCCCAATTTCTCCAGTCACAACCACATTTATAAAAAATACAATAACTCTCATTAGAGATAAATCTCTAGATGTGAGTGTCATATAGACACGAGTGTCAGTAATCAGAACTGAATGCAATTAGACAGCCCACAAAAATGACCACGTTTGGCAGCATTTAGTCAGAAATTCAGAGCTCAATTGTGGCTATGACTGGAGCAATGGGACTTACATATTTTGCGACCAGTGTAGATCCAGATCAGCCTGTGCATCCGCACAGTCTGATCAGGATCTGCACTGTTCGCCATTCCATCAATGAAACACCAGTCTTGTTTCTGACAAGCAATATAGATCGTTATCAGGCTACAGGAGTGTGATATTTTATCAGGAGCTACACTGGTCATACATCCCATAAGTCCAATTTATCCCGTCAACACAGTGAGTATGTGCCGTGAAACACGGTGCCGCAGAGCCTCGCCCATCCCGTTTCCTGAGCCTTGCCAGATATTTTTTCCCATTCACGGCACTAACCTACTATTCTCTATCTATTTTCCTTATTTCTGAACCAAACTATATGTTGTGAGCACTCATTTGAACCGTCTCGCAGAGACGGTTCAAATGGTGGTCACTACATATACTTCTGATGAGAAATAAAGAAATTCTTGAGCCTTGCCAGATATTTTTTCTCATTCACGGCACTAACCTACTATTCTCTATTTCTCCAGTCACAGCCACAAGTCTGTATGTGGCAGGAGAGATGGCATTGTCTACTCTTTTACGACATTTGAGAAGACGACGTTAAATTTTAATCAGCTATATATAACTGTTAATACAGTGCTTGCATGGCTGTATAGCGATAACTGAACAAGATATAAACACAAAATGTTTGTAAGCCCCCAGTCTCGGTGGAGCCTTGAGGCATATACAGATTGGACTGTGTGTCTGTGTGTCCGTCCGTCCATCCGTGTGTGCGTGGGTCTGGTTAAGAAGTGTGTCGGTGTTTCTCCAATCTATCACTGGGACTGTTGTGTGCAGACAGGCCACATTTTCTTGTTTTATTATACAATTAGATGGTACAATGGAAAATTGACGATCTCCACATAAATATTGTTTTTGTCACTACTTTCTCACCACAAGACAATTTTATCTATGTTGGTTCCTTATATTTCTGTCTACTTCAAAATAACTATTACATTATACAAGTGTATATGTACTAAAGTAATAAAGTAAGGTTTATTACTCTAGAATGGTAATCAACCCTTTCAACACCACAGGCCTGTATAGTGGTATTGGCAAAAAGTGTAGATCCGTCTCATCAGGATCTGCACTTTTTGCAAGTAATTTTCATATTTTGAAGAACAAAATCACCCCCTTTTCATAAATGAACTAGTCTGAAAATCATTTTGTGATGGTTGGATTGGTTGCAAAATTAACATATCAAGAGTTAAGTAAGATACTTTCGAAAAATACATCACAGAAGACGAAACATGGAGTGAATGTAGGTAAAAACAGTACGGGTGCACAGATGTCATTGAATTTTTGGTTACTATGACAAGCTTTCTACAAGTGAGCTCGATAAAAACTAACATAAACATTTTAATAGTCTCATGTTATATGAGACACCCATGTGATTTTGTACCTTCGGACATTTGCGTAATTTTATTAAATACGTTTACAAAATTTACAATATTTTTCATAAATATAGTCAGAAGTTGACAACATTTTAAGAGTACATGTACTCTGAAAATTTTGTCTACTTTTGACCCCATTTACGGAAAATATCGTAGATTTTGTAAACATATTTCATGAAATTACGCAGATGTACGAAGGTACACAATCACATGGGTGTCCCATATTTGAATGTTTAAAAGTGATTTAGATCTATCGGCTGCACAGTAGATTCATGAAATGGTATCTCATACTTGCTTTCATAATGAGAACCAACATGGGCTCATTATTTCCATAAAAGCCATCATGACAGAATATGTACAATTTGAAGTGTGCGATATGGGAAAATAGTGCATGCTTTCTGTAATAGTATTTTAATGGAATGAAAAATATGTATACAAAAGTACAATTAAAATATGAGCCTGGTTCATGAATTATCTCCCTGTGATAACACCGAATTTCACCGATACTGATTTAGAATTACTGCATTGAATTTTGTGTTAACCCTTAGACCGCTACCCACAAAAATAGTCGTCTGCTGTTGCTTTTATATCTTGTCTTATTTCTCAATAAAAACATGTTTTGACAGCACTTCAGAATCATTTCCATGTTTTTGATGATAAAAATGGAAAATAGAAAATAAACAGCAGACGACAAAAAAATAAGATAGCGGTCTAAGGGTTAATTTCCGAGTCACATATATGGTTGTAGAAATGGGGCTACAGCTACAGGTGCTGGCTCAAATTGAGTTACGATGTTACCTTGATAGAGGTCCATACAGCGGGACGAGATTTCCCACATGACGAGGCCAAACGAGTACATGTCGATCTGTTTGAGGGAGGCCTCACAGTCGCGCAGGTTCACAGCCCCGTCTAGCAGCTCCGGCGCCATGTAACGTAGGGTACCAACCTGTAGGCAATGTATGTATATATGATTGCTTGCTTGGTCGGTCGGTCGGTCGGTCGGTCGGTCGGTCGGTCGGTCGGTCGGTCGGTCGGTCGGAAAATTTACAGAAACAATATATATTCAGCCCTGAAATTAGTATAACCTGGTAATAGGATTAGTATTAATCAGGATTTAACTCTCAAGTAACAAGAAAGCCAAAAATGTATCTGAGGGCCAAACAAGTAGCCGATTTCATCAAAATTGCAAAGTATACTTATCTAGCAAAGTATACTTTGAGGGAGTAATCATTTATTTCCCACGAAATGCATTATTTCATATAGAACTAACGACTGCATATGTTTGATGATTAAAAGTATGCAAAATTATTATACTGAATTGATTACATTATCACAGCCAAAATAATGTAATAAATTCAGCATAATAAAAATTAATAAATTTATCCTTAAATTGAAAATTTCTCCCTCAAAGTATACTTTGCTAGATAAGTATACTT
Organism: Conchocele bisecta; assembly: GCA_029237695.1. Classification (NCBI taxonomy): domain Eukaryota; kingdom Metazoa; phylum Mollusca; class Bivalvia; order Lucinida; family Thyasiridae; genus Conchocele; species Conchocele bisecta. The sequence goes on along the minus strand of CM055270.1, from coordinate 44,245,327 downwards.
TGCAATATTGGTGAAATAGGCTACAGGGGTACCAGGATTCTGGTATGAACCCCCATCATTACCCAACCAACCACCCGCTCTATAAAACCAACTTACATCTGTAAGCGATGTCAGTTCCGCGTTCTCCTTTTTGTGAATCTACTTTTACCCCATTGTTGTCATACAGTAATCTTTCCCTGACTGAATGACACCCAGTGTAGGCAGTCAGACTACTGCACAAATTGGCAGGCTGATCTGGGTTTACACTGTTTGACAGCATGGAAACATTCATTTCTCATCTGAAAATTGATCTATAAAATACTTACATCTGTAAGCGATGTCTGTTCTGCGTTTTCGAGTGATTTTTGTGAATCAACTTTGACCCCATTGTTGTCATACAGAAACCAAGGTCGGCGATCAAACAGCTCAGATCCGGTTTGACCAGCACATTTCGGCTGTTGACATCACGATGAGCAACTGTTGGTTTGAATTTATCTGAAATGTAAGAAGCATCAAAGTATGCATTATAGGAATGAATGGCCTTTTTTGTGGAATTTATCGGGGTATAAACTTGGAAAAGTCGCAGGAATACTGGACGAAGGCCTTCCGGCCTTCGTCCAGTATTACCGCGTCTTTTCCAAGTTTATATCCCCGACAAATTCCACAAAAAGGCCATTCATTCCTTATAATTCCAGCATTTGAAATAAATTCATCAAGAAAATGTGTTTATTTTCCGTTTTCCTCACGGTTACGGAAAGTAGTTCGGCGTGGGAGTTTACTGGGATATAAATATTGGACAGAGACTTGCTACGGGCCAATCAAATGTTAGGGAATTGTGTAAATATTTTTGTGCTGGAATTATTACAGCATGTTCTTTATAGGAATGAAATAAGTAAATATTGTCTTACTATTCAACCAGTTTTAAAAAGTACCAGTGCCCGCTATACAGATACAATCATTTAGTAATATTTATTTTACTGATAGTGACTCGCGCTGGTATCAGGCTATTTTCATATGCAAATGAGGTATGATATTTTTTAATTATTTATACTAATACTAGAAATGTGGCCTGTCGGCACACGAATGCCCCCGCTGGCAGCCAAAGAAAACGAGCCATATTTGATTATAAGCCATTTACCCGAGCGTTAAGGTTTTGAACGCACCTTGACCCTGGGCTTAGTGGGGGCGGGACGAATGTGGATTTGTCACAGGGCGGTAGAGGACCATTGTAGCAATGCGTGTGTGAAATGTGAAGCAGGTCCGAGCAAGGAAACACAAATTATAAGCCATTTAACTGAATGTTAAGGTTTCAAACACACCAAGTCTGTTATCTTGACCCTGTGCTTAGCAGGGGCAGGACGAATGTGGATTTGTCACAGGGCGGTAGAGGACCATTGGAGCAATGCGTGTGTGAAAGTTAGTGTAGGATTGAGAAACGCGCACGTAGATTTGTCCCAAAGTGGCAAGTAAACAATTAAAGTGGAAAAGGTGAAGGTCAAAGGTGAAGTCGAAGTAATGGGTGGTGGAGTGTGTAAGGCATGTTCATATGTATCATGTGTATAAATATTTAAGCGATTGGCAAAAGTATTGAGAAGTTATTGTAGGATTGAGAAATGTGCACGTAGATTTGTCCCAAAGTGCTAAGTAAACATTTAAAGTAGAAAAGGTGAAGGTCAAAGGTCAAGGTCGAAGTACTGGGTGGTGGAGTGTGTAGGGCATGTTCATATGTATAATGTGTATAAATATTTAAGTGATTGGCAAAAGTATTGAGAAGTTAGTGTAGGATTGAGAAACGTGCACGTAGATTTGTCCAAAAGTGCCAAGCAAACATTTAACGTGGAAAAGGTCAAGGCCAAAGGTCAAGGTCGAAGTACTGGGTGGTGGAGTGTGTAGGGCATGTTCATATGTATCATGTGTATAAATATTTAAGCGATTGGCAAAAGTATTGAGAAGTTAGTGTAGGATTGAGAAACGTGCACGTAGATTTGTCCCAAAGTGCCAAGCAAACATTTAAAATGGAAAAGGTCAAGGCCAAAGGTGAAGGTCGAAGTACTGGGGGGTGGAGTGTGTAAGGCATGTTCATATGTATCACGTGTATAAATATTGACATAATATGTGAAGCCATGTAGAAGTTACTAAAGAATATGGTAATATTGGGACGTACGGACGGACGGATGGACGGACGGGACGGACGTACGGACGGACGCCGGTAACACTATATGCCCCCGTACCTTTCGGTAGCGGGGGCATAAAAATGTGTCACCTGAAAAAATAATATTTTCCACAGATTATAAAGTATGGTCATCGCACATCAAAAAATAAATACAGAGAATAAATAGTCATGTCCGTTAACATTTTAAGGAAACTCGGTTATCACTCCGGATATCAGTGTGGAAATTTGTCTCATATAAAATGTATAATAATGCCAATCAATATGTGGGGTAATGGTGAATGAATGTTTATTGTGCCAGAAAATGTCTCAGATGATGTCTCTGATATAAAAGTAAAGTAGAATTTAGAATATAGTATAACAATATAATAAGCACTGGCTTAATTTACATATTAAGTGATGTTAAGTAGGTAACACAGGTTTTCAATTTAAACATGACCATGCAGGGCTTCTAAAATTTCAGAATGCCAATCAGTCCAGACGTAATTGTCGGCCCGAAGGAACCGCTACGATTAGTGCAACCAGATACCCCCCCCCCTCATGTTCTGTCGACGCCCCATCTTCAGACACTGAAAATCTGTCGTCTATTTGGTGCAGGCGAAATTACCGGTAGGTTACATCTCGCCTCCATAGCTTGGCTAAGTTTTGTGCTTTCTGCACTTTATCTGAAGCGAAGACACTTCGTGTAAACATAGAAAATATATCTTTTATGATTCATGCACTATAATTATCGATTTTTCATAATGTAAAAGTCGTGTTTGAAACATTTAATACACACATGCTCTTCGATGTCATAAATGGGCTGTTACATAAATTGGACATACAAGATAAAATAGTTAATGAAGTTTTAAAATGGTAATGTTTTGCCATAATTCTGGTGTACCAGCATACACAAACAATTATTAACTGTTAGGGAAGCAAGATAATTGTATTTTTGTCAAGTAAATAACGATAATATCAACTAGCCACAACTATAAAGAGGTAAATGGAACAGCCGTTACCTGGCAATTGCCAGCTGATCAGGTTAATGATAAGGACAATGTTTGATTTTGTGAGTCTGAATTGACTAGTAATGTGTGCAGTGTTTTTCTTATTTGTGGCTGTGACTGGAGAAATAGGGCTTATAGGAATTGTTACCAGTATAGCTCTTGGTTGTATACATGTATAACCAAACTAAACAGTGTTATTTTTACATAACACAGCATGTTATTTTGTTTCACTTTGTTTCTGCCTTTTTAAATACGATCGATCGATGGCCATTGTCATAAATATTTGGCGACGCAAGACCCTAATTGACCCACACAATATGTCACATTGGCGTGTGTGGCTAGAAAATCAGTATCTGGCAACACGAGGCACGTAATCGGGATATCCGTTATCATGGTTATCGAAGTGTGTAATTTCACACGTCACACCAATAAACCAGTGGCATGTTGTGTATTATTTTGGGCATTCGGAGCGTGGATTGAGAAATAGCAGCCTGATTTCATTATTTTCGGACAGAATTTTAAGGATAGTTTGCAATTCTCAATCGGTCCGAGATTTAAAATTCGGTCCAGAACCGACAAACTGAAAATTTTAGAAGCCCTGAGTTACATGACGACTGTAGTTAATCAGAATAACAAATGTAAGTAAACAGACTTAGGCCACTGTCAATTCTTGGTGTGACTGACAAAATCGCCACAATACAATGGAACTTGATGACTTTTTACCAATGAAGCTCATGATCAGCTCACACACTCATTCCGACAGATACACATATAAATTATTTGTTAAAGTCATCAAGAACGCAATAGCGAACAGCGTAGACCCTGATTAGACTGCGCAAATGCGCAGGCTGATCAGGGTCCACACTAGTCGCCAAATCAATAAGCCAATTTCTACTGTGTCGATACAGACATCCAGCATCCAGCCGAATCAATAACTCAAATTCCATCGTTGCGAGCCAGACAGAAATCCATCACGACTTACCACCTGTGCCTATATCACAATGTAGATGAGCCAGCCCGCACGCCATCGTGTGACACATTTTACACATCGTGTTCCAGTCTATCGTGTTATTCTTCAGATAATTCATCAACGTGCCGTCGGGTACGTACTGCATCACAAGCAGGTATTGCATGTTTCCATTCGCCATTAACCTCTCCTCACCGCCACAGAATTTCACGAGGTTATCGTGTTCCATGTTCGGCAGCGAGTAAATATATTTCTCATTATAGTAATACTGGCGATATGGTGGAGAATAGATCTTCACAACAACGTCCTGCTCACTTAAGCTACCTTTCCACACCTCGCTGAATCGTCCCTTATTTAACAAGCTACATATTTTCAAGTCCTCAATATCGAATCCCGGAGCATCTAGGGAGCTTTCTAGATGGGGATTTTGGCTGATGGGCATTTGTTGAGGGTGGGAACAGAATCGGTAGACAAAATATACGGCGAGAATGATGACCGCGACGCAGAAGACGGATAGAAGAGAGATGATGATCGTCCGCTGTTTGTACGATGGATCGTGTAGCGGGTGTGCTTCTGAAACAGTATACAGATACATGTAAGATTGATTGGTTGGTTGATTGGTTGGATGCATCAGAAACTGTGCTTTATGTCTCAGTCTGATCTGGATCTACACTCGACTCATAGACCGTACGCCCCATTTCGCCAGCCACGGCCACAATTGACGCGGCACCAGAAACTGTGCTTCACGACTTCAATGGCTGCCCACGGGTGACATAAGGAAGTAATACAGACAGACCATATCGAAAAAGTAATAAGAACGCATTAGCAAAAGCTGTAAAGAATAATCATCAGACAAATATGTTTCTGTGAGATGGATTTATGGCCTCTGTGACCAGTGCGACTTCAGTTCAAATAGCATAAATAGCCTGACAACGTTCTATATTGCTTAGAAGCAGAACATGTATTTCATGGACAGAATGGCGAACAGAGCGGATCCTGATCAGACTGTGGATGCACAGGCTGATCTGGATCTACACTGGTCGCAAGAACCATAAGCCCCATTTCTCCAGTCACTGCCACATATATGTGATGAACTGGAGAACTGGGATGTATGGCCGCTGTGACCTCTGTGCCGTTAGCCATACAGTCATTGATATTTTAGTAATCAGCTTATTTCTAAAAAAAAAAGAACATGAAATCAGCACCACTGATGGATGCACACATCCAAAACTAAACTGTACGCAAATTTCCAGGTCATTTGACCTTGACTTTGAGCACAAGGGACGCATGGGTGGGCTTAGAGTAAGTCGCAAGCCAATCCGACTTACATTAAGATAGCAGGTAGCCGAAAAAAATAATTATTCTCGGTCATTTGACTTGAGCAGAGGGTCCGCATGGGTGGGCTGTATAATGAATATATGGATGATGACAAATAAGTATTTGAAGGTGCAAGCCAATCCGACGCATGTTAAGAGAGATAGGAGGTAGCCAGAAACTTTAATCCAAGTCATTTGAATTTGACCTTGAGCAGAGGGGCCCCCTGGGTGGGCTATAGAATGAAAATATGGATGTTGACAAATACGTATATGAATTTCAAGCCAAATCTGACAGACAGACGAAAAGACAGACAGATGAAAAAGCAGATAGGGTGGAGACTATATGTACCCAAATAATAGATCCTTTATCAGGCCGAGAGAGTTTTCCTAGTGGATTAGGACACAAATTTAAAATTTCACAGACCAAATTTCGCTAGTCAATCACACATGAAAGGGTCAGTGGAAGAAGGGGGCTAAGCCCTTATGGACTTATGGGTGGGTTTGGTAAGCCGCCTCGCTCGCTTAAATGGATCCCACACACAACTGGGCTTCCACATTCAGCCAAGCCTGGCGACGTCTCTGCTTCTTGTACTCAATATACTATTAATTGTGGACATCAGCAATGTTAGAATGACAATATGCCAACCTGGAGCCACGCTCGCAACAAATGTTATAAGGTCCATTTATCAGCTGACGGTCCACATGCATTATGTAACACACTGTAGTCTAATAAGGATACCATCTAGTCGTTATTGTCCAAATAAAGACTTTGAAGACTAATCTGAGAACAGGCTTGCATGGCCCTCAGGCTGATGGCAGGGAGGATGTGTCAAATCATTTCTCCAGACACAAAAACTTAACTCTTAGACCGCTACTCACAACAATTGTCCTCTGCTGTTGCTTTTATATCTTGCCTTATTTCTCAATAAAAACATGGTTTGACAGCACTTCAGAATCATTTCCAATGGAAATGATTCTGAATTAAGTGCTGTCAAAGCATGTTGTAAATTATTCTAAAGTGCTGTCAAAGCATATTTTTGATGATAAAAATGGAAAATAGAAAATAAACAGCAGACGACAAAAAAAAATAAGATGGCGGTGTAAGGGTTAAAGTGCAAGTAAACAGAAATCTTAAACTTCAAGTATGTGTTATCTTTGCATGCGGTTTTCAGCATTCATTTCATCTTATCAAATTGTATCATTTAAAAAAACTCTCTTTAATGTCTGCTTTATGGAGCTTCCACTAATATTTAAGTACAAGAGTTGCATTTTGGCTGTGATAATGTAATAAATTCAGTATAATAATTATGCATACTTTTAATCATCAAATATATGTAGTCGTCAGTTCTATATGAAATAATGCATTTCGGAAAAAATAAATGATTCCTCCTTCAAAGTACACTTTGCTAGATAAGTATGATTTGCAATTTTGGTGAAATAGGCTACAGTTCGCACCGGTGCCACTGTACGTTACCTGGCCCAGCCAGCCCTGTTGTTGTTGTTCTGTTCCGCCTCACAAACTCCTTGGACATGTTGTTGTTGCACATGTTACCACGGCAACAGCAGAAGTAAACACCTCTTTGTGTTGCATCGTTCAGCTCAGGATGGCATCTGGACGACTCGCATTTCTGCCGCCAGCACCCTGCAATGTGGAATGAAACTTTATATGAGACACGCCATGTGATTAAATACGTTTACAAAATTTACAATATTTTTCATAAATAAATTCAAAAGTTGACAGTACATACAGAATATAATTGTCAACTTTTGACGCCAGTTACGGAAAAAATTGTAAATTTTGTAAACGTATTTCATGAAATTAGGCAGATGTCCGAAGGTACAAAATCACATGACGTGTCTTATGTGGCTGTGACTGGAGGTATAAGGCTTACAAGATTTGTGACCAGTGTAGATCCTGACAAATAGACAAATAGCACACTCCTGTAGCATCATGTAACGATCTGTATTGCTTGTTAGAAACATGACCGGTGTTGCATTGATAGAATGGCGAACAGTACAGATCCTGATCAGATTGTGCAGATGCACAGGCTCATCTGGATCTACACTAGTCGCAAAACCGATAAGCCCCATTTCTCCAGTCACAGCAACATTTATCTTACACCAAGTACACACAAGTGCGAGTGCACTTACAATAGAAATGTTTTCATTGGAACAAATGGAGGTGTAAGGATGATCCTTAATGTGAGAGGAAACTGGAGCACTCGGAGGAAACTCATTTGCCCGGTCTGGAGACCAACATACCATCTCACATACATGTACTGCCTGCCCCGGCTGAGGATCGAACCGGGGCCGCATTGGTGAGAAATGTACTTGTTACCAATTGCGCTAACCGGACAACCATATGTGGAATTGATTGATTGATTGATTTAGTGATTGATTGGTTGAATGTTTGATTGATTGATTGATCTAGAGAGTGAGTGAGTGATCGATCGATCAATTGATTGATTGATTGATTTATTGACTGATTGATTGATTGATTGATTGATTGATGACTGACTGATTGATTGATTGGAGTATGCAACATATTCGATCAGTATCAAAGTCATATACAGACAGACATACATCTACATGTGACATTGAACAGTAAAATTACAATAAAAACTGTAAAAGCCAAGTGAATTTGCCCTCATACTTCCAGAATTATTTCTTGCTGACATTTAATATTAATTATGCTTCTTCTTTAGAAGAAAATTCACCCAAGCTATTAGTAATTTTGATAGAATATTTGTTTATATAAAATGTAATTTTCAACACTTTCTTTTGTTTGCTTTGTTTCCCAGCATGCAAAGAGTTAAAAGTGACTATGGGTAAACTGTGTGTGGACTATTAACCCTTTAGACTGCGGGAAACGTAAATTGTCGTTTGCTGTTGTATTATATATAATCTTCTGTGTCAATAAAAACATGGTTTGACAGCACTTTAGAATCATTTCCATCGGAAATTATTCTAAAGTGCTGTCAAAACATATTTTTTTTACGAGAAAATGGTACAGCAGATGACAAATTTGAATTCAGCATTGTAACAGTTAACTGCTCATGGAAAGGAAAATTGAAAACGGTTAACAGTTATTTTGTCTGCACATAGCATTGCTTCACCCATACAATATTCTGATATTACATTATATCGTCTGCTGTTTATGCTTTAATTTCCATTTTCCTCACAAAAACAAACATGCTTTGACAGTACATGTACTTTAGACCCACAGTTGAATCTCCACAAGACGGCCACCTCTCTACAACATCAACGACTAGGTAACGGCGAATATTTTCTATGCCCAATGGACAACTGACTATATATATTTAACCTCCATACAACAGACACCTGGCTACAACAATCAGTTTTATGTCTTCCTATTGGTGGCTGTTCCAGAGAGGTTGCAGGGCATTTCCAATAGAAATGGTTCAAAATTGCTGTCAAATCATGTTTTACTGAAGAAACTAGACATTATGTTTGTAAAACATGGATATGCCATCGTGGCTTCACTAACCTTCGTACGACTGAAATGTTCGTAAGTTCAAATTTAGGATCATCTGGGAATTTCAATATATGGATTTACATTTATTGAGCATAGGCTGCATATGCAGCCTATGCTCAATAAATGTAAATCCAATAATTGTTTACAAGAGAACATTGTTAATGTGAAATTTACAGACTAACATAATTTTGCACTTACGAACATTTTAGTCATACAAAGTTTAGTGAAACAGCCCCCTGGACTCTAACTGGAGAAACAGTTACAAACTTTTTGACTTAACACAATAGCTAAGTGTTTCAGCGACATTTCGAAGGTGACAAAGGTCAAGGTCATGTTAATGGTGGCACGAGTGTGAGACAAATGTTCAGGTGATTCAAGTGTCCAAGTATTGAAGCAATCCTTCCCGTAATATTGAAGATATGACATGTTGGAGAAACTCTTACAAACGTTTCGAGTAACAAAATGGCTAAGTATTTCAGCGACATTTCAAAGATGACAAAGGTCAAGGTCGTTTTAATGGTGGTACGACTGTGTGACAAATGTTCAGGTGATTCAAGTGACCAAGTATTGAAGCAATCCTTCATGCAATATTGAAGATGTCATATGTTGGAGAAACTCTTACAAATTTTTTGACGTAAATGTACCCAGACGTACAGACGGACGGACGGAACCTCAAGAACAACACAATGTGCCGCCCTTGCTATCGCATTGGGGCAGCATGCGACAATTTTTGGTTCCCAGGTTTTAACCCTTACACCACTATCTTAATTTTCCGGGAAAATACTCTCTTAACCCTTAGACCGCTATCTTAATTTTGTTGTTGTCTGGTGTTTATTTTATATTTTCCATTTTTGTCATCAAAAACATGCTTTGACAGCACTTTAGAATAATTTTCAACATGCTGTGACAGCACTTCAGAATAATTTCCATTGGAAATGATTCTGAAGTGCTGTCAAAACATGTTTTATTGAGAAATAGGGCAAGATATAAAAGCAACAGCAGACGACAATTGTTATGTGTAGCGGTCTGAGGGTTAATGGTTAATTCATCTTTAATTGTCAACTGAAAACTGCAGTCAAAACAACAACTGCAAACAAGTCTTATCTCGACAAATCCACTTGTCCGCCTAGTGAATTTTGGATCTGGGCGAGTGCTAATTTGGAATGAATAATGCAGCATGCACATTAATCCTCACTACACACACGGGAGACAGAAATTGCCGTCTGCTATTTTTCATGTTTGTCTTAATTCTTAACAAAAGCCTGTTTTGACAGCACATGGAGACGATTCTCATGCGCTGTCAAAACAGGTTTTTGTCGAGAAATATTGAAAATAAAACATTTCCAGCAGACGACAAAATTTAATTCAGCATAGTAAGCGTTAAGATGTATATGATTGGAATAGTTGAATTCCAATCTGGATGAGTGGAAAATTAACCATTAGACCGCGACACACAACACTTGTCGTCTGCTGTTGCTTTTATATCTTGCCTTATTTCTTAATAAAAACATGGTTTGACAGCACTTCAGAATCATTTCCAATGAAAATAAGGCAAGACATAAAAGCAACAGCAGACGACAACTGTTGTGTGTAGCGGTCTATTTGCCAGGATCCAATGGAAATGATTCTGAAGTGCTGTCAAAGCATGTTGTAAATTATTCTAAAATGCTGTCGAAGCATGTTTTTGATGATAAAAATGGAAAATATAAAATAAACAGCAAACAACAAACTAGGTGGCCGCGGCCTGCATGTCGCGCCTTGTGGCGAGGCATGGACAATAAAACTATATAGTATAACAAAAAACTTTAACCAAAAAACTTAACCAAAAACTTTAACCGGACACACGTACGTATGTACGTACGTACGTACGCCAAAGTACCGACTATATCGCGCTTTCCGCAAGCGGGCGCGAAAAAAACTTTAACCAAAAACTTCAAAGTAATTTGACCTTGACATTGGGCACAGGGGCCGCACGGGAGGGGGGTAGAATGAAAATATAGATGATGATAAACACCCATGTGAAGTTTCAAGGTAATGGGCAAAGCAGTTGCAGAGATATAGTATAACGAAAAACTTTAACCAAAAAACTTAACCAAAAACTTTAACCAAAAAACTTTAACCAAAAACTTTAACCAAAAAACTTAACCAAAAACTTCAAAGTAATTTGACCTTGACATTGGGCACAGGGGCCGCACGGGAGGCGGGGTAGAATGAAAATATAGATGATGATAAACACCCATGTGAAGTTTCAAGGTAATGGGCAAAGCAGTTGCAGAGATATAGTATAACGAAAAACTTTAACCAAAAAACTTAACCAAAAAACTTAACCAAAAACTTTAACCAAAACACTTAACCAAAAAAATTAACCAAAAACTTTAACCAAAAAACTTAACCAAAAACTTCAAAGTAATTTGACCTTGACATTGGGCACAGGGGCCGCACGGAAGGGGGGTAGAATGAAAATATAGATGATGATAAATACCCATGTGAAGTTTGAAGGTAATGGGCAAAGCAGTTGCAGAGATATAGTATAACGAAAAACTTTAACCAAAAAACTTAATAAAAAAACTTAACCAAAAACATTAACCAAAAAACTTTTACCAAAAAACTTAACCAAAAACTTTAACCAAAGAACTTAACCAAAAACTTCAAAGTAATTTGACCTTGACATTGGGCACAGGAGGGGGTAGAATAAAAATATAGATGATGATAAACACCCATGTGAAGTTTCAAGGTAATGGGCAAAGCAGTTGCAGAGATGTAGTATAACGAAAAATTTTAACCAAAAAACCTAACCAAAAAACTTAACCAAAAACTTTAACCAAAAAACTTAACCAAAAACTTCAAATAATTTGACCTTGACATTGGGCACAAGGGCCGCACGGGAGGGGGGTAGAATGAAAATATAGATGATGATAAACACCCATGTGAAGTTTCAAGGTAATGGGCAAAGCAGTTGCAGAGATATAGTATAACGAAATAATTCAACCAAAAACTTTAACCAAAAAACTTGAACCAAAAAACTTAACCAAATACTTTAACCAAAGAACTTAACCATAACTTTAACCAAATAACTTAACCAAACAACTTAACCAAAAACTTTAACTGGACACACGTACGTACGTACGTACGTACGTACGTACACCAAAGTGCCGACTATATCGCGCTTTCCGCAAGCGGGCGTGACAAAAATTAAGATAGTGGTGTAAGGGTTATCTATCCGGGGGAGATATAAAATCTGCAGTGCAAACAACACAACGATGGTCTAGTAACATAAGGTCGTAACTGCTATGCTAAATGATCTAGTAACAGAAGGTCGTAACTGCTATGCTTTAGCATAGCAGTTACGACCTTATGTTACTAGACCATCGACATGTCTACAGATACGAATAATGAAAATAAGTTCAGCAGTGAATACAAATGGTTGCAGATGTGATTCATAACTGAGTTGTATAGTGGCATCCGATGTATGATCACAATCAGGCAAAACAGCTGTGCACTTAACCTGAATTCTATACATGCAACAGGAATGAACTACAAAGTTACCCTAGTCCCAAACGACCCAAAATCAGTCGATGAAATCGAGAAAACATAATATTAGATAGTCATTATATTTAACCCTTACACCGCTATCTTATTTTTTTTGTTGTCTACTGTTTATTTTCCATTTTCCATTTTTATCATCAAAAACATGCTTTGACAGCACTTTAGAATAATTTACAACATGCTTTGACAGCATTTCAGAATCATTTCCATTGGATCCTGGCAAATAGACCGCTACACCAAACAGTTGTCGTCTGCTGTTGCTTTTATATCTTGCCTTATTTCTCAATAAAAAACATGGTTTGACAGCACGTCAGAATCTGAAGTGCTGTCAAAGCATGTTGTAAAGTACATGTATTCTAAAGTGCTGTCAAAGCATGTTTTTGATGATAAAAATGGAAAATACAAAAAATAAACAGCAGACGACAAAAATATTATGATAGCGGTGTAAGGGTTAACCATTTACATGTTGAGCATACACTAGTGCAGAAATTTCTAAATATTTGTTATTATTTAATTCTTCTCAGCAGTACATATTGCGACACCGTGTGAATAACCTCACCAGATGGTTCAAATGAGCGGTGACAGCATATACTTTGGACAGGGATCAGTTTACAGGGCAAAGTGGGCGAAATTCTCTCCCTAAATTGTTTTTCACTATATAAAACAAAAATATTGGAAAAAAATGGTCTATAATCTCAATTGTTTAGTGAAAACTTCTCCATATTTTAAAGGGCTAGCTTGAACACTGTTTGGATGACAAATGAGAAAAATTGTAAAAGAAATAAAAGTGAATGGGGTTTAACGTCCCAGCAACAGCTAAGGTCACATAGAGATGGGACCACAGTTTAACCCTTTCCCTGATAGACGACTTTTCACGCCTCTGCAGAAGATGTCTTTTGAAAACATTGTGGGCAAAGGAGAAATTGCTTGTAACAAGCAATTTCTCCTTTTCCCACAATGTTTTCTACTCTATCAGATAATTTAACCATCATTTCACCCAGCATTTGATTCTTTTATTCAGATGTTTTTGATTTGGAAGAGTCGAAATATCGCAAAACAGGGAAAGGGTTAAATAAAGTCTCATCTGTTAGACCAGTGGGATGGAAATACATGTACTATGACAATATTTTTCATGCCCGGGTACGTTTTGTACTCACAACCTTCAGTATTGAAGTCCGGGGGGCCGTTTCACTAAACTTTGTACGACTAAAATGTTTGAAAGTGTAAAATTATAATATAGGAATGAATGGCCTTTTTGTGGAATTTATCGGGGTATAAACTTGGAAAAGTCGCGGGAATACTGGACGAAGGCCGGAAGGCCTCGTCCAGTATTCCCGCGACTTTTCCAAGTTTATATCCCCGACAAATTCCACAAAAAGGCCATTCATTCCTTATAATTCCAGCTTTTGAAATAAATTCATCAAGAAAATGTGTTTATTTTCCGTTTTCTTAAGAATTATTTTAACTGCGCCTGACGGTTGCGGAAAGTAGTTTGGCATGGAGTTTACTGGGATATAAATTTTGGACGGAGATTTGCAACGGACCAATCAAATGTTAGGGAATTGTGTAAACATTTTTGTGCTGGAATTATTAGTCTGTAAATTTCACATTAGCAATGTTGTCTTGTAAACAATTATTGGATTTACATTTATTGAGCATATATGCAGCCTATGCTGAATAAAAGTAAATCCATCACTTGAAATTTCCAGACGATCCTAAATTTACTTACGAACATTTTAGTCGTACAAAGTTTAATGAAACGGCCACAAGTATTCTACCCCTGAGCCACAGCCGATCCCAAATTGTCCAAGATATGTTGATCCAGCTTTAGGCACAGGTTGAAGTGACAGATCGAGGTCTATAAATACATTAAATATGCCTAACTATGAAGGGGGTAAAAACAATTTTTAGCTTATTTTTTTCTTCATTTATTTATGCTTTTAGGCATATTTAATGTATTTATAGACCTCGGTCCGTCACTTCAACTTGTGGCTTTAGGTAGCAGTGACCAGTTAGCCGCCAGTTTTGTATAATGGCAACGGTGAAATTTATAAATATTACACTTTCTGCCGATCAAAATTGTTTAATTGTTTAATTATTATTTTGTAGTTGATTTTGTATTTTATTCAAATTGTACATCGTATTAATTGAGGAATGCTCATTCCAGGGCCATCTGACCTGTTCCCATTGATCAGAAATGGGCAAATACAAATTGAGGGTATGTTGTGACAAAAAATAATCAAAACAACAGATTTTTCTGGGAGTTTCAAACAATAATTTATTTTAGAGAAAACTCATGGACCATGATAGTACCGGTACATTTGCCTCTGGATGATGATTGAGAACACATGCAACATTCAATCTGTAGTTCCGCAAGTGACGTGGCACGACATGGTTTTAAAGTGAATATTTTACCTCAGAATTGGATAATTTTAAAGAGGCTGCACCGAGATATTTCACATTCCTGCATACCGGTAGGTAAGGAGCACTAATAGAGCAGCATATTTGTGTTTATGTAAAAGCTTCTAGTGTGTCTAGGTCACACATGTCGAACGCATATTGCTGTCTGCCCACTTATTTGGAATATTGCATTAAATACATACTGTCCGAGGGAGTGAAATGGATAATTTAGGGGAAATTAACCCTTAGAATGCTGCAAATGAAAATGGTTGTCTGCGGTTTTCAGAGCTCCAGATAAGTTTTGTATCTAAAGAATATTATACCCCCAGATTTCAAATTCAATGCATATTTTACTTTAACTAATGTATTATTAATTTCTTCCTTATTAAATAGAGAACAAATGATAAAAAAAAAACATTTAAAAATTCACTTATTTGAGCTGCAAAAAGCAAACAGTGCAGTGTTTGCTTTTTGAGGCTCAACTAAGTAAATTTCAACTTTATTACAGTATTTTCACTACTCAATTTGAAAATCAATGCGTATTTTCACATTGGTGTGTATTTTGTACTCCCACTTTTGAGAATCAGTGCATATTTTGCTAATATAAGTGCGTAAAATACACCAATACGCACCTTATCTGGAGCTCTGGGTTTTTGTTTTATGTTTTGCCTTTTCCTCAATAAAACCATGGTTTGACAGCACTCTAGAATGATTTCCATTGGAAATGATTCTAAAGTACTGTCAAAGCATGTTTTTGAAGAGAAAAATGGAACATAAAAAATAAACAGCAGACAACAAAAATGTAAGTCAGCAGTGTAAGGGTTAAGAATGTAATATTAGTTCAATAGAAGCTGAAATAAAATAATATGGAGAAAGTGCAGCAGACAACATAAGCTGGCTCCCAGCAGTTGGCTCCCAGCTGCAGGGTTAACCCATTACAATCGGAATACATCTCTACGACATGAATTTTTGTCAAATATGTTATTTTTATCTTCGTCATTTCTCAATGCAAGTACGGTATATGTTGTGACCACTCATTTGAACCGTCTCGACGAGACGGTTCAAATGGTGGCCACGACATGTACTTCCAAGGATATATAAAGAAAATATTCAGGATGCTGCACAAACAATATGGCGTATCCTCAGCACGAGATGGGTTAATGACGTTCCGCGGTAGCGGGAGCCAGACGAGCACATTGATCACTTGATAGACAAGCTGCAGCAAAACCACAGGAGATAATGCAATCCGTAGCGTCCACAAATTACTTTTTTCATGTTGTTCAGATGTTAAATCGTACTTCAATTCCATTTTAATACCATGATGGCTGGCTGCCATTGGTCTCCATTTCAATATTAATCCATTATATGCTGAGGGTACATTATTTTCCTTACAGAAAATTCTAAATATCTTTCTTATTTCTTGTCAAAAGTATATGCCGTGATCACCATTTGAACTATCTCGATGAGACGGTTCAAACAAGTGGTCACAACATATATTTTTGATGACAAATGAGAAAAATTTATGAAAAATATTAAAAAAAAATTAAAACCCGTAGATGGATATTCCGCATGTCATTGATTAATGACAGTATTACATGCGATGATTTGGATCAATGCATGTGGTTATAACGGCATATGGCATCGGGGGTATGGGGGCCAATGTATGTACGCACATCTGCTATTTAGGTGTGATTTGACATATGTTCCTATGCTGAATTAACTAACCATTTCCCTGATAGAAACGACTTTTCACGCCTCTGCAGAAGATGTCACTTGAAAACATTGTGGCAAAAGGAGAAATTGCTTGTAACAAGAAATTTCTCCTTTTCCCACAATGTTTTCTACTCTATCAGATAATTTAACCATCATTTCACCCAGCATTTGATTCTTTTATTCAGATGTTTTCGATTTGGAAGAGTCGAAATATCGCAAAACAGGGAAAGGGTTAAATTTTATTGTCAGTTATTTATTTTTCATTTTCCATTTGTCTCATCAACAACATGGTTTGACAACACTTTAGAATTTTGGAGAAAGAATAAAAAATATAAAACAACAGCAGACAACAAATGTTGTTTTCCTCACTGTCAGGATTAAGCATGGACACTGAGAAAATTCACAGATGGTCAGAAATTCAGAATGTTGGTGTCATATGGGTATTTGTGTGGATTTGGGGTATATTTGGGTAGATTTGGGTGGATTTCATTGGTTTTGCGTAATTTACATAGTTTTGTGCAACCCACCAGAGATAACGAAATAACCCATAAAACACAGAAATATGAACCGTTCTTCAAGAACCTATGGGAAAATTATGTAATATTGCCTGCTGATGTCGCTGTCCTCATAGCTACAGGCATTCAGGAGTTATTTTGCCCATGTAAAAGTATGAGTTCTAGAGAAATAATTCTCCAAAAGCTACAACCATTAGTATGATGTCATCTCGAAAATAACATTGAAAATTAACTACATTGTACATGAGATTTGCACCGCTATCTTAATTTTTTTTATTTTCTGCTGTTTATTTTCTACTTTACATTTTTATCATCAAAAACATGCTTTGAATAATTTACAACATGCTTTGACAGCACTTCAGAATCATTTCCATTGGAAATGATTCTGAAGTGCTGTCAAAGCATGTTTTTATTGAGAAATAAGCAAGATATAAAAGCAACAGCAGACGACAATTGTTGTCAGTAGCGGTCTAAGGGTTAAGAGGGGCGTATCCAGGATTTATGTCTAGAGGGGGCGTGGATTCTCAATTGCAAATGAGACGCACATCATCATTAACTTTCATAAAATTCAGATAATCATGTTCTTAATTTGTTCTTATTTATCATCAAAAGTATATGTTTTTATCACTCAGTTGAACCGTCTCGATGAGACGATTCAACTGAGTGGTAACAACCTACACTTTGGGTGAGAAATAAGGAAATAATAGATCTGTCCATGTAAAAAATGGGTTAAATTGAAACTTTTTAGACCAATTTTAGAGGAGGGGTGTGCCAGACACACCCACGTCTGGATCCGTACCTGATTACCGGTAATGCCTATTTATGGTATTAATTGTGTCCCATTTACAGTGAGTTTTGCTTAAGCCTGTGCTAGGAGGCATTAGTGTGAAAAAATGTTTGTTACACACTGCAGGACATGATATGGGAAGTATGAACTTGATCAGCGGTAAACTGTAGCACTAGTTTGATGTACAAGTATATGTTTATGGATGGACAGATGGATGGACGGACGGACAACGGCATAACATAATAATTCCAGCACAAAAATATTTACACAATTCCCTAACATTTGATTGGCCCGTAGCAAGTCTCTGTCCAAAATTTATATCCCAGTAAACTCCCATGCCGAACTACTTTCCATAACCGTGAGGCGCAGTTAAAATAATTCTTAAGAAAATGGAAAATAAACATTTTCTTGATGAATTTATTTCAAATGCTGGAATTATAAGAAATGAATGGCCTTTTCGTGGAATTCATCGGGGATATAAACTTGGAAAAGTCGCGGGAATACTGGACGAAGGCCGCGACTTTTCCAAGTTTATACCCTGATAAATTCCACAAAAAGGCGATTAATTCCTATAATACATCTCGTTTTTCGGGTGTATGACAAACAGGGACATGTTGAGTTAGAGAATATGCGACACCGGTGAGCTAGCACACCACATAGACAGTAGGATTATGTAGTTCTCAGTACATAACTCTCATTACATTTCATTACACTGCATTACATTACAGTTATGACGAAGTAGTCTTTCCAAATGTGCGTTTGAAGCGTTCTTTGTTTACTTTCAACTTCATGGAGAGTGATCTAAGAATTTTGCTAATGCACACTTTATTATATTAGTTAAGTTTATTGTAGATTAAGTCTTTCAATAACAATATAGCGAAGTATGACGTCAACGCCCTGCATGTTTTTTCTATATTTTAGTGAGCGAAATGGAAATGCTATTACGCATGTTTTTACCGTTGACTGTGGTGTAGCGATATAGTGAGTCCAACCTGTTGCCTATACCAGAGCTCCAGTTAAAGTGCGTAATTGGACCAAATTTTCTGGGTATTTTTCTTATTTTTTAACGAAAAATGGCAAGCTGGGATTGCTTTAGAATCGTCTCATCGACTTTCACAAAAAATATCCTATTTGACTTAACCGATTTCATGCTGAGGATATGCCATTATGTTTGCGGAAAATCATAAAATATTTTTCTTTTATGCGTTCAGAAGTATATGTCGTGATCGACCATCATTTGAACAATCTCATCGAGACAGTTCAAATCACTCTTTCAGTGAGAAATAACAAAAATAAAATAAAATATTTAAAAAATAAGTCATACCCGTAAAGGTGTATTCCGCATGTAATGGATTAATTCAAATCAATTTTCACACACATCTATGCAATGAAACCAAGGAAATCACTATCACTAAGCTAATCCCCTCGCTAAGTCCTCAGTGACCTTGACCTTGGGTGTTCACGGTTGGGGTGTATGAGAAACAAAGCACCATCCCTCGGCACACAGTATGGCCAAACATTATTCACGGGATAGACAAGTCCAAGTTTAAGGGCAGATACCATAAAATGACTCGCCGGAAGGTTGCGAGTTCGGGCCTCCCATCTGACAGAAATGTTTTTTTTATTATAATCATTAAAATTGTGTTTTTTATTACTTTTATTTTAATTAGGTTCTGTTTTTGTAGGTACAAAGTCAATAAATAGCGGTTTTATTTTCAATCCGCACCCCTCTTTTTCGGAACTGTCCAACATTACACATTTGGTCACACCTCACCGATTGTTGTCCATCTATAACGCACACATATAGACGTAGACCATCGTTTTATCCCCTCCTGCCAATCGGTGAGGGGATAGATAAATGGGTACATTAGGTTTCTAATTGGCTCGCCAATTTCTGCAGCCCAATAGATTCTACATACTGTAATAACCCTAAATATTTGAACACCATTTGTTAAATTGTATCCAAATGCATGTGCATGTACATTGTTATTGTGATAAACCAGGGGGCAGTTTCACTAAACTTTGTACAGGTAAAATATTCGCAAGTGCAAACTTATGATAGTCTGTAAATTTCACAGTAACACTGTTTTCTTGTAAACAATTATCGGATTTACATTTATTGAGCATAGCCTATGCTCAATAAATTTAAATCCATCAATTGAAATTTCCAGACGATCTTAAATGTGCACTTTTAGTCGTACAAAGTTTAGTGAAACAGGCCCCAGTACCGTCATACTAACCCTGAATATTCGGATAGTCTTCATTGTGGGTAACCATATATTTATATGTGTTTCCCCAGAATCAATTGTGTCCGAATATTTCGGGTTATTACGGTATACATGGCTTGGCAGAAATGCATATCCCAATAACAATGACAACTACAATATGGGCTGACTATCGAACGAGCCATGAAGTCGGCTTCATTACAATTGCCAAATGAAGAACTAATCCCCTTGACATATAAAGGAATAATTTCAGCCAAAGATGCCAATAATACCATTCTCTATAACACAAGGTTGGTAAGGGATGGCATAAAGCATCTGCTATTTAGGTCTGCTTCAAACTACATTTTGCTAAATATCACGATGCATAATACCGAACTTTTTATGCTAAAATGTGGCAATACAACGAGAAATTAAAGGGGTCAGTGGAAAAGGGGGGCTGAAAGTTGAGTTAGCCCTCTTTATTACATTTTAACCCTTAGACCCTTATTTTATTTGTTTGTCCGCTGTTTATTTTCTATTTTCCATTTTTATCATCAAAAACATGCTTTAACAGCACTTTAGAATAATTTATAACATGCTTTGACAGCAGTTTATAATCATTTCCATTCTAAAGTGCTGTCAAACCATGTTTTTATTGAGAAATAAGGCAAGTTATAAAAGCAACAGCAGACGACAATTGTTGTGAGTAGCGGTCTAAGGGTTAAGTTATTATATTCTGTGAGAGAAAACCAGTAATTGTCAACTTACAAATAATACACCATGAAGAGAATACCCGTAATCACCCACGTGCACTCTCCCGCAGTCGTTACTATAGGAATGAATGGCCTTTTTGTTGAATTTATCGGGTATAAACTTGGAAAAGTCGTGGGAATACTGGACGAGGCCTTCTGGCCTCGTCCAGTATCCCGCGACTTTTCCAAGTTTATACCCCGATAAATTCTATAAACTTGGAAAAGTCGCGGGAATACTGGACGAGCCTTCTGGCCTCGTCCAGTATTCCCGCGACTTTTCCAAGTTTATACCCCGATAAATTCAACAAAAAGGCCATTCATTCCTTATAATTCCAGCATTTGAAATAAATTCATCAAGAAAATGTGTTTGTTTTCCGTTTTCTTAAGAATTATTTTAACTGCGCCTCACGGTTACGGAAAGTAGTTCGGCGTGGGAGTTTACTGGGATATAAATTTTGGACAGAGACTTGCTACGAGCCAATCAAATGTTAGAGAATTGTGTAAATATTTTTGTGCTGGAATTATAAAATAAGCACAGCCTACAAAAATTGGTACGCAGACGCCAAAGCTGCCGAAACATTATACAAGAGGCCCAAATAGGCCTGTATCGCTCACCTAAAAGCCTCCATAGTGGTCATCTTGATTTCACAAAGACTCTTCACTTACAATTTCAAATGTTCCACAGAATTTGTTGGTACCTTCTGATCTAACATATATTGCGAATGTGCATGTGATTTACTGCTATACCTTCGATTTGATATATAAAATGACCATATTCGGTCAAAAATAAAATTTGACCCCTATTTGACCCCTCGGGCCATGACCATTTTTGACACAGAGGCCACCATATGAACAAATCTGAATCAGCGTTAACTATCGATCATTCATACAAAGTTTCGTCGAAATCGGCCTGGCGGTTTGTGAGAGGAAGATTTTTTAACAATTTGACCTACTTTTCAACGGCGAACATCTTGGATTTGGTGATGACCTCCATTTTGACAAAAATGAACAGGCTTCACCAACAAACCATTTCAGTTAAGCTTGGTCAATATCGGCCAAGCAGTTCACAAGAAGAAGTCTTTCAAAATCTTTAGTAAAAGAACAACCTTTTGACCTGTCGGTGGCCATCTTGGATGACGTAATCATCTGATTTTGGCAAAACATGCTCCAGAGTGATAGTCTCGTCGATACCTTGGATTGGATATATTATATGACCATATTCGATCAAAAATATAATTTGACCCCTAGTTGACCCCTCGGGCCACGCCCATTTTTCACCCAGGTGCCACCATATGAACAAATCTGAAACAGCGTTAAATATCAATCATTCACACCAAGTTTCGTCGAAATCAGCCTGGAGGTTTGTGACAAGATTTTTTTGACAATTTGACCTACTTTTCAACGGCGGACATCTTGGATTTGGTGATGACCTCCATTTTAACAAAAATGGACAGGCTTCACCCACAGACCATTACAGTTAAGTTTGGCCAATATCGGCCAAGCAGTTCACAAGAAGAATACATTTGAAATCTTTAGTAAAAGAACAACTTTTTTACCTTTCGGTGGCCATCTTGGATGACAAAATCATCTGATTTAGACAAAAAATGCTCCAGAGTGATCGACTAGTCGATATCTTCGATTTGATATATTATATGACCATATTCGGGCAAAAATATAATTTGACCCCTAGTTGACCCCTTGGGCCACGCCCATTTTTGACCCAGGGGCCACCATATGAACAAATCTGAAACAGCGTTAACTATCAATCATTCACACCAAGTTTCGTGAGAAGGTTTGTGAGAAGAAGATTTTTTGACAATCTGACCTACTTTTCAACGGCGGACATCTTGGATTTGGTGATGACCTCCATTTTAACAAAAATGAACAGGTTTCACCCACAGACCATTACAGTTAAGTTTGGCCAATATCGGCCAAGCAGTTCACAAGAAAAAGATGTTTGAAATCTTTAGTAAAAGAATGACCTTTTGAACTATCAGTGGCCATCTTGGATGACGTAATCATCTGATTTAGACAAAAAATTATCCAGAGTGATCGTCTCGTCAATACCTTCGATTTGATATATTATATGACTATATTCAGTTAAAAATAAAATTTACCCCTATTTGACCCCTCGGGCGACGCCCATTTTTGACCCAGGGGCCACCATATGAACAAATCTGAAACAGCGCTAACTATCGATCATTCATACCCAGTATCGTCGAAATCGGCCTGGCGGTTCGTGAGAAGAAGATTTTTTAATAATTTTACCTACTTCTCAACGGCGGCCATCTTGGATTTGGTGATGACCTCCATTTTAACAAAAATGAACAGGCTTCAACAACAGACCATTACAGTTAAGTTTGGCCAATATCGGCCAAGCAGTTCACAAGAAAAAGATGTTTGAAATCTTTAGTAAAAGAATGACCTTTTGAACTATCAGTGGCCATCTTGGATGACGTAATCATCTGATTTAGACAAAAAATTATACAGAGTGATCGTCTCGTCAATACCTTCGATTTGATATATTATATGACTATATTCAGTTAAAAATAAAATTTACCCCTATTTGAACCCCTCGGGCGACGCCCATTTTGACCCAGGGGCCACCATATGAACAAATCTGAAACAGCGCTAACTATCGATCATTCATACCCAGTATCGTCGAAATCGGCCTGGCGGTTCGTGAGAAGAAGATTTTTTAAGAATTTTACCTACTTCTCAACGGCGGCCATCTTGGATTTGGTGATGACCTCCATTTTAACAAAAATGAACAGGCTTCAACAACAGACCATTACAGTTAAGTTTGGCCAATATCGGCCAAGCAGTTTACAAGAAAAAGACGTTTGAAATCTTTAGTAAAAGAATGACCTTTTGAACTATCAGTGGCCATCTTGGATGATGTAATCATCTGATTTAGACAAAAAATTATCCAGAGTGATCGTCTCGTCAATACCTTCGATTTGATATATTATATGACTATATTCAGTTAAAAATAAAATTTACCCCTATTTGATCCCTCGGGGCGACGCCCATATTTTGACCCAGGGGCCACCATATATGAACAAATCTGAAACAGCGCTAACTATCGATCATTCATACCCAGTATCGTCGAAAATAAATCGCCTGGCGGTTCGTGAGAAGAAGATTTTTTAAGAATTTTACCTACTTCTCAACGGCGTGGCCATCTTGGATTTGGTGATGACCTCCATTTTAACAAAAATGAACAGGCTTCAACAACAGACCATTACAGTTAAGTTTGGCCAATATCGGCCAAGCAGTTTTACAAGAAAAAGACGTTTGAAATCTTTAGTAAAAGATGACCATTTGAACTATCGGTGGCCATCTTGGATGACGTAATCATATGATTTAGACAAAAAAATGTTCCAGAGTGATTGTCTCGTCAATACCTTCGATTTGATATATTACATGACTATATTCGGTTAAAAATAAAATTTGACCCCTATTTGACCCTCGGGCGACGCCCATTTTTGACCCACGGGCCACCATATGAACAAATCTGAAACAGCGCTAACTATCGATCATTCATACCAAGTATCGTCGAAATCGGCCTGGCGGTTCGTGAGAAGAAGATTTTTTAAGAATTTGACCTACTTTTCCATGGCGGCCATCTTGGATTGTCGATGACCTCCATTTTAACAAATCTGAAATGGCATCACCCATATATCATCCCTGTGAAGTTTAACCAATATCGGCTCAGCAGTTCGGGAGAAGAAGATGATTGAAAATGTTCACGGACGGACGGACGGACGACGGACACTTTGCCATAACAATAGCTCACATGAGCTTTGCTCAGGTGAGCTAAAAATGCACTTTTGTTCGAAAATGTTGTTCAGAAATGTAATAAATAGGATATTCCATTGTACATGTTTGAATAGCTTGAAATGATACACTCATGTACGTCAACTTCCACGTCACTTACTCGTTGTTTACGCGTAAGGAAGCCGACGTACACTCGTCTATTAGTTCACGCTATTCAAACATGTATGACGGAATATCCTCTTTTTATACGCTGACCACTTCAATCGTGTATGATATCGTTATTGTATCTGAAACAGTTTCAGACTTACCGTAATTACCCTAAATATTTGGACACAAATATGTGAGCAAACAGTGTAGACCCAGACCCGCCTGCTCCTGAAGGAGCGAGCAGTCTGATCAGGGTCTGCACTATTTGCCATTTTCACAAAATGCTTCAGAAGGCCTCATTGGACAACATAATCAACTTGATAAATGTTTATGACACTTATAACAATTGGTTTTGGTGTCCGAATATTTAGGGTAATTACGGTACTTAAAAAAACAAAAACTCTTAGCTACAGCTGCGACGACGACAACAATTATATTAGGCGGGCGATATTGTGTATTTTCAAAGTGATAGCAACACCAAGTAACTTAATAGGATGTTCCATGCCAATGTTTCACGCTATTTCATTGGTCCATTCAAATTTTCAGGCTATTCCATTCTTCAGAAAGGGTAATTTTTTTCAAATTTGATAACTATTAACAAACAGTGGAGATCCTTTCAACACCAAGTAACTTAATAGGATGTTCCATGCCAATGTTTCACGATATTTCATTAATTTTGTTCATTCAAATTATCCCATTCTTCTAAAAGTGTAATCTGTACGACGTTTAAAATTATTAACAAACAGTGGAGATCCTGATGAGACGGCTCGTTACGAGCCGGCTCATCTGGATCTGCACTGTTTGCAAACATTGTCTCTATAGAGGTCTGTGGTGTTGAAAGGGTTAAGGCTCCGGTTGGTGACCTATTTAGGGAAATGTAGCCCAAAGCGGGCTCAACCCTTTCAACACTAGATCTGTATTGAGGTATTGGCAAACAGTGTAGATTCAGATGAGCGATCTGCACATTTTGCAAGTAATTTTCATATTTTTAAGAACAAAAACACCCCCTTTTTCTAAATGGACTAGTCTGATTATCATTTTGTGACGGTTGGATAGGTTGCAAAATAAACATATCACAGTCCATTCCAGATACTTAGGGGTGAAAGGGTTAAAGGTACATGACGGATAGTTTTGAATATTCTATAGATATGACATTTTCTGGCAAAATTTCAACACTGATATCAGGGGCGACCACCGTATTTCCTTAAAATGTTAACGGACATTACTATTTATTCTGTATATAATTCCAGCACAAAAATATTTACACAATTCCCTAACATTTGATTGGTCCGTAGCAAGTCTCTGTCCAGAATTTATATACCAGTAAACTCTTTCCGTAACCGTCGGGCGCAGCTAAAATAATTCTTAAGAAAACGGAAAATAAACACATTTTCTTGATGAATTTGTTTCAAATGCTGGAATTATAAGGAATGAATGGCGTTTTTGTGGAATTTATCGGGGATATAAACTTGGAAAAGTCGCGGGAATACTGGACGAGGCCTTCCGGCCTTCGTCCAGTATTCCCGCGACTTTTCCAAGTTTATACCCCGATAAATTCCACAAAAAGGCCATTCATTCCTATATTATATTTTGGTGTGCAATGATCATACTTTATAATCTGTCGAAAATATTAGTGTTTCAGGTGACGCATTTATCATGCCTCATTTGCATATGAAAATAGCCTGATACAAACGCGAGTCACTATCAGTAAAATAAATATTACTTGGTGATTATATCTGCATTATAAGCGGGACACTTGTAATTTTTAGAACCGGTGGAATAGTGACACAATTATACACTTATTTAATTCCTATAAAGAACATTTTGTGCCTACTGAGTGGGCAAATACCTTTAAATATATAGCCAATTATACTACCCACCACAAAACTGTAAAACCACTGTATCCGTAAATTATTCTAAAGTGCTGTCAAAGCATGTTTTTGATGATGGAAAATAGAAAATAAACAGCAGACGACAAAAAATTAAGATAGCGTATTTCTGGACCTAAAATGTTTATAATAATGAAAACAACGACAATTATTTTTTCAGTATTATAAATATATAATTATGTTTTTTCAATTGATGGTTACCAAATAATTTTATATAAATTAACTACACTAGCGTCTTTAATGGGAACTACATTTAGTACATTAACCCTTTGAACCTGAAAGCCCACAATAGCCGTTTATGCAAACTTTGTAGATCCTGATGAGCCAGTTCGTGATGAGCCGTCTCATCAGGATCTGCACTTTTTGTTTATGTTATGTTTTTTTGTAGCGAATGAGAGACATGTGGTTCTCACGTGCTTCATAAACATATTATTAACCCTTACACCACTTTCTTAATCTATTTTCCATTTTTATCATAAAAACATGCTTTGACAGCACTTTAGAATAATTTACAACATGCCAAACATGTTTTTATTGAGACAACAGCAACAGCAGACGACAATTGTTGTGTGTAGAGGTCTAAGAGTTAAAAAAATAATACATAGATGAAGAACAGTAGACAGCACTATGTGTTTCCTGTCTGTCAATATAACCATAGCAACTAAATACAGAATGTTACAATAATTCTGTCAGTACGCCGGTGCACTTGATCGACAGATATCCTTATGCATGTTTTGAAAGGGTTTCCAGGAAAGAGCATTCTATTTATGGTAACAGTTTTATCATAGGCAGTAAAGACGCCCATGCTCTAATAGACGCCCACCCCCCACTTTTTACGTTGAAATTAACCAATCTTTTGGCTGATTTTCACACGAAATTAGTGCCTCTAATAAAAGCCCAGTACAAAATCGAAGCTAATTGTCCAACTAGATTTTTTTATTTCCAGTATTTCGAAGGCAACATCGTTGAAAATCGGGAAAAAAAAACATAATTGATACCTTTCACTTTCAAAAGCGGAAGCGAAATTCAACCGTTTCCGGTGTCACAGTAAATTCCTCATTGGCAGTAGCTATTTGCACGGACACCGGGCGATCAGAATTTACATGGTTACGGAGAGGCCCTTGTCAAAGCATCTCAAACCCAATTCACATAATATGGGTGAAATTGACATCATGTTGGATTGTTGGCCGATATTTCCTAGGAGAAGAGCAAAAATAAATATGTCTCATTCTGGACGTGGCCGTGGACCGAAATTAACCGATACGGACCGAAACGTTCTTGGGCCGAAATGTCCATGGTCCGAAACGGTGACAGTCCGAAACATCCATAAGCGTCCAAAATGTCCATAAACTGACAGACAGTACAATCACGTTCGTCAGACGTTTGAGAGCAACGTCTGTTCGTTATGTTTCTGTTCAGATGGTAGAAAATTGTATATTTTTATCATTTTCCCTTTGCTGAATAACACCCTTGCCTCTATTAAACGTCCACCCAGGACTTCGGAAGCAGTGGTGATTCTAATAGACGCCCGGGCGTCTATTAGAATCTTTACGGTATGTACAATGCTGACAACTCGTTTAGTATTTATTATAAATAAAATGTCAGGAAAGAAATATCAGGCGGAACCAGAACTTTAAGTTTGTGACACATGTTTTGTTTGTTTTGTTTATTAGTGTTTAACGGCCTATCAACAGCTAAGGTCATGTAAGGCTGGGCAAACGGCCGGGTTCGATCCCGTTTTTACCTGCTGCATTGGTGGGAAAATCCCAAAATCAGAACGGAATATTTACATCGAGAACAAATATATTCATCCCTGAAATTAGAATAACCTGACCTGGTGCCAGGTCCATACTACACCAAAGTCACTTGGCCCCTTAAATAGGATTAAGAATATCGTAATACTCACATAAGGGGTATAACCAGATTCAACTGTCACATACAAAATTCCAAAGACGTATGTGAGGGCCAAACCAGTTTCCAGTCGGGATTCCGGTAAGGATGAACCCCGATCGTTAAATTACCCATCGCGTGCTCCCACCTGCCACCCACTAGTACATTACTAGGTTGGCACTACAGCTGGTAGCCACAGTAGCCATTTGACGCACCAAATATGAGCTGCATTTCGTGGTCTATGGAGATTGGCACAGACTTATGTCATTTTTGCAAAGAATCGATTTCCGTGTCAGACACAGAAATCGATTCTTTGCAAAAATTACAGAAGTTTGGGCGAAAATACAGAGACCACCAAATGCAGCTTAACAAGACGCGTTTGATGCGCCATATTTCATCAAAATCCGTTACGTAATAAGGGCACTATAAAAGAATACGTACTTTGAATCGGTACTTGTTGTTGTTGTTAGTACCACGTGATCATACACCTTGAGATGGTAGCTTATCAAATGAGCACAGGTTACATGAATTCATAATTGTGTCGGCAAATGTTGGCGATATAAAACAGCATTTAACTAATGTTCAATGGGCAATTAAGTTTTTTATAACTTTTCAAGGATTTCTGCATAGTTAAATACGTTTTGAGAGTCTGTTACACTGATTGCATCAAATAGTTTGCATTTATCAACAGTTTCCATAGCTAACATCAGTAAATATATCATTAATTTTCACGAGACATTTGCCATTAATGTTTTTTATAAAGAGAAATTTTATGGCCTCAACCCCATTTATTGCAATGTGTTGATCATATGCCTCTCTAAGAGCTTCATCTAGTAATCATTCTTCTGCGTCTCTGGGAAAATACTCTTAACCCTTAGACCGCTATCTTAATTTTGTTGTCGTCTGCTGTTTATTTTATATTTTCCATTTTTATCATCAAAACATGCTTTGACAGCACTTTAGAATAATTTACAACATGGTTTGACAGCACTTCAGAATCATTTCCATTGGAAATGGAAATTATTCTGAAGTGCTGTCAAAGCATGTTTTTATTGAGAAATAAGGAGATATATAAGCAACAGCAGACGACAATTGTTGTGAGTAGCGGTCTAAGGGTTAACTATTGTCTTACTTCCAATTAAAACATGATTCACAGCTCATGAGAATCATCTCCATTGGATTCTCATGCGCCGCCAAAATATGTTTTTGTCAAGAAAAATGAACGCAAAACAAGAAAATTTAACCTGTCGGAATACAAATGCCCTCGTGGCAGAAACGCTGGCAAACTTCTTAATCGAACCCACAGAAACATACATACACGGATATACATATGAACGCACACACGGATGGACACACAGTATGAACACAAGATGTCGCCCGAAATTGGGGGCATAAAATATTTTAGAGAAAGTGAGCAAGGGCTCACGTATACCCCCGGCCGTCTGGACCGACAAATAAAAACTTTTAACACGGACAAACAGATGGACGGAATTACAAAAACTATATACCCCTCGACATACTGTGTATGCCGGGGATATAATAACCAGCAGATGAAAACTTTTATTCAGCATTGTTATGGTTAAAACAAATGGTATATCTTCAAAATGGAATGGTTGAAACATTTTCGTTATGGTGGCTATTTACACAAACCATATATGTACATCCACAAAACAATTTAAGCTCTATTTTTGTGCAGAGCGATCACATTGTGTCATTTCCAATTCCGGAGCGGCTGGGGAAATGTTCACAAAGTGCCAGACATATTGATTACTGCAGGGGCGACATAGCGCACGGCAAGGTAGAAAAACATTCCACGATGAAAATGGACTTTTTCTTAGCCCTTGAAATGCTGAATTAAATTTTGTCGTCTTCTGTTTATGTTATATTTTCCATTTTTCGCAGCAAAAACATGTTTTAACAGCACTTCAGAATCATTTCCAATGGAAATGATTCTAAAGTTCTGTCAAGTCATGTCTTCATTGAGAAAGAATACAAAATATAAAACATAAGCAGAGAGCTATTTTCGTTTCCCGCATTTCAAGGGTTACCGTATTCTGCCGAGTATTGGTCGCAATCATGCATAAGTCGCACCCCTATTTTCACACCAAAAACTGGGGGAAAATGTCTATACATGGGGCTAAAAGACGCACTCAATTTTCTAAAAAAAAAAATGAATGAGTTGTAGTTGTTGTTGTTTATAAATACTACCAGGCGCTGTTTTTTGGTCACTCACAAGCTTCGTACCCTGGACGTTTCGGACCAATACAATTAATCGCCAAATTGTTGTTGTTGTTATTTAACAATAATTCCCCGCGCTGTTTTTTATTTATTTTTCGTACCCTGGAAGTTTCGAAGCAATTCATGTAATCAAGTAATACAAACAATATGGCAATAATTGTAATGGTTTTCTATCATAAATAATTGGGTATTCAACCCTACTGTCAGTTTTAGAACATCTTCTCAATGTCAACACCTAATCAAAATATGACTCAATTATCGCGACAGGTTCTCACTAAGAAAACAAATCTGACCACTTCATGTGAGAAATGGCTTGTGCCGAAAATTTAGTAATTGAAGTTTGACACGACTGGGATTAAAGATGGCAATTCGGCAGTTCTCAGTTTCTCACCTTTCAAAATAACTGGCAAACACCGCAAATTACACATTGTCAACACATGAGAAACCCTTCTTGTCTATAATCGAAGCCCACTGTACATATTGTAGACACAGATCAGCTTGTAAATCAATGTGCATTCCCAATAATAAATGTATAGACCATTAACTCGGAAATTCAGTCAATTACGTGTTCCCGATACAGGGCCGTAACGATTATGGGGCGAACTGGCCATTTTATAAATAGGCTAAATCAGCAAATTTGGTATACTGGATCTGATCTTGGTATACACTGTTCGTGTTCGGTATAGAAAATGTGTACCGAATGTGACACAGGGACGGAACGAGTAAGGCGCGAGTAAGGCGAGAACTGTTTAGAATACGAATCCATATTTCCAGTACCGGATGTTACCCCAAAGACTAACAACAACAACAAATATAGGAACGCATTTTATTTTTTTTATTTTTGGTCGTTTATGTCAATATTTCGGGTGGAAAAAAATTCTCATGTATCTAAATGTATTTATAAGACACAGGGGCTTTCTGGGATACAAATCTGAGTAAAAAAAATGCGACTTATAATCGGCAGAATATGGTAACTGCTTTCAAACCAGTCTAACTCACCGGATCAGGGGGCCGTTTCACTAAACTTTGTACGACTAAAATGTGTTCGTAAGTGCAAAATTATGATAGTCTGTAAATTTCACATTAACAATGTTGTCTTGTAAACAATTATCGGATTTACATTTATTGAGCATAGGCTGCATATGCAGCCTATGCTCAATAAATGTAAATCCATCAATTGAAATTTCCAGACGATCCTACATTTGCAATTACATTGTACAAACATTTTAGTCGTACAAAGTTTAGTGAAACGGCCCCCAGTTGTTTAATCTGAGGCTATTTTGTGCCTCAGAAAGTGTGATTTTTCATTAACCTGTAGGCAGCTATACACAACAATTGTCGTCTGCGGTTGCTTTTATATCTTGCCTTATTTCTAAAAAAAAACATGTTTTGACAGCACTTCAGAATCATTCCCAATGGAAATGATACTGAAGTGCTGCCAAAGCATGTTGTAAATTATTCTATTCTAAAGTGCTGTTAAAGCATGTCTTTGAAAATGGAAAATAGAAAATAAACAGCAGACGACAACAAATTAAGATACCCTTTGCATGCTGGGAAACTTTTTGGCTATAAATAGTTCAAAAATAGCAGACGACAATTCATTATATTTTCTTTTATTTCTCCTTATAAATGTCATGAATATGTCTTGAAATTTCAAAACATATTTACAGAGAAATAAAACATATAATGGACAGTTTCATGTTAATTTTCAGGTAATTTATTATATTTTATTTCTCCCTGTAAATATCATGAATATGTCTTGGAATTTCATTAAAATGGAGTCCGGAGCACGCCATTCTAATACAAGAATGCAATAAACGGCATGTATCCTATCGCTGTGGTGGCTGGATCACAAATATGCACATTGATACGGTAAAGAAGTTATAGGAGAATAGAGGAATGCCCAAAGTTATTTGACCTTGATCTGGGGCAAGGGGGAACACACTGTGATGGGAAATTAAAATATGGATGATGACAAACATGTACATGACGTGTAATAGAATACAGTAAAGAAGTTATAGGCAAATGAAGAAACTTGCACATATCTACTAGACGGAAAATTTCAAGCCAATTGGTTGTACAGTAAAGAAGTTATAGGAGAATGGAGAAACGTGCACGCATTTACTGGACACAAATTTATTTGACCTTGACCTTGGGCATGTGGTGAGCATGGCTTGGGTGGGGAATGAAAACTTGGATGATAAAGAACACGCACATAAAGTTTCAAGCCAATCATCATAATTCCAGCACAAAAATATTTACACAATTCCCTAACATTTGATTGGCCCGTAGCAAGTCTCTGTCCAAAATTTATATCCCAGTAAATTGGTGAATTTATTTCAAAAGCTGGAATTATAAGGAATGAATGGCCTTTTTGTGGAATTTGTGGGGGATATAAACTTGGAAAAGTCGCGGGAATACTGGACGAGGCCTTCCGGCCTTCGTCCAGTATTCCCGCGACTTTTCCAAGTTTATACCCCGATAAATTCCACAAAAAGGACATTCATTCCTATAATGTAGATTGTTATCAGGGTACAGGAGTGTGCTATTTGATTAGGATGTACACTGGTCACAAAGGCCATAAGCCCCATTTCTGCAGTCACAATCAGGGCCCGGTTGCTCAAAGCTTCTGTTAGCTTAACAGTCTGTTAAGCTAACAGAGGTTTTGAGCAACCAGGCCCAGGCGGTGTCATTGTGGTTCAAATGTTGCTGTGATTGGAGAAATGGCGCTTATGAGTTGTGCGACCAGTGTGGATCCAGATCAGCCCATCTGATCAGGATCTGCACTGTTCGCCATTGGAAAAGACGCGGGAATTCTGGACGAGGCCTTCCGGCCTTCGTCCAGTATTCCCGCGACTTTTCCAAGTTTATACCCCGATAAATTCCACAAAAAGGCCATTCATTCCTATAATACAGTAAAGAAGTCACCGGAGAATAGAGAAAACGCGCACACATTTACTGGACGCAATCTTTTAAGTTATTTGACCTTGACCTTGGGCATGGCGAGAGTATGGGTGGGGTGGGAATGAAAATAGGGATGATTACTAAACATGCACATGAAGTTTCAAGCCAATCGGTCATACAGTAAAGAAGTTATAGGACAATGGAGAACACGCAGACAGTACGTGGGTTTTTATGTGCCATGTCCTGGTTATACAATTATTACAAGTCAACGCACGCGGAAATGGAATTTTCCTGTACGGTAATCCATCCAATCGGTGATGACCGAGAATAGCCGTGAAATTCACATTGATCACACACTTGATAGACAGCTATTAACACTTAAAAGGCTGGAAACCAAAAAATGCTGTCTGCTGTGTCTGTCTTCAATATTTGTCTTATTCCTTAGCAAGGAACATATTTTTATGACAGTGGGGCTACTATTAGAGAGGAGGAGGGGGGGGAGCAACTATTATAGGATAAATATGGTATTCCCTAAAATTAACTGGGTATTTTAAAAACATCATCAAACTCTTTTTTTCCAATTAAGTATTTCTGTTCCTTGGCTTGAAATTCACAAATATCACATAAAATTCAGTTGACGCTGATAGCAATGTGAGTAGCGATAGAGGGTCAATACATAAAGGTGGTTAAATGTGCAAAATGTTTTTATAAGACTATTATTCGAGTCATATAAATGGGCTGGCTAATTTATAAGCATAACTTTCTTTATGTTTTCAAAAAGCTTCAACAGTATGCTACAGTGAAACCTCTCTAATCCCGACACCCTGGAAGGTCCCCAGGGCGTCCGGTTTGACTGAAAATCAGGCATTTGATAATGCTGAGCCATAGTTGTGTGCTATGTGGTCATGAACAGACATTATCACCCGAGATAATTGACCCAGAATCCCAAGAAAAATAGATCACAGGTGTGTTCTTGTGTCCAGTTTAGAGAGGTTCCACTTTACATAGTACATGGCATACCCAACATGTTAATTGCTTTTTGGTACTCATTGTTGCTAATTTTAATTGGGTTTCTATTTTGTTCTATAGTGTATGTACATAGATACGCAGCTCATCGGGAGCTCTGAGGGTCAAAACACACTTTTGTAAACAAAGAAAAGGTGTTGTTTAACCCTTTCCCTGATAGAGACGACTTTTCACGCCTCTGCAGAAGATGTCTTTTGAAAACATTGTGGGAAAAGGAGAAATTGCTTGTAACAAGCAATTTCTCCTTTTCCCACAATGTTTTCTACTCTATCTGATAATTTAACCATCATTTGACCCAGCATTTGATTCTTTTTTCAGATGTTTTGGATTTGGATGAGTCGAAATATCGCAAAACAGGGAAAGGGTTAAAGGTATGAAAATTACTTTCAAAACGTGTAGATCCTCATGAGACGGCTCGTCACGAGCCGGCTCATCTGGATCTACACTGTTTGCCAATACTACTGTAGCATTGAAAGAGTTAACTTGGCATCCAGGTGAGAAAAGGTACCTACCATTAAAGGTACATACCCACTCAGTAGGCACAAAATGTTCTTTAATTCAGAGACATCATTCACCATTATCCTACGTATTGATTGGCATTCCACACTGATATCAGGGGCGCTAACCGTGTTTCCTTAAAATGTTAACGGACATTACTATTTATTCTATGTATTTATTTTTTGATGTGCAATGATCATACTTTATAATCTGTTGAAAATATTATTTTTTCAATGACGCATTTAATTAGTATAAATAATTACAAATATCATTCCTCATTTGCATATGAAAATAGCCTGATACCACCGCGAGTCACTATCAGTAAAATAAATATTACTAAATGATTATATCTGTAGAGCGGGCACTTGCAATATTTAGAACTGGTGAAATAGTGACACAATTATACACTTATTTAATTCCTATAAAGAACAGTTTGTGCCAACTGAGTGGGTATGTACCTTTAACCAGACAACAAAAATTGTAACCAGGAAACTATGTTGAAATACACAGTCGACTTGCATCTATCAACAAAGTCTTCCAAACCAAACTTTTCTGTCAATACAATATTTTTAAGCAATTTGTAGACTTCAAGTATTTCACCAGCAAATGTTATTTATAATTTGACACTATCTCCAGATAAGAGTGGAAGAACTCAGCCTTGTATATTTCCTTTAACCCTTTCAATACCATGGGCCGTATAGTGGTGTTGGCAAACAGAGTAGATCCAGATGAGCCAGCCCGTGATGAGCAGTCTCATCAGAATCAGCACTTTTTGTAATTTTCATATTTTTAAGAGCAAAAATACCCCCTTTTCATAAATGGACTAGTCTGAAAATCATTTTGTGATGGTTGGATTGGTTGCAAACTTAACACATCAATATCCATTCCAGTTACTTAGGGGTGAAAGGGTTAACCAGTAAAACTTTGAGGTAAATTTTATCTCCTGCTACATTTCAGTTACTTTCAATATTTGCTGCACAAAAATATGCTTTGACAGAGCATGTGAATAGTCTCCATTGGAGACGAATCTCATGTGCTGCCAAAGCATATTTTTTCCAAAAAAATACAAAAATTAAAAACAGCAGACGATAATACCGATAATTGTAACATTTTAACTTTTAGACCACCCTTAAACCGCTACATACAACAATTGTCGTCTGCTGTTGCTTTTATATCTTGCCTTATTTCTCAATAAAAACATGGTTTTACAGCACTTCAGAATCATTTCCAATGGAAATGATTCTAAAATGCTGCCAAAGCATGTTGTAATTATTATAAAGTGCTGTGAAAGCATGGTTTTGATGGTAAAAATGGAAAATAAAAAGCAGACGACAAAAAGAATCAGAAAAAGCGGTCTAAGGGTTAACACGGTTTCTCATACCAATGCTCAAGATAAGCACAGGCTTAGCTGAAAAATATGTAGTCTAATCTGCTTGTGAATGCAATCATGTACCAGCATCTCCTTCTACATCAATTAGGTATAAAACTGCTAACAGATAAAGCACATTTTGGAGCAGATATAAAATGAGCATGAAATTATGTCACATCTTTGTATTTCAGAAAACTGTTATGATAACTGTCACTGGAGAAATGGGTCGTATTGGTTTTGCGACCAGTATAGTTCCAGACACGCACAGTCTTATCAGGATCTGCACTGTTCGCGATTCCATCAATGAAACACCTGTCATGCTTCTAACAAGGAATATAGATCATTATCAAGCTGCTATTTGATCAGGAGCTACACTGTAGCCTATTTCACCAACATTGCAAA
Source organism: Conchocele bisecta (assembly GCA_029237695.1). Lineage (NCBI taxonomy): Eukaryota > Metazoa > Mollusca > Bivalvia > Lucinida > Thyasiridae > Conchocele > Conchocele bisecta. Next base: position 44,208,350 of record CM055270.1, on the reverse strand, counting down.
GTATATTTTGAGGGAGAATTAATTTTTATTATACTGAATTTATTACATTATCACAGCCATTTTGGCTGTGATAATGTAATAAATTCAGTATAATAATTCTGCATACTTTTAATCATCAAATACATGCAGTCGCTAGTTCTATATGAAATAATGCATTTCAGAAAAAATAAATGATTACTCCCTCAAAGTATACTTTGCTAGAAAAGTAGACTTTGCAATGTTGGTGAAATCGGCTACTTGTTACACATCCCATAAGCCCCATAATTTGATTAAACTGCATCTCACATTACTGTGGTTTACTAACTTTACCATTTTGCACCTGCATGCAAACATGTGAACACATCCATTAAAGATTTTCCAACATCGGATGTCAGTGTAAATCTTATTATAAAATTAAATATTGCACTTACAAAAACTTCTTAGCCTTACAAACTTTAGTGAAACGGGTCCCGGTAATCTATTTTTGAAATGGTATGTAACCTACCAGGCTTCATTGGTACATACAACTGAAAATAATTTGCTGAATTCCACGCTTATCTACAACTTGTTGTACTGGCAGTCTTGCATCTCACAGGTGTTGCATGTTTGAACAATTATCTTTTATATTGCATACAAAGCGGTTGCATTTGTAGCTGGAAATTCCCACACAAAGCAGCAGCTACATGTAGTCTTTGTGTCATGCATAACTGAAGGGTTCAGAAAATTGACGTCTGTTGTCGTTTCATATTTTGTGTTTTCTCTCCATAAAAACACCCTTTGGCAGCATTTTAGAATCATTTCCATTTTCTTAAGTGCTGTCAAAGCATGTTTTCGGTGCGAAAAACGGAAAATAAAAATTCAACAGCAGACTACAAAATTTAATTCAGCATTGTATGGGTTAATACTTCACTGACCCAGCGCTCCAGATAAACTGTTTCTAAAGAGTACATACAGTATACCCCTCTCCCCACCACCCTGATTTCAAATTCCATGCACATTTTAGCTTTGCCAATGGATTACTGAATTTATCACATGTTTTTCCTATAAAAAATAGGGAATAAATGAGAGAAAATTCAGTGTTTGCTTTTTTTCAGCTCAAGTAAGTAAAATTTCAGGTTTTTTAGAGCATTTTGTACTACAACTTTTGAAAATCATTGAGCATTCAGCTAAAGTAAATGTGTCGGCTGCATCAACGCGCCTTAATCCTTTTAATCCTGAGGATACGTCATTTTGTTGGCGGAAAATCTTAAATATTTGCCTTCTATGTGCTCATAAGTATATGTCGCGACCACCATGTCGAGACGGTTCAAATGAGTGGTCACAACATATACTTTCATTGAGAAATAACAACAAGAGGGCCATGATGGCCTATAACGCTCACCTGTGCAATGTCATAAAAATCAAGCAAATACTGGGATATAAAGTTGTCACTAAATAAACATCAAAATAAGCCCATGACAGGCACATAGTGTCAAATGTGACAAACTGTTTGAAATCTGTAATAAAAGGATGACCTTATGACAATTCGGAGGCCATCTTGGATGACCTAATCATCCGATTTTGAAATGCACCACATCGATCGTCTCGTCAGTACCTTTGATTTGGTATATGACATGACCATATTCGGTCAATAATTTGATCACTGTGGTTACCATTTTAACTACTTTGAAAGAGCATTGTACATCAATCATTTCTGCCAAGTTTTGTTGAAATCTGTCTGGCGGTTCACGAGTGAAAGATTTTTTAAGACTTTTGTGTTATTTTTAGACGGAGGCCATCTTGGATCAGCTACGACCTCCTTTTTGACAAATCTGACACGGCTTCACCCAAAGACCATAATTGTGAAGTTTGGCTACCATTGGCCAACCGGTTCTTGTAAAGAAGACATTTAAAATATCTAATAAAAGGATGACCTTTTGATCTTTCGGCGGCCATCTTAGATGATGAAAACTGCACCAGAGAGATTTGTCTCGTTGATATCTTCGATTTGATATATGACCATATTCGGTCAAATATGAAATTTGACACCCTGGGCCACGTCCATTTTTGACCCCGGGGTCACCATTTTAACAAATTTGAAAGATCATTGTACATTGATCATTCCTGCCAAGTTTGTTTGAAATCCGTCAAACGGTTCGTGAGAAGAAGATTTTTTAAGAATTTGTGCTATTTTTAGACGGCGGCCATTTTGGATTGGTGACGACCTCCATTTTAACAAATTTGTAATCCCCCTACGTATGTACCATGTGTGTGAAGTTTGACCAACATCGGCCCAGTGGTTCCATAGAAGACATTTGAAATTGTAGGCGGATGACAGACGACGGACAACGGACGAAAAGCGGTAACAATAGCTCACTTGACCTGTTGACCAGGTGAGCTAAAAGAAAATGTTTATTATTGATTGCCAACCAATGTAGTAGGAACAGAGAGAGACACACACTGATGTGCAGAATGATCGGCTGCTACGCTGGTGGTAATAGTTAGACAGTACCTCCTTCTGGCATCACCGGCCCATCTCTGCAATCACTTGCAAACGTGTAAATCCCTTATTGCCTCATTTGAGACGATCCATTTGACTTTGTACATAAGAAGATGTGAGATATCTCACAAACAATACTTACAAAATTTACTATATTTTCTGGAAATGACATCAAATGTTAATGAAACAGTCAGAGCAAATGCGGAATTGACTTCCACATTTGATATGAAAACTTTCGACGTCATTTACGGAAAATATCACAGTTTCCGTAAATATCGTTAATGAATAATCATTTGAACATCATATTAGGTACAAAATCATATGGCTTGTCTCATATGCGATGCCAAAATGTCAGATTTGTAAGTGTCTGTGCATATGTCTGTGTTTGCGGATTTGTTTATCACAATACCACATATCTGTCTGGAGTCTACCACAGCAATGACCCTGTATTTGGACACCATGTTACCTGTCTCCCATATGTAAAGGCCAGGGCTCCAGATAAGGAATTAGTAATTGAGTATTGTTACTCCATCATTTCTGAAGCAATTGGGTATTTCCAAATGTTAATTGGGCAAAATAAAATCGCACTACTGTTTACACATCAACAGACAGCAATTATTGAATAGTTTGCTTCCAAGGAGACAATTCTAATGAAATCCTAAGATGTGTTTTCATGGAAAATATGAAAAATATGCTATATTTGTCGGTCTGTTTATTGTTTTCTGCAGTATGATAAAGGTACCATACAATTTGTATTGTTTTTTGATACTCGCTACTTCTTTTAATTGGGTATTTAAGCAGATACCGTATTTACCGTATATATTGGGACAGTAAAAAATAATTAAAAAAATTAGTGTCCCAAAATATAATATAAAAAAAAAAAAAAAAAATTCTGTCCCAATATTTATGGTAAATTCGGGAATATTTGTTCATTTCATGTCTGCATTGTCATTATTAAAATTTGAATTAAAGTTTGTGTTTGTGTTAAATAATTCCTAATTATCGATTCTCACTGTGACTATGAATGAACGACGTCGCCAATGCCTATAATATGCCATAAGTTTTCACTGTTATCTTCGCATGTAATACATATATTGAATCCAAGAATTGTTAACGTCATGTTTTATTTATTCATCATGTTCATGTAGAATGTAGATCTACGCAGGTCCGTGCAATCCATTATTGTAAACGCGTGCAGAAAAAAGTTTAGTAATGATGACGCAATGACCCAATGACCGATATCCTGTTCCATCAGCTGCAACGCCACGGACAAGCTCGTGCGTTGCAATCTGTGTTTACTCTTATGGTGAGCACAGGTGGAAGACTCGGACATATGACACCAAAATAAATGCCTATTAAAAAAATCCCATTATCCCACCCACCTGGTATCGTACTGTACATGACGTTAATAATAGAACGAGATCAAGTGGGTGGGGTAATGGATATTTTTGAAATGGTCATTTTCTTTGTGTCACACGTCCGACTATTCCACCTGTGGGTTTGAGTACAGACCCGTATAGACATGTTTTGCCCGACGTGTTATAATATTGCGCCAGTTCATGAGGTAATCAGGCTTATCACGTGAGATTTTCGACGAAGATAAATCTGATAATAGTGATAATAGTGTATATTTTCTGTAAACGATATCGAATGTTGACGAATATTAAATTAGTAATTATTACGCATTTGCTCTGAAAATGTTATCAACTTTCCGATATATTTGCAGAAAAAAGTCAAATCATTCTCGGCGAAAATCTCAGTTATATAATAAAGTTGATTATCTCATGCACTGGCTCAATTATGACGTAGCGAAACAAGGCCAGTTGTCACGTACACATTTGTGTACATGCACCGGGGGCGTGGGCAGTGCTGTAACAATTTAGTTAATCTGGGTCGAGTTAATCTGCGCGACTGATACGCGATCTCCGATTGGTCAGCCTTTACACCTAATTAATATTCCACCAATGGTGAGCGTGAACGCATGCCGGAAAAATGAAATCGAGCACATAACAATTAGCACTGCTTTGTTACTGGGACCAATAATTGATCTTATTCCCAGTTTGCTCGGATTAATTTACGAAATGTGCAAACGTGATCAGCTGCACATTCACATCGGTGAGATAAAAGGAGGCTATGCGTCCATAAAAAAAAAAAAAATCGTCCATTTTGGGTCTAATTTGATGGAATATTTTTTATATTTATTCACCAAAAATGGCAAGTTGGGAGTGCTTTAGAATCGTAATGGATTCACACAATGATGAAAAAGGGTTGTCCCAAAACTTAATACGAAAAAATTATGGAATTTTACTCTGATTTGAGGTATGTCCCAAATCTTAATCTCCCAAAAATAATTATTTTTGTAAAAAATAGAGGTGTCCCAATACTTCCGGTGTCCCAATACATACGGTAAATACGGTACGCAGCTTATCTGGAGCTCTGCATAAAGGCAAAAGCCTTTCCACACTACAGCCCTCTATAGAGGTCTTTGCAAACAGTGTACACACAGATGATGCTTGTAGCAGTTTCTGAGCACGTTCTCCATACTCATGTTCAAAATCAGGAAGTTTGATTGGTCAATTAACTCTTTGCATGCTGGGAAACTTGTGGGCTATAAATAAAAATACTCCTAATTTGTTTGGTGGATATTTTCACCGCTAACATGCAAAGAGTTGACACTTTCAACACAACAGACCTGTATAGTGGTACTGGTTGTCAATAAACTATTCTGTTGGCAGAAATATATTTTGAGACCGGAGAAATGACCCTTATGGCATTCATGGCCAATCCAGCACTTGGGGCCCGTTTCACTAAACTTTGTACGACTAAAATGTTCGTAAGTGCAAATTTAGCATAGTCTGAACATTTGATAGTCTGGCATTTGAGGCCAGTCTAACACCTGATCCAGTCAAAACTGTAGTTCCTTCAACAGACCTCACAATGCGAAACGAAAACTGTAAAACTGTTGTCTGCTGTTGTTTAATATTATCTCTTCTGTCTCAATAAAAACATGGTCTGACAGCATTTTAGAATCATTTCCATTGGAAATGATTCTAAAGGGCTGTCCAAACATGCTTTTTGCTGAGAAAAATGGAAAATATACAATAAACAGCAGACGACAAATTTAATTCAGCATTATAAGGGTTAAAAATCGCAACTTGCATTTCTCTGTATATAAGATCCACGATTGTGAAAACAGATGGGAATGTACAGTGGGGTGGGGGGGGGGGGGGGTGGGGAGGACCGTAGAGTTGACATACCTTGGTAAACAATGTGTGTCCTGTTGTTGGTTGGATCTACTTTCCAGGAGGAGAAACAGGAGCTGTTTGGTTCGGGACAGACGACCGTCTGATTATCAATGAGGCGCCCGAGCCCGTTTTTCTCCGCATTATTTTTGCACGATTCTGTATTTTTGTCTGTCTGATCACAGAGGTAGGCACAGACGGTGTCATTCACTGGGTTGGTTGTAACTGCAAATAGATAGGCAGAGAAGTTATGATTGGTCGACCTGGTTGGTTGTCACAGTAAATAGATAGATAAGTTATGATTGGTTGACCTGGTTGGTTGTCACAGTAAATAGACAGAGAAGTTATGATTGGCTGACCTAGTTTGTTTTCAGCATATACATATAAGCAGGGATGTTATGATAGGTTGACCTAGTTGGTTGTCAGTGTAAATAGATAAGCAGATAAATTACAATTGGGTGGCCTGGCTGGGTGTCACAGTAAATAGATAGGCAGATAAGTTATGTTTGGCTGACCTGGTTGGTTATCCCAGTAAATCGATAGGCAGATAAGTTATGATTGGCTGACCTGGTTGGTTATCCCAGTAAATAGATAGGCAGATAAGTTATGATTGGCTGACCTGGTTGGTTTGTCACAGTAAATAGATAGGCAGATAAGTTATGATTGGTTGACCTGGTTGGTTGTCACAGTAAATAGATAGGCAGATAAGTTATGATTGGTTGACCTGGTTGGTCGTCAGCATAAATAAATAGAGAAGTTATGAATGGTTGACCTGGTTGGTAGTCACAGTAAGTAGATAGAGAAGTTATGATTGGTTGACCTGGTTGGTTGTCACAGTAAATGTGAAGTTATGATTGGCTGACCTGGTTGGTTGTCACATAAATAGATAGAGAAGTTATGAATGGTTGACCTGGTTGGTTGTCACAGTAAATAGATAGAGAAGTTATGATTGGTTGACCTGGTTGGTTGTCACAGTAAATAGATAGAGAAGTTATGATTGGCTGACCTGGTTGGTTGTCGCAGTAAAGAGATAGGCATATAAGTTATGATTGGCTGACCTGGCTGGTTGTCACAGACTGACAAGTTATGGTTGGTTGTCAGCGTAAATAGATAGGAAGGGATGTTATGATTGGTTGACCTGGTTGGTTGTCAGTGTAAATAGGTGGACAGATAAGTTACAATTGGGTGGCCAGTTGGTTGTCAGTGTCAACAGATATACATATAAGTTACAATAGGTTGACCTGATTGGTTGTCAGTGTAAATAGATAGACAGATAAGTTACAATTGGGTGGCCTAGTTGGTTGTCAATGTCAACGGATATACATATAAGTTACAATAGGTTGACCTGGTTGGTTGTCAGTGTAAATATATAAGACAGATAAGTTACAATTGGGTGAACTGGTTGGTTGTCAGTGTAAATAGATAAGACAGATAAGTTACAATAAGTTGACCTGGTTGGTTGTCAGTGTAAATAGATAGACAGATAAGTTACAATTGGGTGAACTGGTTGGTTGTCAGTGTCAACGGATATACATATAAGTTAAAATAGGTTGACCTGGTTGGTTGTCAGTGTAAATAGATAGACAGATAAGTTACAATTGGTTGACCTGGTTGGTTGTCAGTGTAAATAGACAGACATATAAGTTACAATTGGGTGAACTGGTTGGTTATCAGTGTCAACGGATATACATATAAGTTAAAATAGGTTGACCTGGTTGGTTGTCAGTGTAAATATATAGACATATAAGTTACAATTGGGTGAACTGGTTGGTTATCAGTGTCAACGGATATACATATAAGTTAAAATAGGTTGACCTGGTTGGTTGTCAGTGTAAATATATAGACATATAAGTTACAATTGGGTGAACTGGTTGGTTGTCAGTGTCAACGGATATACATATAAGTTAAAATAGGTTGACCTGGTTGGCCTGTTGGTTGTCAGTGTAAATATATAGACATATAAGTTACAGTAATTGGTGACAATGGTTGGTTGTCAGTGTCAACGGATATACATATAAGTTAAAATAGGTTGACCTGGTTGGTTGTCAGTGTAAATAGATAGACAGATAAGTTACAATTGGGTGGCCTAGTTGGTTGTCAATGTCAACGGATATACATATAAGTTAAAATAGGTTGACCTGGTTGGTTGTCAGTGTAAATATATAGACAGATAAGTTACAATTGGGTGAACTGGTTGGTTGTCAGTGTCAACGGATATACATATAAGTTAAAATAGGTTGACCTGGTTGGTTGTCAGTGTAAATATATAGACAGATAAGTTACAATTGGGTGAACTGGTTGGTTGTCAGTGTCAACGGATATACATATAAGTTAAAATAGGTTGACCTGGTTGGTTGTCAGTGTAAATATATAGACAGATAAGTTGCAATTGGGTGAACTGGTTGGTTGTCAGTGTCAACGGATATACATATAAGTTACAATAGGTTGACCTGTTGGTTGTCATGTATAGATAGTGACAGATAAGTTACAATAGGTTGACCTGGTTGGTTGTCAGTGTCAATAGATATACAGATAAGTTACAATAGGTTGACCTGGTTGGTTGTCAGTGTCAATAGATATACAGATAAGTTACAATAGGTTGACCTGGTTGGTTGTCAGTGTCAATAGATAGACAGATAAATTACAAAGATTGACCTGGTTGGTTGTCAGTGTCAATAGATAGACAGATAAGTTACAATTGGGTGACCTGGTTGGTTGCCAGTCTAAATAGATAGGCAGAAAAGTTATGATTAACTGACCTGGTGGGTTGTCACAGTAAATGGATAGACATAGACGTTATGATTGGTTGACCTCGTGAGTTGTCAGTGTAAATAAATAGGCAGGGATGTTATGACAGAGATAGTATGATTGGGTGGCCTGGTTGGTTGTCACAGTAAATAGATAGACAGAGATATTTTGATTGGGTGGCCTGGTTGGTTGTCAAAGTAAATAGATAGACAGAGATATTATGATTGGGTGGCCTGGTTGGTTGTCAGTTTAAATAGGTAGGCAGGAATGTTATGTTTGGCTGGGTTGGTCAGTTGTCTTGAAAATATATGGTTATACCATATCATTCAGAATGTGCTTTTAGGTGTATGAATCTTTTGAAACAGGTTTTTATCTATTTTCTTTCAATGAAAGTATATGTTGTGACCGCTCATTTGAAATGTCTCCACAAGATGGTCCAAACGAGTGTTCACAGCATCTACTTATTGGTAGATATAAGAAAAATACTTTGAATTTGAGCCGTCACAATAATAAATTAGAACAAGAAATGCGTCTGTCGAACGCGGATGCCACCTGCAGCATATTTGAGAAACTGTGACAAAGTGGTTAACTGAAAAGTGTGACGGACGGACGAACGGACGGACGGACAGACGGACAGACGGACGGTCCAAACACTATATGCCACCCGTTTCTTCGAAACCCGGTGGCATAAAAACGTTTAAGGCTATTGTCCGTCAGAAAATGGTGTGTTTTCAGAAGTCAATAGGTTGATATGATTTGTTGGTCTGGTTCATATTCTTGCTCACCAGCGTATCAGACATGCTTGTCACTACACATAAAATGCCAGGATTCAAATATCCTGCCCACAATGCCTGTGAGATACACTTGCCAGTGTAAATAGAGTCCAAGATCGAATTCAGACTCCAAATGTGTGGTTGTGACTGGAGAAATGGGGCCTATGGGTTCTGCGACCGGTGTAGATCCAAATCAGCCTGTGCATCCGCACAGTCTGATCAGGATCTGCACTGATCACCATTCCATCATTGAAACACCCATCATGCAGGAAGAAGCAATATAGATCATTATCATGCTACAGTAGTGTGCTTGTTGGTCAGAAGCTACACTGGTCACAAATGCCATAAGCCCCATTTCTCCAAGCACAGCCAAATATCAGACATTTTTATCTTGGTGAATGTTAGCACAGCAAGTCGTTCAGATACAAATTGAATGCTATGGGAGTGCCACAATAATAAGGCTTATTACGTGGAGAATTTGTTGCTAAAAAAATCAGTGAACTTTCCACACACATTCACAAAGATTTTAAGAATTTCAGACAAATTTAAACCGATTGTAAAATGTCCAGCTGAATGTTATCACATATTCTGGTTCCTAGGATATTATATAATGTTGGAAAGTGAGCACCAATGCCATTGATTTCATCACAAAATTTAGTAGGATATGGCCATAGTTCACACAATTATATTTAAAGATACATGCCAACTCACTAGGCACAACATGTTCTTTATATCAGAGACATCATCTGAGACATTTTCTGACAAATTCACCATTACCCTACGTATTGATTGGCATTATTCTATATTTTATATCAGACGTAAATTCCCACACTGATATCGGGGGCCATAACAATGTTACCTTAAAATGTTAACGGATATTACTATTTATTATCTGTATTTATTTTTTGATGTGCAATGATCATACTTTATAATCTGTCAAAAATATTATTTTTTCAGGTGACACATGTAATTAGTATAAATAATTAAAAAATATCATGCCACATTTGCATATGAAAATAGCCTGATACAACCGCGAATCACTATCAGTAAAATAAGTATTACTAAATTATTATATCTGTATAGCGGGCACTTGTATATTTTTAGAACTGGTGGAATAGTTACACAATTATACACTTATTTAATTCCTATAAAGAACAGTTTGTGCCTAAGAGTGGGCATGTACCTTTAACCCTTTGAACCCGAAATCCCGCTATAGCGGTTTAAGCAAAAAGTGCAGATCCAGATGAGCCGGCTCGTAACGAGCCGTCTCATCAGGATTTGCACTTTTTGAAAGTAATTTTAATATTTCAAAGAACAAAAACACCCCCTTTTCATAAATGGACGAATCTGAAAATCATTGTGTGACCATTGGATTGGTCGGAACATTAGCATATCACAGTCCATTCCAGTTCCTTAGGGTTGAAAGGGTTAACACTTTTTCTCCAGGTTTCACACATTCACATTGATTTGAATGCAATATATTTATGTTAATATAGTGAAAAAATATGGACGAAAGCAAATTAATTTTTTTTATTTCCCGCCTTGAAACCGCGGACTCTTTCCAGTCTACTGAACCATTGGACTAAACCAGACTGAGAGCCGATAATGACAGGCCAATCAGAAAATCTGCTGGTCTCAGGGGATTGGATGAAACAGGAGAAAATAGAAAGCATGAATACCAGAAATCATGAATATTTAATCCAAGTCATGGTCTCCGATTCACCATTTTGCTGACAGAAAATTATAAATATTTTACTTGTTCCTGCACAGAAGTATACGTTGTGACCACTCATTTGAACTGTCTCACAGAGACAGTTCAAATGAGTGGTGACAACATAAAACTTTCATGAAGAAACAAAGAAAATAAAAAACAATGTTCCGAAATTGTGCGACGTGTGAATCGCATTCACAAATAGGTCTCCCTACAAACCAATTTAACCTCTATGTGACTGTGAATAGAGAAATGGGGATTACGGGTTTGCGACCAGTGTATATCCAGACCAGCCTGTGCATACGTACAGTCTGATCAGGATCTACACTGTTCACCATTCCATCAACGAAACACCGTCCTGCTTCTAACAAGCGATATGGATCGTGCTATTTGACCAATCTCACTTCTCTAGTCACAGCCACATATGTGGGTCTGTCTGGCAGAAAGAGGAATGATGGCAATTTGATGATTTAGACCCAGCGGAACGAACCACAGATGAGGAATATTCCAGGGTGTTCAACTTCATCGCAATTTAAGGCCATAAAAAAAAGTACTTTGGTTCTCAGATATTTCCATGTGCGTCAAGCACTTTTTATCAGGTAACCTGCCCTGTATTGACCGAATACGTACTGACTGATAACATATTGATGTATCAGGCATTGACCTGATATCAACAAAGTGAAAACTGACGTTCCATTGGTCGGTTGACGTCACGTGACGTTACCGAACGACGTCAGTGTAAGGACGCAACATAAACAAGTCCTCGTTCTGTCCATAGATAACGACGCCATCTGTGGTCATTTTCGAGCATAAAACGTTACCTGATAAATAAAATACCAGACTTGTGTATTTTGATATCAAGTTTGTCAGGCTTGGCTCAGAAACGGTAGGAATTCCTAGCCTTGCCTGATAAACTTGATATCAAAAGACACTAGCCTGGTATTCTCTATATCTATCGTCACTGAGAAATAAAATTGTATTGTAAATTTGGTACATGATCAATATAAAACACTACCATGCAAAACATATGTTAAATCCAATCATGTCTGGCAAAAATCTGGTGAGTTTTCATGTCTAAAGAGGTTATATTAATGTTATAGAACATATATGCGTTAAACAGAATTGAACATCTCAAACAAAAACTAGAAAATGTGTTCATAGAACACGGATGCACCACATATCGCTTTGATAATAAACGAGGCAAAATTCCAAGTCCAAAAGGGGAGATAATCCATGACCTGGGTGTCGAATCAACAATAAAAATAATCCATGCACATCAACTCATCATCAGGAAGCTATATACCAAGTTTCAGATGTGTAGCTGTATTAGGGTTCAACAGTTTTACGACTTACAAGCCAAAATAGGAAAATTCTAAGTCGAAAAGGGGGAGATAATCCATGACCACAGGGTCGAATCAAAAATCGAAACAAACTTTGCGCATCTACTCATGATAAGCAAGCTACATACCAAGTTTCGAATCAAAACTTGAAATAAACTTTGCGTATCTACTCATCAGGTATGTAGCTATTACGGTTTAACAGTTTTAAGTGTCACAAGGCAAAATTGCCAAATTCTAAGTCAAAAAGGGGGAGATAATCCATGACCGGGGGTCAATTCAAAACTTGAAATAAACTTTGCGCATCTACTCCTCATAAGGAAGCTACATACCAAGTTTCAGGTCTGTAACTATTATGGTTTAAAAAATTTACGAGTCACAGGGTTGGTGACAGACGGATGGACGGACGGACTGGACGGGAAGGACGGGACGGACGGATGGACAAGGGTAACACTAAATGCCCCCTCCACTATCATGGTGGGGCATAAAAATATATTAAAAACATCCACCCTCTCGCGTTACATTCCACAAACCCAGTGTCTGAGAACCAAAGTACTTATTTTTTATGGCCTAACCCTTTCAACCCTAAGTAACTGACATGGACTATTTCATGTAATGTTTGAGACTTTTCCATTATGCAGACAAGGGGATCATTTTGTAAAAATTAAAACTTATCCACAAATGGTGCAGATCTTAATGAGACGGCTCGTTACGATAATATGTGGCTGTGACTGGAGAAATAGGGTTTATGGGATTTGCGATCAGTGTAGATCCAGATCAGCCTGTGCATCCGCACAGTCTGATCATCTACACTGTTCACCATTCCATCAATGAAACACACGGCATATTTCTAACAAGCAATATAGATCTTTATAAGGCTACATAATGTGCTATTTGATCAGGAGACACACTGGTCACGAATGTCAGAAGCCCCATTTATCCAGTCGCAGTCACACATTAGGAAAGCGTCACCACTAGTGTTGAAGGGGTTATAAAAGTACATTAAGTTGACGTCTTTAAAAACACTCCGGTATACTCTGTACATGTATAATACATTACGTATGATCGGAAATGCTTAACCTTTAGACCGCTATCGTAATATTTTACTCGTCTGCTGTTTATTTTCCATTTTCCATTTTTATCATCAAAAACATGCTTTGACAGCACTTTAGAACAATCTACAACATGCTTTGACAGCACTTCAGAATCATTTCCATTGGAAATGATTCTGAAGTGCTGTCAAACCATGTTTTTATTGAGAAATAAGGCAAGATATAAAAACAACAGCAGACGACAATTGTTGTGAGTAGCGGTCTAAGGGTTAATGATCAAACGGCGAACAGTGGTCCTCTGCAGACCATGATCAGAATGCATGGATACTGGCACCCATTTCACTAGACTAAAATGTTCGTAGGTGCAAACTTCGGATCGTCTGGAAATTTCAAGTGATGAATTTACATTTATTGAGCATAGCAGCCTATCCAGGATAATGGCGGTTTTGACCTTTTCACAAACGGACAGACTTGTTTTATTCAGGAAAGCTTGCTGAATGGCTTTGTGCTTGATAATAGACAACACCCAATTAAGCACCCAATACATATCTTGGCCTTATTGGAAACTTGCATGTGACTGGAGAAATGGGGCTTATGGGTTTTTCGACCAGCGTAGATCCAGATCAGCCTGTGCATTCACACAGTCTGATCAGGATCGGCACTGTTCACCATTTCATCATTGAGAAACCCGACATGCTTCTAACAAGCGACATGCTTCTAACAAGCAATATGTTGATCGCTATCATGCTACAGGAGTGTGCTATTTGATACGGAGCTACATTGGTATGAATCCCATAAGCCCAACTTCTTCAGTCACAGCCACAAACTTGTGTCAATTAATGTGTCTGGTATGTACAATCCCCAAGAAAGGCCTAACTTCCAAAATAGGTAATAAATGTGAAACATGGGCAGCAATGGACATGATAAATTCGTCCTTTACATCCTTTTATCAGAACTCAAGTAATGAGAGGCTCCCCAGATTAATAAAGCGGATAAGTCAGAAAAGTAACTCCGTCACACAGCTTGGTAGTCTATATATGACCCTGACTGGAGAAATGGGGCTTATGGAATTTCTCACCAGTGTAGCTCCTGATCCAATAGCACACTCATATACCCTGATAACGATCTGCATGGTTTGTTAGAAACATGAAGGGTTTTTCATTGATGAAATGGTGAACAGTGTAGATCCTGATCAGACTGTGAGGATGCACAGGCTGATCTGGATTTACATTCATCGCAAAGCCCATAACCCCCCATTTCTCCAGTCGCAGTCAGAAACTTGGATAAATCAAGTTTCTTAACCCATTTCAGTCTGAGGATACGATAATTTTTGTTGAAAAAATCTCATTATTTTGTTCATTCATCGATAATGGTATATGTTGTTACCACTCATTTGAACCGTCTCATTGAGAAGGTTCAAATGAGTGGTAACAACATATACTTTCGAAAGGATATAAAGAAAATAGGGATATTTTTCTCTCAAAAGGTTCATACTACTAAAAGCGTATCTCGTCTCTAATGGGTTAAGAAATCAGTCAAAGAGTAACATTCAGAATACACCTTTACAAGAATGATCAGTGGCTCGATGGGGGGTAATGGTAAATCCATGAGGGGCTAACATCCTTATCCCATTTCAGTCTAAGGATACTATGATTTTTGTTGAAAAAATCTCATTATTTTGTTCATTCATCGATAAAGGTATATGTTGTTACCACTCATTTGAACCGTCTCGTTGAGATGGTTCAAATGAGTGGTTACAACATATACTTTCGAAATAAAGAAAATAGGGATTTTTTTCTCTAAAAAGGTTCATACTACTAAAAGCGTATCCCGTCTGTAATGGGTTATTCCACTGACCCATTCATTTGTTTCAGAGCAAAATGCCCAGTATCAGCTGCAAAAGCTTCAATGTTACAATGAATGTGATTTCCCTGCTCTGAACTACTTAATGAGGTTTTTAATTAAGTCATTGACCGTACATGGGTATCCCAGCGAGTCCCAGTTGTACACTTAACTCTTTAAATACGATGCTGGAAACAAAACATATCGTCTGCTGTTGCTTTATATTTTGCCTTCTTTCTCAATAAAAACATACTTTGGTATCACTTTAAAATCATTTCCAATAGAAATGATTCTAAAGTGATGTCAAAGCATGTTTTTGATGAAAAATAATGGAAAAATAAACAGCAGACGATAAATTTTAATTCAACAATTAATCCTTAGGATGCTGAATTAGATTTTGTCGCATGCTGTTTTGTTTTATTTTCCATTTCTAATAAAAAACATGACACTTTCAACACCACAGGCCTGTATAGTGGTATTGGCAAAAAGTGTAGATCCAGATGAGCCGGCTCGTGACGAGCCGTCTCATCAGGATCTGCACTTTTTGCAAGTAATTTTCATATTTTTGAGAACAAAAACACCCCCTTATCATAAATTGACTGGTCTGAAAATTAGACAGCAGACGACATATTACGTGTCCCGCATCCTAAGGGTTAAGTTTATTTGATGTGTGCGCGCTCCCCTCCTTGTTTTGAATGCAGAATGTTGTTTTTTTTGCGAAGAAGCAAGTCAACTAGATGGCCGTGGCCAGCGCATCATGCCTAGCGAGGTGTTTGATGGTCCCAGTGTGTATGAATGTGGTTGGAGAAATTTTACCTTGACCTTGGGCATGTGGGCCACATCATGGGCGGATTCAGGGGGGGGGAGGCGGACCCGGTGCGTGGTCATTGTCTTATTGTATCAAAATGTAAACGTTTTCAATCAAAAATCATGTCTAAACATACTGTGACAGTGTCAATATTGTTGCTCCAAAATTCGCCAGAACACAGGAAATGCGATGTAGATTTCAAAACATTTCAGGGGGGAATGCCGCCGGACCCCCCTAGCGCTATCCCGATTTCTGCTCGGTCGACTATTTTGCAATACTTGACTATATTATCGTTCGATAATAGTCAAGTATGGCAAAATAGTTACGCCCCCCCCCCCCCCCACCCCCCCCCCCCCACCCCGAACCCGAAATCCTGGATCCGCGCCTGCACATGGATGTGCTATAGTAACGAAAATATGGACAGTGAGGCCAACATTAAAAATATATTTGTTTCCCCTCCCACTACCCGGGTCAAATAGGTGTGGGTAGGTCGGTAGGGAAAATATTTTGTTTATTCTAAACACTATTCTATTTTATGTTATTATTTTTTTTGTAATAGATAATTACACCTTATACCATTTCTATTTGCCCAAACTCTGTATTATTAAAGGTTACAGATGGGATCTATGTATTATCACAAGCAAATATACTGACCAATTTGGTCATGAGTGGGTAATTGAAAAGAAATAAAATAATTTCCCTACCCAACGACCCAAAATTAATTTTATTTCTGATAATTTTGGTGGGTAGGTAGCGGGAGGGGAAACAATTAAAATATTATCTTTGGCCTGATAAAGATGCATGTGATGTTGCAGCCAATCGGATGTAGGGTTGTGGTGATATATGGTACTTAAAAACTTTTAACATAGATTTTACAATTTAATTTAACCACGACTTTGGGCATAGGTGCCACATGGTTGGGCAATAGAATAAAAATATGGATGGTGAAAAAGTATATGATGTTTCAAGCCAATTGGACTTGTGAAGGTATTTGACACTTAAAAGCTTTAATGCAAATGCTGGATGCACAGACTCACGGATGTATGGACACGCGCCAAAAGAGCCGACTATATCACACTCACTTCAAGCGGGCACGATAAAATAGCAGATTTCAAGGTCCGTTTCCCAACTTTTCAGGCTTAACACGCAGCACAGAAAGAGTGACAGCCCAATATTATCTCCATTAAGTTCAATATTTCATAACAATAGCTTTTGGAGTGTGCCATACATTTTAAATCACATGACGCAATCAGCAAATATTGATCAAACTCGCCAGGTAAATACAGAGGACGCCTCATGTCTATTACGAGTAATTGATTATTTAAATTGTGCAGCTGTTTGTATAAAATTTCATTTTGGTTTTGAATGCAAACTACAGGACAATGTATTTGTTTTTATTTGTTTTTAACCCTTAGACCGCTACTGTTGATTTCCAATAAATTGGCAAGGGCACGTGACGTCAATGGGTCAGTGGACTATGTCTATTATAGCTTTCTAGGGATGTAGCCGTTTGCAGCCATTTTAACTGGCCGAATCGACGCCTTATCTAGAGCAATTTAAAGATTGAAAATGCATGCTCCCGATAGCCTAAGAGATAATTTAAATTACCAACTGGTTGACTGGTGAAACAGGCAATTGAAAACCACAATAAATGCCATATTTGTAAACGTAAAACGTTTCGATAGTTGATTCATTTTCATTGCCCAGTCGTCCGCAAATGTTAGCATTATTGTCCGCACAACTCAGGTGGTAGAGCGCTCGATAAATGCATTTGACCTGCGTTCATTTTGTGCGAGTTCGAGCCTCGGACAAATTATTATTTTTTTTTTTTATTCATATAACAGATTCAACGTTTTCTCACTTTTACGAAAATGTCTTAGAGTTTGACAAAAAGGTACTTGTGACGTGTGCACTGGGTTTACAGCATCACAGATCAGGATGCACATCACGCAGTCAGATCAGGGTATACGGTGTTCGCAATTCATTTACTGAATAAATATTTCACTATTAAACAACGTGAAACAAATGATGTAGACACATTCTAAAATTGTCCCCAGTAGGTATTTCATAGAAACGACAGTACGGGGTTGGGGGACTCTAGGGGACATCAAATATACACATCCTCGGGGTTCTCGGCCTCCTAATTCCCGGCCCCTGGAAATGTTTGACTGTAAATACACCCCACACATTGTATGTCCGCCGCCCCAGAGCAGGGAAAACATTCAATGGTTGATCGTTTATACATTTGTCCAGACAGACATATGGATGTAACAAAGACGATTCAAATGACATTATGCAATATACGTCTTTATCAGTTTGT
The DNA here is from genome assembly GCA_029237695.1 of Conchocele bisecta. Taxonomy (NCBI): domain Eukaryota; kingdom Metazoa; phylum Mollusca; class Bivalvia; order Lucinida; family Thyasiridae; genus Conchocele; species Conchocele bisecta. The sequence goes on along the minus strand of CM055270.1, from coordinate 44,190,059 downwards.
TTGAACCAATACAAACAATATGTTTCTGTAAGTTACATTAAATAATGTTAATAAAATAAATGTATAAACAACGGCAGATGTCTATCTGGGAGTATAAAGTGAGGGACACAATTCAATAAAAAAAAAGATAGCACAGTGATGGTTTCGAACCCACAACCCTCAACCTTGATTAATTAAACAAAACAAGAACTTTTACCACTACGCTACGAACTGTATGTATTGGTCACAGGTTGATATAGGTGCACATATGTTTTACACTGCTTGTATGTTCTAAAATTATGTATGTTCTAAAATTAGATACACAGGTGCATCGTTATCGATTACTACTGACTCGCTCATGCATGCATTTCCAATGAGCACTTGACGTATATTGATGTGATACATATACAATTTGAGTGCCTGTGCTAACTATTTTCTTTTTCAGCAAATATATAACAACAAAAGTGACAACTTGATTCAAAATATGCCTGAACGTTGCTTGAATACATTTCGGGCCAACATTGGTGACATGCAAGCTACATCGTCATGCTAATATCAGTTTTGCATTTATAACACACCTACTTTACCTATTACGGTTCAATATGGAATCTCCTGTGACCTTTGCCCTTGCCACTATATCGGAATTCAACAGTATCTTAATTTTGTTGTCGTCTGCTGTTTATTTTCTATTTTCCATTTTTATCATCAAAAACATGCTTTGACAGCACTTTAGAATAATTTACAACATGCTTTGACAGCACTTTAGAATCATTTCCGTTGGAAATGATTCTAAAGTGCTGTCAAACCATGTTGTTATTGAGAAATAAGGCAAGATATAAAAGCAACAGCAGACGACAATTGTTGTGAGTAGCGGTCTACGGGTTAATTTAGAACAAGAATAAAAGAATCGCCTCATTTCAGCAAATATCTTTTCAATATTTTCTGACGATACATGTATATCAACCGTTTCAACACTCCAGGGGCCCGTTTCACTAAACTTCCTACGACTAAAATGTTCGTAAGTGCAAATTTAGGATCGTCTGTAAATTTAAATTGAGGCCTCTATCATAGCATTTATTAATTTTTATTCTACTGAATTTATTACATTATCACAGCTATTTTGGTACAGTAATGTAACCATTTGTCGGGATTACCCCCGCGTCGGGAATTTTCGTAAACCGCATTTGTCTCTAATCACGGAAACTTTCACGGTCAGTTTCCCGGACATTTTTTGCAGAAGACACGTATGTGTCAAATGGAGAAAAATATTCCACATCACCCTTGGTTATGTAAGGTTTTAATCAAAATTGTTAGAATACCTTCAAAATGTTGTATTTCAGCTATTCCCACTTTTGTCCACTCATAAACATCATTATTGAAAAAGATTTACAAAGCATGGTTCTGTCAGTCTCTGTCACTGGATTCTTTAGCCATTTTGAGCAGTCAATGTCATGTAAACACAGACTGGTAGCTGTCAAATTACCAGAATAGAGCTTCTCATTATACTGGGGGGTCTTATATGAAAAACAAGAAAAAACTAACACAGAATTATATTTGATTACACAGATGTAGATATAAACTCCGTGTTTTTAATAGAATTTATTGTTCTGTTGATTATAAAAATGCTCAGAATAATAGTCTACAGTTTGTAGATTGTTATTATCTTGTTGTTGGTATAAATCCTGCCTGTAGTGTGCACCAGAATGAATGCGGTAAAATAGCATGTACCACAAATGAAAATTAAACGTGATCTGAAAGCATCTTGCATTATGATTATTAGCCTTGTGATAATATTATTGTCATTTATGACTGGCAAAGGAAATGGTGGAACTGTACTGTACACGCCTCTGATAATTTAGATAACCATTTTTTACTCTGACCCGATGGTGCGCCACACTACAGGATGAGAATAACCCAACAACAAAAATCCAGAGTCTAAGGTCACAGTCTATTTTCTACAAGCGCCTGGATGATAAGTTAACAAAATGGACGACATGGAAACAAGCAGGACTTTTAGATAAATCTGGTTTCACAGCACTTTTACGATAAGTTCATTGTTTTAAAAAGTTTTGAATAATTGTTTTTGTATGCTTATAGCTCTAGTAACTGGCCAACGATCGAAGGCTTATTATCCAGAACCTAGGTATATCCACTGTATAATAATTCTGCATATTTATAATCATCAAATATATGAAGTTGTTAATTCTATATGACATAATGCATTTCGGAAAAAATATATGATTACTCCCTCAAAGTATACTTTGCTAGATCAGTATCCTTCGCAATTTTGATGAAATCGGCTACTGATAAATGCTGTAGATCCTGATGAGCCGGCTCATCTGGATCTACAGTGTTTGCAAATGTGGGCTTTATGGTCTGTAGGTTTGGAAGGATGAAGGCTCGGTTTCGGTGTTTCAATAAAATATGTTTCCTCGACTTTTCGGACATTTGCCCTTTCCAATTGCATATTGTAAAATGGATACACAAATATTTATTGACCATTAGAACTCGTAAATTGGGGTATTTCAATTGTTATTTTTTTCTGCTTTAACTTTTTTTATCAAACTACAGGTTTTTCAAGTTTAAACCCAGCAATTTGCAATGACAGAAAACTCCACAAATTACTGATGTTAGTTGATATATATCCTTAACTAATATTGAACATGACAGAAACAAAACTCCAGCAGAATTTAAGTGGAATTAATGGGTTCAGTTAAAATTGACTTAGGTCGAGATAAACTCAACAGAAAACAGTTTTTGAAGGCTGTTTCTCAATTTTAACTTATTCTTCTTCCACTGACCCCTGCAATTTCGTTACAGTACTAAAATGGTAAGGATGAAGTGTGAGTATCCAGTATGGATGGTTTCACTAGTGTACTGTTAGGTGTAACGAGAATTCCGCCATGGAAGCGGTGTCGCACCTGCCGAGGCATTTGGCCGTAATATGATCATGGGCATGTGCTAAAGTAAGCATCACAAAAACCGTAAGAGAAGTGCAAGCTTAAAACACGAAAAAGGTCAAGGTTGAATAAATGTTGTACGCAGTTTTACAGACTGGAGGGTGTGTTTTAGAGAAGGTTGGCCGTTCACGGAGGATGCACTGTACACATGGCCTTTACAAGAGGGTGTTGTTTGTAAGAGAGTGTCCGTTCACGGAGGATGTACTGTAGCACATTGGCTGTTACAGAGAGTGTGTTGTTGTAGATAGGTGGCCGTTCACAGAGGTTCCACCGTAGCATATTGGCTGTTACAGAGAGGGTGTGTTGTAGAGGTGGCCGTTCACAGAGGTTCCACCGTAGCATATTGGCTGTTACAGAGAGGGTGTGGTTGTAGACTGGTGTTCATGGAGGTTCCACTGTAGCACATTCGCTGTTACAGAGAGTGTGTTGTTGTATAGAGGTGGCCGTTCACGGAGGTTCCACTGTAGCATATTGGCGGTTACAGAGAGGGTGTGTTTTAGAGAGGTGGCCGTTCACGGAGGTTCGACTGTAGCACATTGGCTGTTACAGAGAGGGTATGTTGTAGAGGTGGCCGTTTACAGAGGTTCCACCATAGCATATTGGCTGTTACAGAGAAGTTGTGGTTGTAAAGAGGTGGCCGTTCACAGAGGTTCCACTGTAGCATATTGGCTGTTACAGAGACGGTGTTGTTGTAGAGAGGTGGCCGTTCACGGAGGTTCGACAGAGGCACATTGGCTGTTACAGAGAGGGTGTGTTGTAGGTGGCCGTTCACAGATGTTCCACCGTAGCATATTGGCTGCTACAGAGAGGGTGTGGCTGTAGAGAGGTGGCCGTTCACGGAGGTTCCACTGTAGCATATTGGCTGTTACTGAGAGGGTGTTGTTGTAGACAGGTGTTCACGAGGTTCCACCGTAGCATATTGGCTGTTACAGAGAGGGTGTTGTTGTAGACAGGTGTTCGCGGAAGTTCCACTGTAGCATATTGGCCGTTACAGAGAGGGCGTGTTGTAGAGAGTTTGTCAGAGGTTCCACTGTAGCATATTGGATGTTACAGAGAGGGTGTTGTTGTAGGGAGGTGGTCACGGAGGTTCCACTGTAGCATATTGAATGTTACAGAGAGGGTGTTGTTGTAGACAGGTGGCCGTTCATGGAGGTACCACTGTAGCATATTGGCTGTTACAGAGGGTGTGTTGTAGAGAGGTGGCCGTTCACAGATGTTCCACTGTAGCATATTGGCTGTTACAGAGAGGGTGTTGTTGTAGAGGTGGCCGTTCACAGAGGTTCCACTGTAGCATATTGGCTGCTACAGAGAGGGTGTGGTTGTAGAGAGGTGGCCGTTCACGGAGGTTCCACTGTAGCATATTGGCGGTTACAGAAAGGGTGTGGTTGTAAAGAGGTGGCCGTTCACAGAGGTTCCACTGTAGCATATTGGCTGTTACAGAGAGGGTGTTGTTGTAGAGAGGTGGCAGTTCACGGAGGTTCCACTGTAGCATATTGGCTGTTACAGAGACGGTGTTGTTGTAGAGAGGTGGCCGTTCACGGAGGTTCGACAGAGGCACATTGGCTGTTACAGAGAGGGTGTGTTGTAGGTGGCCGTTCACAGACGTTCCACCGTAGCATATTGGCTGCTACAGAGAGGGTGTGGCTGTAGAGAGGTGGCCGTTCACTGAGGTTCCACTGTAGCATATTGGCTGTTACTGAGAGGGTGTTGTTGTAGACAGGTGTTCACGAGGTTCCACCGTAGCATATTGGCTGTTACAGAGAGGGTGTTGTTGTAGACAGGTGTTCGCGGAAGTTCCACTGTAGCATATTGGCCGTTACAGAGAGGGCGTGTTGTAGAGAGTTGGTCAGAGGTTCCACTGTAGCATATTGGATGTTACAGAGAGGGTGTTGTTGTAGGGAGGTGGTCACGGAGGTTCCACTGTAGCATATTGAATGTTACAGAGAGGGTGTTGTTGTAGACAGGTGGCTGTTCATGGAGGTACCACTGTAGCATATTGGCTGTTACAGAGGGTGTGTTGTAGAGAGGTGGCCGTGCACAGATGTTCCACTGTAGCATATTGGCTGTTACAGAGAGGGTGTTGTTGTAGAGGTGGCCGTTCACAGAGGTTCCACTGTAGCATATTGGCTGCTCTACAGAGAGGGTGTGGTTGTAGAGAGGTGGCCATTCACGGAGGTTCCACTGTAGCATATTGGCGGTTACAGAAAGGGTGTGGTTGTAAAGAGGTGGCCGTTCACAGAGGTTCCACTGTAGCATATTGGCTGTTACAGAGAGGGTGTTGTTGTAGAGAGGTGGCCGTTCACGGAGGTTCCACTGTAGCATATTGGCTGTTACAGAGAGGGTGTGTTGTAGAGAGGTGGCCGTTCACGGAGGTTCGACAGAGGCACATTGGCTGTTACAGAGAGGGTGTGTTGTAGGTGGCCGTTCACGGACGTTCGACTGTAGCATATTGGCTGTTACAGAGAGGGTGTTGTTGTAGACAGGTGGCCATTCACGGAGGTTTGACTGTAGCACATTGGCTGTTACAGAGAGTGTGGTGTTGTAGAGAGGTGGCCATTCACGGAGGTTCGACTGTAGTATATTGACTGTTACAGAGGGTGTTGTTGTAGACAGGTGGCCGTTCACAACGGTTCGACTGTAGCATATTGACTGTTACAGAGAGGGTGTTGTTGTAGACAGGTGGCCGTTCACAGAGGTTCCACTGTAGCAGAGAAATTTCACACGCCCCACACTCTCCTTAGTAATTAGTCTGTAATCCAGAGAGAAGGCACTATGCCATTACTGACTGGAAATAACGTTTAATTACAGCTATTATCAATCAAATTAATCACACTTGATTTGTCTAGCTAAAATGCCAGCTAGTGGTACAACGTTTCTGCCTAAAATAAATTGTTTGTTTTTTAGCCCATTACATGTGGAAACTCCATTTTTATAAGTACATGTATAAAAAAATCAAGGTTTTTCCACAATTCTTTTTGTTTCTCATCCGAAGTATATTTTGTGACGATTCATTTGAACCAGGGGCGGATCCAGCATTTGGGGAACGGGGGCCGCTGTCTAGTTGCGAAGGTAACTCTTGCAATCTACTCCCGTACGGGAGTAATTGCAAGAGTTACCGTTCGCAACTAGGGGGTTGTCCTATTTTTTAGCTCTTCGAAATGCACTTTCCTACGGCATTTAAATTCAACTGGGGGGGGGGGGGGGGGGGGGGGGGGGGGGGGGGGGGGGTGGGGGGGGGGGGTTGCAACCCTGGAACACCCCCCTCCAGATCCGCCCCTGTGAACCCTCTCATTATAGCACTTGATGGTAAGGCACATTTGTTTGGTGATATGACATAAACAGTAGCAAATTTTATTTTCATTTTACTTTATTTTATATTCATAACATCATAAACTGTCTGTCAGAGACCGTCATTTACTGTGTTATATAGTATTCTTTTAATACTACTGATTGATTAATTGATTGATTGGACTGGACTTTATGTCCATTCAACATGAAACTCATATACAGAGAACAATCTACCTACTACAGTGAAACCTCTCTAAGCCGGACACCCTGGGAGGTCCCCAGGGTGTCCGGCTTAGAGAGGTTTCACTGTAAATCAGGCATTTGATCATTCTGAGCCAAAGTTGTGTGTTATGCGATAACGAACAGAAAGTATCACCTCAGATAAATGACCAAGAAACTCATCAAAAACTAGAAATGGACGCTTGTCGACAAGCGCATGTGTATCCCTCTCCCCAGATACACAAGTAGTTTGAAAAAAGGGTGTTCGAGTTATGCTCCGGAGACAAAATCAGTGACGGAAAAAAGAAAGGGAGATAACTAAAAAATTAGTGATGCAAGAGTTGTCATTCTTGCATGACACACCTTTAGGGTTGTGGTCTATGCATGTGTGAAGTTTCATGAAAATATTCCAAATGGTGTTCGAGTTATGCTCCAGACACGAAATGTGTTCATAGAACACGGATGTCCCACATATCGCTTTGATAATAAATGAGGCCAAATTCCAAGTCAAAATTTTCTTTTACCTGAGAGTTAAAGTTTTTGAAGCACCAAGTATGTGACCTTGACCCTGGGCTTGGCGGGGGCAGGACAAACGTGGATTTGGCACAGGGCGGTAGAGGACCATTAGAGCAATGCATATATGAAATATGAAGCTGATCCGTGAAAGAAAACAGAAATTATAAGATATTTACCTGAGCGTTAAAGTTTTTGAAGCACTAAGTATGTGAAGTTTAACCCTGGGCTTGGCGGGGACGGGACGAACGTGGATTTGGCACAGGGCGGTAGAGGACCAATTAGAGCAACGCATATATGAAATATGAAAGTTGATCCGTGAATGGAAAGAAAAATTATAAGATATTTACCTGAGCGAAATTTAAAGTTTTTGAAGCATTAAGTATGTGATGTTAACCCTGGGCTTGGCGGGGGCGGGACGAACCTGGATTTGGCACAGGGCGGTAGAGGACCATTAGAGCAACGCATATGAAATATGAAGTTGATCCGTGAATGGAAAGAAAAATTATAAGATATTTACCTGAGCATTAAAGTTTTTGAAGCACCAAGTATGTGACCTTGACCCTGGGATTGGCGGGGGCAGGACGAACGTGGATTTGGCACAGGGCGGTAGAGGACCATTAGAGCAATGCGTATATGAAATATGAAGATGATCCATGAAAGAAAACAGAAATTATAAGATATTTACCCGAGTGTTAAAGTTTTTGAAGCACTAAGTATGTGACCTTGACCCTAGGATTGGCGGGGGCAGGACGAACGTGGATTTGGCACAGGGCGGTAGAGGACCATTAGAGCAATGCGTATATGAAATATGAAGATGATCCATGAAAGAAAACAGAAAGTATAAGATATTTACCCGAGCGTTAAAGTTTTTGAAGCACTAAGTATGTGACCTTGACCCTGGGCTTGGCGGGGGCAGAACGAACGTGGATTTGGCACAGGGCGGTAGAGGACCATTAGAGCAATGCGTATATGGAAATATGAAGCTGATCCGTGAAAAGAAAACAGAAATTATAAGATATTTATTTACCCGAGCGTTAAAGTTTTTGAAGCACCAAGTATGTAACCTTGACCCTGGGCTTGGCGGGGGCAGGACGAACGTGGATTTGGCACAGGGCGGTAGAGGACCATTAGAGCAATGTGTATATGAAATATGAAGCTGATCCGTGAAAGAAAACAGAAATTATAAGATATTAACCCGAGCGTTAAAGTTTTTGAAGCACCAAGTATGTGACCTTGACCCTGGGCTTGGCGGGGGCAGGACGAACGTGGAATTGGCACAGGGCGGTAGTGAACCATCAGAGCAATGTGTATATGAAATATGAAGCAGATCGGTCGAAGGATGAAGAAATTATGAGACATTTACCCGAGTGTTAAAGTTTTGTGACGGACGGACGGACGGGAGGACGGGACGCACGTTCCTACGAATGAATACTTGCCTGGGCCCGAAAGCAATTTTCACTGGCCCGAACAAATTATACAATTATTGACTAGTGAGCCATAGAATATCAGATTATATTCTATGGCTCACTAGTCAATAATTGTTTCATTATATGATAATAGTCTGTATATAGCACTTACGACCTTATGCTACTAGACAAAAATTTAAAAAGAATTTGAAAAAAAAAATTATTTTTTTTTAAAAAAAAATTAAAAATAATAATGCTTGCTACTGGAGCCCAGAATTTTTTTTTAATAGTCCTATATTTATCTACATATATCTGCACAGGTCCACATAATGCCACAATATTTTCAACACAGTATCCAATGTAGTAATTTACCTGTATAAATTACCCGTGGTCAACAGTGGTCAAGCACTGGACATCTGCACATGCTAGCCCATGCTAGCACATGGTTCTCCCAGTTTCTATTGTTCTCTCTACAGGTAAGGTGTACAGAGCACACGAGAAAAGGTGTACAGAGCAGACGAGAAAACGGGTCTTCATGCATTATTGTCCAGTTTGTAGAGTGCGCAAAACAAAAAAGGGAGATAACTCAAAAATTAGCTACGCAAGAGTTGTCATTCTTGTGCGCAACACACCTCCGGGTCGTGGTCTATGCATGTGTGAAGTTTCATGAAAATATTCCAAAGGGTGGTGGAGTTATGCTCCGGACACGAAATCAGTGCGAGAAACAAAAAAGGGAGATAACTAAAAAATTAGCTATGCAAGAGTTGTCATTCTTGTGCGCGACACACCTTCGGGTCGTGGTCTATGCATGTGTGAAGTTTCATGAAAATATTCCAAAGGGTGTTCGAGTTATGCTCCGGACAAGAAGTGTCTGCGGCAGACGCGGACACGCGGACGCGGACGCGGCGCGCTGTCAAATCCATAGTATCCCCCGACGGAGTCCGGGGGATACAATAAGATCACATGTGTTTTCTTGGTGTCCGATTTAGAGGGGTTCCACTGTAGTATATGGGGGTGAGTACTGGACACTCAACAGTAAAATTACTATAAAAACTCTGAAAGGCATTAGCCTTTTCTGATGCCAGGTACCCTCACTAAACGGTAATTGACTGGATTATACACTAATTTCCTATGTTGTAACATGCTCACTTGTGGCAGTGACTGGAGAAATGGGGCTTATGGGATTTGTGACTACTGTCTGTTCCACGTTTTGCTCCCGACGATCTTTTGACCATTGCACACATTAAATCTTAAAATATTTAAACGTAAGTACTTTTTCATCAATAATAAAAAAATCACCATCCCGAAAAAAATATTGATTTTATTGTGAAAAAACTATTTTCCTATTATTTCCAAGCTATCTAGCCAGGTTTTGGAGTAAATTTCCAAACGTTTTTTTTTTTTTTTTTAAATTAATATTTGATGGAATTTCATCAAACAAAATTTTTGTGGGAGGGTAACTTTTTTGTTATTGATGAAAAAGTTCTTACATTTAAATATTTTTAAGATTTAATGTGTTTAATGGCCAAAAGTTCATCGGCAGAAAAACGTGGAACAGACAGTAGTGTAGCTCCCATAGCGCACTCCCGTAGCCTGAAAATGACCCTATATTGCTTGTTAGAAGCGTCACAGATCTTTCATTGATGGAATGGCACAGTGCAGATGCAGATCAGACTATGCGGATGCACAGGCTGATCTGGATCTACGCTGATCGCAAAACCGATAAGCCCCATTGCTCCAGTCACAGCCAAATAATAAAGAGAGTTGAACATGTGTCTGTAATGAAACAACAAACAAATCTTCAATAACATTTCTGCTTGATTATGTCCCACATGGACAGACAAACCATGCTTACATATAAAACTCAACATTCAGACACCAACCGGAGTAAATTATGCGAAGTGCACCTGCGTTCTGGCACACATCCAAACCAGATATAGGTGCAGTGAGGCCTGTGATGTTTCGAAGACATCCAACTTGGAGAGATCAAAAACAACCAACAAATCCACACTGGTGCAATACGATCATGTCGGATACTTCATGTTACATTCTAACAAAACACACAAGCAAACTGTGTAGCCCCAGATCAGACTGCTCGTTCGAGCAGTCGGGGCTACACAGGTTGCCGATATATTAGATATTCCCCAAATGATCTGTTTTCCCGTGACGGGCTGGGAAAATGGATTTTCTGGCAGTAGACAGAATCAATAACCAGGCAGACTTGCATGTAGTTTCTCCACTCCCAAGAAAACGCAACTAGGCCTGCAAAAATATGTTGCCGTGCAGACAACCACATCATACATATACATTTAACCCTTTCACCCCTAAGTAACTGGAATGTATTTTGATAAGTTAATTTGGCAACCAATCCAACCGTAACAAAATCATTTTCAGACTAGTCCATTTATGAAAAGGGTATGTTTTTTTGTTCAAGTTTGTCCGCATTGCTCAGTTGTAATGGGTAGGTTTCGTCGTTTTGGTTTTGTCATACCTGTAATAGTAGTAGGCTTATGGAGAGGGAGGTTGATTGATTGATGGATGAGTGGGTGGATGGAATAATTTGTGTGTTTAGTTTAAACAATATTTATTTCAGATTATGGCAAGTGAGATATATACAGAGCTCCAGTTAAGGTGCATAATTTGACCAACTTGGGGTGAAATTTTGTTATTTCTTCATCAAAAATGGCAAGTTGGGAGTCCTTTAGAATCGTCTCATTGAGACGATTCTAAAGCACTCCCAACTTGCCATTTTTGATGGAGAAATAAGAAATTTACCTCCAAATTACGCACCTTAACTGGAGCTCTGTATATATTCTTCTCCCGATGTGAATTCTTCTCCTGGGTGTTAGGGTCGAGGGATGGATGGATTGTTTTATTGACTGACTGGTTTGATTGATTGATTGAGGTTTTACACTTGTTCAACAGCAAGGTCATACACCGACACGATTGCACCTGTAAGGCACTGAAATTACTGACACCTTTAAGATCACATAGTGGAATCATGAGGAGTACTTTTACTGACTGAATGGTCAGTGCCATAGCCACGTTGAGGTGCACTGAGGCAACAGCCTCGGTGATATTTTCTGGACTTCTTATGTTTTTAATTTGTTATGCTTTCATCATGAAAGCATATCATATCGTGACTTGAATTGTGAACATGTAATGTTATGCCTCTGTGTTTGTCCCATGGGGACAAGCCCCCAGTAGCAAATATCATCAATTATTCTGCCATTCTCAATGATTTCATTCAAAAGAGCAAAATAATTAGTATTATGTTGTTGAACAAGGTTATCTAAAATACATCAGGAAATACGATGTAGATTTCAAAAAAATATTGTGGGGGGGATGCCTCGAGCCCCCATACAAACTCCCTCGATTTGCTACGCCAACACGGACAAATGCTATTGTCTCGGTGTTTTAGACGCTCTGGCTACACCACTGATGGTGAACAGTGCGGACCCCGATCAGACTGTGTGCATGTGTGATCTGACCTAGGTCTGCACTGGTCACAATGCCACAATCCCCATTTCTTTTGGCATAACCAGTTAATGCCAGGCAGCATAAATAAGCTACATGTTCAGGAATTACATGAACTACAATGTATTTCCAGAACACCTTGCTCATTTATATTATACACTGTTCAAGATTTGATTGATTGGGTTTTTACGCCAGTTCAATGGCGAGGTTATATACAGACAGAAATGCACCTGTATGGGGAAGCACTGTACAGTCAGCATGAAATCACAACAGAAACTTTCAGCACACGATTACAATGTCCTGATCCAGTGCCAGGCACTTTGTGTAGCTGCTGAACAAGGAGCACGCTCCTGTAGCCTGATAACGATCTATATGCTTGTTATAAGCATGACGGGTGTTCCATTGATGGAATAACAAACAGTGCAGATCCTGATCTGACTGTGCAGATGCACAGGCTGATCTGGATCTACACTGGTTGCAAAACCCATATCCATTTCTCCTGTCACAGCCACATATTGTGTCGAAACTGAAAGTAGATGGGTTTAACGTCCCATCAACAGTTAGGTCATATAGAGACGGGACCACAGTTTAACGTCTCATCCAACAGACCAGTGGGATGGAAACACTATGACAGTATTTTTGATGCCCAAGGCGAGGTTTGAACCCACGACCTCCGGAGTGGGTGTCCGGTGTTCTAACCCCTAGGCCACAACCCATCCCTTGTATCTGTCCAACCTTCACATACCTGCCGGACTGCTGGTCTGCCTCGCACTGCTCAGTTTCGCGGCAACATTGGGCGCGGCATTCATCGCGACATCTTTATTCGTACTGCGGATCTCTTCTGTGAGGTCATTGCACCTGCTGCCATGGCAACAACAGAAGTTGACGGTCAAATTGGGACTAAGCCTCGAGTTGGTTGACGATTCAAGCGTACACCGTCGGTCACTGCATGTATTTGGTCCAGGAGGAACCAACCAACACCCTGAAAGTGAAAGTGAATGTGTTTAACGTCCCAGCAACAGGGAAGGTCATATAGAGATGAGACTAGTTTAAAGTCTAATCCCACAGACCAACTGCTATGTAAATATTTTGCACGCCTAGGGTGAGGATTGGACTCACAATCTCTGGTATTGAAGTCCAATGTCATATCCCCTAGGCCACGGCCAATCTCTGAAAATAGTGCAGAGCTCCAGATAAGGTGTGTATTCGCATATTTTACACACTTATTTTAGCAGAATACGTATTGATTATCAAAAGTGGGAGAACAAAATACTCACAGCAATGTGAAAATACCCATTGATTTTCAAATTGAGTCGTGAAAATACTGTAACAATGTTGAAAGTTTACTTAGTTCAGCTGCAAAAAGAAATGCTTTTTACAGCTGAAATAAGTGAAATTTTAAATTTGTTTTATTTCTTTAATCATTTGTTCCCATTTAATAAGGAAGAAAATCTATAATACATTTGTAAAAGTAAAATACGTATTGAATTGGAAATCTGGGGGTATAATACTCTTTAGATACAAAACTTATCTGGAGCTCTGATAGTCAGGACAGTCTGTGAGACAATCACAGAAACAGGCTTCAATTTTTTAAGTGAGTCGGGCGTGATTAATGCAGGTTTTTCACACAATTTTAAATTCTACATTTAATACAGTGCAACATGCAAACATACAATACATCTTTAATGACCAGATGCCATTGCTAAATTACACCCCTCATTTGGAATGTCAAGGCTTTACTAAACATGGCTCCATTACAAGATGCGGTTGCTGCAGCTAGCATGGAACTCCAAACGAGTGGAACAAACACTTTAACGCAGAACTGATGGATGCATAGATGGACATACTTCCGAGTACATAACTCTAATTACATTTCATTACACTGAATTACATAAGCATTATGAACCGAGTAGCCCTGCACATTTAAACTAAAAACTAAAACTAAATGCTAGTACGCCCATTTTACTGTGTAGTGTGGTGTAGCAATATAGTGGCAACCTGTTGCCTATAAAGCAGAAAACGTGCAGCTGGGATGGACAGGTGGAGCGCCGTGGCGCAATGGTTAGTGTGTCGGACTACTGATCTAAGGGTCGTGGGTTCGAGCCTGACTAGTGGCGTGCGTTGTGTCCTTGAGCAAGACACTTTATCCACACTGCTCCAGTTCACCCAGCTGTAAATGGGTACCGATAATTCGTAGTTGCTCTGTAAATACGAATTACCGGCTTCTCTCAAAAATCTCTACCTCCGTTCTTTCTCCCATTCTTGGGAGACGGCATGCAAGGTCCTAGAGCCAGTGCCACCGTTAAATATAAGCTAAAAACAAAAGAAGAAAAAATGGGATGGACAGTGTACGTCAGGGCGTTCAGATGTCAGTGTATTCAACATGTCCATAGCTCTGTAAGCGGATTCAGAAAAGGTTTTCAGAGTCCAGTAGCCTATTTCACCAACATTACAAAGTATACTTATCTAGCAAAGTATACTTTGAAATAGAAATTTTCAATTTTAGGATAAATTAATTATTTTTTTATTATACTGAATTTATTACATTATCACAGCCATTTTGGCTGTGATAATGTAATAAATTCAGTATAATAATTCTGCATTCTTTTAATCATCAAATATATGCAGTCGTTTGTTCTATATGACATAATGCATTTCGGGGAAATGTAAATGATTACTCCCTCAAAGTATACTTTGCTTGAAAAGTATACTTAATTTACAATGTTGGTGAAATAGGCTACAGAAATGAAACTGCTTGATTTCAAGAGGCTAGACCATATTCCAAAATATTTTTTAACATAACTATCTAAGCATGACTGAATACACAAATGATAACAAAATGCTGTATCAGACATCGACACCGATGCACTTTTTTATAGTACTTTCTGAGCACGTTGTCCAAATTAACTCTTTCACTCCTAAGTAAATGACATGGATTTTGATATGTTAATTTTGCAATCAATCCAATCGTCACAAAATGATTTTCAGACTACATAATATGAAAATTACTGTCAAAAAGTGCAGATCCTGATGAGACGGCTCGTCACGAGCCGGCTCATCTGGATCTACACATTTTGCCAATACCACTACACAGTTCTGTAGTGTTGAAAGTGTTAATTGACCGAGACAGCAGCTCAGTCTCGACCAACCAAACTTCCTGATTTTTAGCACGAGTATGGAGAACGTGCTGAGAAATTGCTACAAGCACATGGCATGTGAGCATCAGCCACACAAACGTACCTTGTTTCATGATCTTAAGCTTGCCGTGTGCCGTTGGCAGCCAGAGGTTATAGCAGTAACCAACATCCTGTGAACTGTCGCACTGTTCGTAGCCATTTCTGACAAATGTTCCGCGGCCCGACAACCGTTGCTGTGACAACGCGCGGGCCAGACCAGGGTCTATGGTGGACGTGACCGTGACGTTCGAGGGCAGGCCAGTGTCGTCGTTCTTGTATTCGCAGAACACAGCCTCGGTAGGGGCGCCATCTGTGCCTGTAACAACAACAACCACAATAATAACGACAACAACAACAGTGAAAACAGAAAATAGTGGGCGCTTTTCATAGTAACTCGTGGGTAGCAACTTGAGTAACACAAGTACCAATGAAACAAGCAGAGTTCCCACTCGAGTTAAATAATTTGAACCTTGTAACTCGATTCAAACCATGTGGTGGGTTACTAGGAGTTCCAACTCAACGTCGCAGCAACAACTATGGTCATATAGAGACGGGACCTCAAGACATCAAGTGTAATTGTAATTACAATGACCTCTAACGGGCAAAGTGTAACTACCGTAAAGATTCTAATAGACGCCCATGCTCTAATAGACGCCCACCCCCCACTTTTTACGTTGAAAATGACACATTTTTTGGCCGATTTTCACGAAATTAGTGCCTCTAATAAACGCCCAGTACCGACTTGAAACAAAATCGGAGCTAATTGTCAAATTAGATTTTTTTTCTTTCCATTATTTCGAAAGCAACTTCCTTTAAAATCGGGGAAAAAACATAATTGCTACTTTCACTTTCAAAAGCGGAAGCGAAATTCGACTGTTTCCGGTGTCACAGTAAATTCCTCATCAGCAGTAGCTATTTGCACGGACACAGGGTGATCAGAATTTACACGGTTACGGAGACGCCATTTTCAAAGCATCTCAAACCCGACAGATCCGAAACGCTGACGAAACGTCCGTAGGCGTAAATCTGATCAGCATTAATGATTGACGCTGTCTTGATATACATTACCATTGAATTTAACATTTCTACCGACTGTACCATAATGACCAGAGTGGGCAGAAACGTCTTGGCCCAAATGTTTATAAACTGACAGACAGTACAATCAAGTCTGGCGTTTGAGAGCAACGTCCCTTAGTTATGTTTTTGTTCAGATAGCAGAACATCGTATATTTGTTTTATCATTTTCCCTTTGCTGAATAACACTTGCCTCTATTAAACGCCCACCCTGGACTTCGGAGCCAGTGGTGATTCTAATAGACGCCTGGGTGTCTATTAGAATCCTTACGGTATTTACTATCTCATTACTCTGGTTACATGATTAAATCAGGAAGCTTGATTGGCCAATCAAACTGTGTGATTTTGAGTATGAATTTCGAGAACAAGATCAGAAAATCTAGTACCTAAGTGCTAAGATCACATAGAGATGTGACCTCAGTTCCAAGCCTTATCCAACAGTCATGTAGAATGGAAATACCTTGAAAGAAAGTAGGGATTGAACTCCAGTACAGAGGACCGTTTCACTAAACTTCGTACAACTAAAATGTTCGTAAGTGCAAAATTATGATTTCACATTAACAATGTTTTTTTGTAAACAATTATTGGATTTACATTTATTAAGCATAGGCTGCATATGCAGCCTATGCTCAATAAATGTAAATCCACCAATTGGAATTTCCAGACATCCTGGACTTACGAACATCTTAGTCGTACAAAGTTTAGAGAAACGGGCCCCTGGGGTCTAGCACTCTACAACCAGCCCATCACTCACAGTGAAATCTAACTAAAGGTTGGTCTGCACACATATTTTAACTTTACAATGCAGCACTTTACAAACATGATTTGACAGCACTTTAGAATAATTTCCATTGTGAAGTGCTGTCAAATCATGTTTTTATTGTTAAAAAAAAAGAAGTCAAAATATGAAACAACAGCAGATGACAATTTATGTTTCCCTGCATTGTAAGGGTTAAGGTCAAGGGACATCACTACATTATAGCATACATTCTACTTCGCATTGTCAGTTTCTTGTCAAATGCAAGATGAGGTGAAACTGGCCGACTAATTGGCCTCTCCACGTGTCATATAGGACACAGTAACAAGGCATGCATGTCATGCATACATCCCATCACATTTATGAAGCAATTATCTTTGAATTAAAGGACAATCATGTATAGAACAGGGGCGCGTTTCACTAAACTTTGTACGACTAAAATGTTCATAAGTGCAAAATTATGATAGTCTGTAAATTTCACATTAACAATGTTTTCTTGTAAACAATTATTGGATTTACATTTATTAAGCATAGGCTGCATATGCAGCCTATGCTCAATAAATGTAAATCCACCAATTGGAATTTCCAGACATCCTAAATTTGCACTTACGAACATCTTAGTCGTACAAAGTTTAGTGAAACGGGGCCCTGGGGTCTAGCACTCTAAAACCAGCCCATCACTCACAGTGAAATCTAACAAAAGGTTGTCTGCACACATATTTTAACTTTACAATGCAGCACTTTAAAAACATGATCTAACAGCACTTTAGAATCATTTCCATTGGAAATGATTCTAAAGTGCTGTAAAATCATGTTTTTATTGTTAAAAAAAGTAAAAATATGAAACAACAGCAGATGACAATTTACATTCCCCCCCCCTCGCATTCTAAGGGTCAAGGTCATGGGACATCACTACATTATATCATACATTCTACTTTGAATTGTCAGTTTCTTGTCAAATGCAAGATGGGGTGAAACTGGCCGACTTGTCATATAGGACACAGTAACAAGGCATGTATGTCATGCATACATCCCATCACATTTATGAAGCAATTATCTTTGAATCAAAGGACAATCATGTATATACCGGTAGTACAGGGGCGCGTTTCACTAAACTTTGTACGACTAAAATGTTTGTAAGTGCAAAATTATGATAACCGGTAAATTTCACATTAACAATGTTTTCTTGTAAACAATTATTGGATTTACATTTATTAAGCATAGGCTGCATATGCTCAATAAATGTAAATACATGTACATCAATTTCAATTTCCAGACATTTCTAAATTTGCACTTACGAACATTTTAGTCCTACGAAAATTAGTGAAACGGGCCCCAGGTCCTTAACCCTAATAGACAGCTATCTTAATTCTTTTGTTGTCTGCTGTTTATTTTATATTTTCCATTTTTATCATCAAAAACATGCTTTGACAGCATTTTAGAATAATTTGCAACATGCTGACAGCACTTCAGAATCATTTCCATTGTAAATGATTCTGAAGTGCTGTCAAACCATATTTGTATTGAGAAATAAGGCAAGATATAAAAGCAACAACAGACGACAATTGTTGTGAGTAGTGGTCTAAGGGTTAAAACAATTTTATAAAGTATATTATAAAATTTCATGATGAAAATGAATCTACGTCCATGGAACTGTTTGATTTTGAGTCCAAGTTTTGAATACACAGTTTTATGAACCTTAGAATGCTGTTGCTTTATATTTCAACTTCTAGCCCAATAAAAACATGGTCTCAAAGCACTTTAGAATCATTTCCATTGGCATATGTAGCTATGCAAACTTGTCTGGGCCTACCCAAGTTGTAATGGCAATAAATCTCGTTTCGTCAGATTGTGAGATAATAGTATGTGCATTATAATGCTTGGTATAATTGACAAACACAGGATAGGGAAAGGCCAAGTGCATTGGCTGGCGTGACTTCGGTTTATAATTACCAACAGGAAACAAAGCCTGTGTTATCAGAGCAGACTATCTATTACAGTCAAAACAAACATGCATTGACTGATGTAGGTTACACCATACTTAAGCATTCAAGCCGTATTATCTGTGACCTTTGGTATTGTTATCCGACTGATCATTGAACAGACACAATGTGTCTGCTGTGGTGGTGGATAAGTCTACGGTCATGACAAGCCTTATATGGGCAAAATGGCAAAATTAACCCTTAGGCTGATATCTTTTTTTTTTTGCCGTCTGCTGTTTATTTTCTACTTTCCATTTTTATCATCATATGCTACACATAACAATTGTCGCCTGCTGCTATTATGCCTTACTTCTCAATATAAACATGGTTTGACAGCACTTTAGAATCATTTCCATTGGAAATGATTCTAAGAGTGCTGTCAAACCATGTTGTTGATGAGAAAAATGGAGAATAGAAAATAAACAGCAGACGACAAAAATTAATGTAGCAGTGTAAGGGTTAAGACATCTGTGCCAATTACAAACCCATTACAACCAAAGGGTACATGTGCGTTGCTAAATTTGCATCCCCATATGTGTAAAGACGTTTGCGACCATCACTGACCCAGATCAGCCTGCACATGCGCGCAGTCTGAACAGGGCCTATGCTGGTTGCCATTCTGTGAATTGGAGACCGTTTACGCCCAACGTTTTGATCAGTTTATATTGACTTTTTGCTTCAGGATCTACAATGGCTGTTGAGAAGGATCTTCAATATTTCAAGACGCCGTTGCGGTAGATTCTTGTTAGCGGTGCTGCGCTTTTAGTCATTAAGTAAAACAGGGTTACGGCCCTTGTGTATCGCTTTCGCCATTTGCATGAAAAAAGTGTTAAGTTAGCGTTTTTCGGAAGTTACATCGCCCACATCGCAACAATGGCCACACATCTTTGTCAAATCGGTGGATCCATCTCGAGCATGTCTTGTCATATGATCAATGCAAACCCTGGACATTTTCAAGAATTACCAGCAGGATACATTACTGTAGTATCTGTAGCCGATTTCATCAAAATTACAAAGTATACTTTCCTAGCAAAGTATATTTTGAGGGAGCAATCTCCTGACAATCTACAAGTAGTCGGGAAATCGGTCGAGTTTGAGAAAATAAAAGATAAACTTGCGATGGAATTTATACTTTAGCCCGTTCAACATTAGCATAGTGCTTGCAAACAGTGTAGATCCGATGAGCCGGCTCATAACGAGGCGTCCCATCAGGATCTGCACCTTTTATGGATATTTTATTATTTACAAAAACAATACCCCTTTCTGATTTCTGGAATAGACGGAACAATAACATACGAGTGCCCATATTCCAGTTACTTAACCCTTTCATGCTGAGGATACACCATTATATTTTCCTTCTATGCGCTCAGAAGTATGTGTCACAACCACCATTCAGAAAGGAATGGGCGAAAGGGTTAACCCTTTCAACACCAAGTAACTTAATAGGATGTTCCATGCCAATGTTTCACGCTATTTCATTGGTCCATTCAAATTTTCAGGCTATTCCATTCTTCAGAAAGAGAAATTTTTTCAAATTTGATAACTATTAACAAACAGTGGAGATCCTGATGAGACGGCTCGTTACGAGCCGGCTCATCTGGATCTGCACTGTTTTCAAACATTGTCTCTATAGAGGTCTGTGGTGTTGAAAGGGTTAACATATAAATAAATATATACATAAAAGGATTCTTTAGCAAAGATTGCCTTTTGATTAATGGAATAATTTTAAATTTAACCCTTAAACCGCTATCTAAATTGTTTGTCGTCTGCTGTTTATTTTCTATTTTCCATTTTTATCATCAAAAACATTTTGACAGCACTTTAGAATAATTTACAACATGCTTTGACAGCACTTTAGAATCATTTCCATCGGATGATTCTGAAGTGCTGTCAAACCATGTTTTTATTAAGAAATAAGGCATGATATAAAAGCAACAGCAGACGACAATTGTTATATGTAGGGGTCTAAGGGTTAACATTGAATGTGTTGTCAACTTTCGGCTCAAAATGTTTGTAAGAATATCAGAGATAAGTTTTTCACCGAGTAAGCAGTAAACGGTGTATACACTCATCTGACTGTGCAGGTGCATAGGCTGATCTGAGGCTACATTAACTCTTTGCATGCTAGCGGTGAAAATAACATCCACCAAGTTACGAGTATGTTTCTTATTTCTCTCCGTAAATATGTCCGGAGGACTCGATTCTAATGAAATTCCAAGACATATTCATGATATTTATTGGGAGAAATAAAAGAAGCTATAATGAATTGACGTCTGGTATCTTTTAACTATTTATAGCTGACTAATTTCCCAGCATGCAACGAGTTAAAACTTTACAAGGATTACAAGCAACCATGTACGGAAGCCCATTAGGGCCACTTCACTTTTTTTTATCTTTTCTTGAATTTTCATGATACTTTCTTGAATTTTCGAGATCTTTTCTTCAATTTTCATGTTACTTTCTTGAATTGTCAAGATCTTTTCTTCAATTTTCAAGATCTTTTCTTGAAAATTGAAGTTCTTTTCTTGAATTTTCAAGATCTTTTCTTGAAAATTCAAGAAAAGATCTTTAAAATTCAAGAAAAAGAACTTGAAAATTAAAGATTTCAAGATGTTTTCTTGAATTTTCAAGTTCTTTTCTTTTTTCTTTTCTTGAATTTTCAAGTTCTTTTCTTGAATTTTCAAGATCTTCTCTTGAAAATTCAAGAAAATATCTTGAAAATTCAAGAAAAGAACTTGAAAATTCAAGAAAACATCTGGAATAAATGGAAATTAAAAAAAAGTGAAGTGGCCCTAATGGGCTTCCGTAAGCATGAGAGCACTTGTACAAATGCTTTCATTGGAATGGATGAATGTGTAAACGTGCTAACTGAACAAGCAGGCTATGCTCGTTGTCCAAAAGGAATTTTTGAGACATTTCCACATGACATGTTACAAAACTAGATAAATAACATACAGATAATACAACTCAAACATGAGGTATTCGTGATTTTATATCTAAGAAGGACATAGTAAAAATCAATGATAACCGTAAAAGATTTATATGACTGTAAATGATTTGTAAGTCATATTATAACATAAAATGGGATTTTGCTGTGTGACAACACAGTGTAGCCAGAGCTCCAGATAAGGTGTGTATTGGCATATTTTACGCACTTATTTTAGCAGAATACGCATTGATTATCAAAAGTGGGAGTACAAAATACTCACAGCAATGTGGAAATATGCATTGATTTTCAAATTGAGTAGTGGAAATACTGTAATAAAATTGAAATTTACTTAGTTGTGCTGCAGTGTTTGCTTTTTGCAGCTCAAATAAGTGAATTTTTAAATTTGTTTTATTTTTTTAATCATTTGTTCCATATTTATTAAGGAAGAAAATGAATAATACATTTGTAAAAGTAAAATACGCATTGAATTTGAAATCAGGGGGTATAATACTCTTTAGATACAAAACTTACCTTGAGCTCTGGTGTACCGGTATGTAATATGCTAGTGTAAAAATATGTAAATGAAATGGCTACAGAAAATATGTTGGATTATCAGTATGGCTTGGGCCATCCTTAAAAATTTGTTTGCTTCTTGTAACCCGACCCAGAATTTTAGAAATGGGTCGGTCGGTAGGCAATTTCTTCTTTTTTTTCTGTCACATGACATATTGAATTTAAAAATTATTAATATTAAAAAGGTACAATATTTTAACACTTGCATTGCAAGTGTTAAAAAATAATTTTTAAATTCAATATTGCAAATCTTGCAATAAAAGTATGTCAATTGCTGTATGTGTTGTTGTATGAACATGTATGCCATTTAGGGCCAGAGATTATATTAACCCTTTTAACCCACTGTAGCACTAAATTGAAAAAAATAAATAAAAAAAAAATAATTGTAAAAGAAATAGTAAAAAATAAAAAATAAAAAAATTGTAAATGAAATTACAATAAAAAAAATTGGGTCGCACCGTTTTTAGCGGGTCGGTCGGGTTACAGGAAACGGAGATATAATTATGGATGGCCTTGTATGGATTGTATGGTGCTATGCTTATGCAATGACTAGAATGTAACATTTGTGTTGACATAATATGACATTTATTAAACGTGTGGACTGCTTTCTTATGAAACTAGTGATCTTGTTTACCCCTATTCATCCTGATAATACATAATATTTCTGACCGAAATATTTTTCTTTCTTTTTTTTATACTCATTTGAATCATCGTCACAACGTATACTTTAACTGACAAATGAAGAAATTGTAAAATAAAAATAAATGTTTGTAAGTTTAGATACCTGTGAATGGGTAGTCCACATGAAATGTGTTACCCCTTAGACTGCTACTCACAACAATTATCTGTTGCTTTTATATCTTGCCTTATTTCTCAATAAAAACATGGTTTGACAGCACTTCAGAAACATTTCCAATGGAAATTATTCTGAAGTGCTGCCAAAGCATGTTGTAAATTATTCTAAACTGCTGTCAAAGCATGTTTTTGATGATAAAAATGGAAAATAGAAAATAAACAGCCGACGACAAAAAAATTAAGATAGCGGTCTAAGGGTTAATAAATGTCATATTAAATCATCATTCATGTAAGTTCATCTATTTATAATAGCCAATTGGAATAAATGTGATTAATTTTGGTCCTCACAATAAAGTGGCTGTTTGCCATTGCAGTCAATATACATGTATGCCTAAATCTCCCCTGGGTATAATTGTCCGGTTGTGAGAAATTCTACTGTAATTGAGCAACCAGAGCACTCCATCTGCTTTGCAATCAGCAACATACATGATCACCAGGATATACATGCACAATAATGAACCCATAAAATTGAAGCAGACATTTTTTGGTGTGTCTGGTTTAGAGATGTTTCCCTGTGCTATATTCACCGACAATAGTAGATGTAATTTGTTGACAAAATGGTAAACAGTGTATGCCTAAATCAGAGTGTATGACTGTGCAGGCAGATCAACAGCTACACTGGGTGAAAACATAAGAAAGAAGTTCTGATCAACCAGTCGTGCCTGCTAGAATCCCAAATGTGGTTTGCACATTTTCTGCCCCTGGCGGCTGTGAATAATTCAGACTCCAGACATTCAATATATTTGTGGTCGTGACTGGAGAAGTGGGGCTTATGGCCTTTGCGACCAGTGCAGAAGACCCAGATCAGACTGCACATACGCGCAGTCTGATCTGGGTCTTCTGCACTGCTCGGCATTCGGTGAGTAAAACAACCAACCATGCTTGTAATGAACAGAATATCAGGCTGCAGGAGGGTGCTGACGGGTCAGTAAGTGATTTCACCAAAATCGCTAAATGCACTAATCTAGCTAAGTGCACTTTGATGTAGTAATTTCCAATTTAAATGTATAAATTAATAATTCCCGCACACAAATATTTACACAATTCCCTAACATTTGATTGGTCCGTTGCAAGTCTCCGTCCAAAATTTATATCCCAGTAAACTCCATGCCAAACTACTTTCCGTAACCGTCAGGCGCAGTTAAAATAATTCTTAAGAAAACGGAAAATAAACACATTTTCTTAATGAATTTATTTCAAATGCTGGAATTATAAGGAATGAATGGCCTCTTTGTGGAATTTATCGGGGATATAAACTTGGAAAAGTCGCGGGAATACTGGACGAGGTCTTTCCAAAAAATTACAATTTTCGAAAAAAAATAATAAAAAAATTCCACAAAAAGGCCATTCATTCCTATAATAAATATTACATTCAGAATACACCTTTATGGATATGAAATTTGATTTTTCTTATTTCTCAAAGAAAGTATATGTTGTGAACACTCATTTGAACCGTCTCGACAAGGTGGTTCAAATGGTGGTCACGACATATACTTCTAAGCACATAACGAAGAAAATATTTAGAATTTTTCACACACAAAATGACATATCCTCAGCATGAAATGGGTTAACCAAATCACCAGCTGTGGTAGTAATGTAGTACACACACAAATTTAATGCTACATCATTTTAATCATCAAATATAAACAGCCATGTGTTTTATGTGAAATAATGCATTTTAGTACAAAGACCAAAAAATTACTCCCTCAAATTGTATATAGCTGTGCTCCAGATAAGCTTTGTGTCTAAAGTGTATTATACCCCCTGATTTCAAAATCATTGCGTATTTTACTTTTACAAATGGATTATTGATTTTTTTCATTACTAAATAGCGAACAAATGATACAAAAAATATAACAAATTGAAACATTCACTTAACACACCCGTTATCCGGAGATACGCAACTAGGGGAGGAGAACATGGAAAGGGGAACGCACAAACTAGTGGGAATTTGGAGGGTTTGTAAAATTAGCTAAAACAATATATTTTATGCATGATCAGAACAATGTGAGCTTGCAACGTTGAGGAAGAATGATTGAAGCACATGTAGCAAAAATATTGAGCTCGAACGCCGTCGTAAAAGTTGAAAATTTATAAATTCAATATAGGATTTTATTTTTTTGTCATTTTTGTTTAAAAAATCGTCTTTCCTGCACCAATCGTATGCTTTTCAGCACTATCAGGCATACAGTTATGTTTGCTGATCATTTACACTGATACCTTGAAAGCGACAGCGACCAGGATCTTCTGATAAAAAAATGGCGGCCGTTTTATGCACCGTGGTATAGCACAAAATGGTGCACAAAAATAAACTGGGACTGGAGGACACAAATTGGGGGACGAGTGCACACAAACTGTGGAACGCGCTGCACAGAAAATGCCAATATACGTGGGTTTTAAGTTGCAAATTCACGTATGTATTTACAAAAATATTATATTTGCAGACGAGGATCCACGAATATTTACGCAGGGGCCGGTCCAAATGTGTCTGTAAGGAATTTATCAAGCAAGTTTTTAATCAATATTCACCACAATTATGCATTGTTTTAGTAAGTTCGCTGTTCAATGCAGGCTTCTTTAGCAGCGCTCGTTTATTAATGGGCGAGCAGAGCCTCATTTCGTATTTCAATCAGTAAACCCGTTTAATACATATCACACATTAAACCATAGGTCACCACCTAAACTTGGAGGAAACCCGGAGTACCCGGAGAAAGACCACAGCAAGCTTGCACGGCATATGACAAGTCGACATGATTTCATCCGCAGAATTTCGGAGGGTCGCCATAAAGTTTTGTCCGCGATAACCAATCCATCGATTCACAAGTGCATTCGTTCGTCCTACGACCATTCCGTCCGTCATAGAATGTTTGTGACGCAATCGTTGTTGTTTCTGTAGCACCCACTGTTTGTCGGAGAGCACCGTCATGTGTATATACAACATATAAACACCATACTTATACTAAGTAACACTGCAATTGTATTGTATGTATATATATTCCTCCGGTGTCCTCGGAGCACCCTCGTCCTAGCGAGATATCTCTTTATTTCCCATCACCAAGGGTAACTGCGGTACGTCTTATCTGTGTACATTGTACCATCTAGACAGTCACCATGCATGTATTACATGTGTGTAAAATATTTACACGATCACCACCACAAAGTGTCTTGCTCAAGGACACAACACGCCGGCTCCGACCGCGTCTCGAACCTGCGCAGTTCGGGGACCTCCGATCCACAGTCCATCTCGCTACACCCATAGGCCACTCGCGCTCCAGCATCACTGTCTTTACCGGTGGAAAGTTCTTAAACTTGTGGCGGTGGGTGCTCTATGTGTGTTTTGCAGCCCGCTGACGGACTGTGCAGTATCTCAATTGCAATGAGAGTCGGTCCTTATTCCGGGATAATTCCGACTGGAATGTGTCGCTATCTGCCTCGAGAATACACAGGACACTCTCATTATGGTTATCATTGCCAAACGTCTTGCTAACGCCAATGATAATAAGATTGAGTTGCACCTTCAGGCCGGATCCAGGGGGGTGGGGGCGTGAGAGGCGTACGCCCCCCCCCCCCCATATTTTTGACGAAGCAATGATTTTTTTTATTCAGATTAGAAAAGGCTATCAGTATTCTGTTCTCAAATGCCAGGAAAATGCATCAGAGACACTCAAATTTTCTAAATTTTCTGGGGGAGGACCCCCATACCCCATCTCACCCACGGCCCCCCCTTTCTCCAAATCCAGGATCCGGCCCTGACCTTGGCTGCACTACTTCGCCTGGTCATCGATTAGCATGGTTAACTCAGTTCCGCATGGTTGATTCTCCCAAACCCCGTGCTTCAAGTTATAAACGAAGTGTGGTGCGAGTTTAGGTGGTGACCTATGGTTTAATGTGTGATATGTATTAAACGGGTTTACTGATTGAAATACGAAATGAGGCTCTGCTCGCCCATTAATAAACGAGCGCTGCTAAAGAAGCCTGCATTGAACAGCGAACTTACTAAAACAATGCATAATTGTGGTGAATATTGATTAAAAACTTGCATAAATTCCTTACAGACACATTTGGACCGGCCCCTGCGTAAATATTCGTGGATCCTCGTCTGCAAATAATATTTTTGTAAATACATACGTGAATTTGCAACTTAAAACCCACGTATATTGGCATTTTCTGTGCAGCGCGTTCCACAGTTTGTGTGCACTCGTCCCCCAATTTGTGTCCTCCAGTCCCATAGTTTTTGTGCACCATTTTGCGCTATACCACGGTGCATAAAACGGCCGCCCCATTTTTTTTCTCAGAAGATCCTGGTCGCTGTCGCTTTCAAGGTATCAGTGTAAATGATCAGCAAACATAACTTGTATGCCTGATAGTGCTGAAAAGCATACGATTGGTGCAGGAAAGACGATTTTTTAAACAAAAATGACAAAAAAAAAATAAAATCCTATATTGAATTTATAAATTTTCAACTTTTACGACGGCGTTCGAGCTCAATATTTTTGCTACATGTGCTTCAATCATTCTTCCTCAACGTTGCAAGCTCACATTGTTCTGATCATGCATAAAATATATTGTTTTAGCTAATTTTACAAACCCTCCAAATTCCCACTAGTTTGTGCGTTCCCCTTTCCATGTTCTCCTCCCCTAGTTGCGTATCTCCGGATAACGGGTGTGCTTAATTGAGCTGCAAAAATCAAACACTGACATTCACTGAATTGAGCTGCTTTTTTCAACTAAGTGAATTTTCAACTTTATGACAGTATTTTCACTACTCAATTTGAAAATCAATGTGTATTTTCACATCGCTGTGCGTATTTTGTACTCCCACTTTTGATAATCAATGCGTATTTAGCTGAAATAATTGCACAAAATATACCAATATACGCACCTTATCTGGAGCATGATATAGGTAGATAAATCATTTCAAGCATCAAAATGTAAATTTCACCCTTACAATGCTGAATTAATTTGTGTCGCCTGCTGAATATTGTTTATTTTCCATTTTTCTCAAAACTTGGTTTGGCAGCACTTTAGAATCATTTCAAAGGAAATGATTCTAAAATGCTGCCAAACCATGTTTTTACTGAGAGAAAAGACAAAATAAGAATTAACAGCAGACGACTATTTTCGGTTCCCGCATTCAAAGGGTTAAACATAGGTTTGCTTTATATGAAATCATACAAATCCATACAAATAAATAATTACAAGTTCATATAGCTAGACTAGGGCTCTTATTGGTTGAGACATTGCTGAAATCTGAAGCTAGACTGGCCATAGAAGTCATAGGCCTCATTTCTCCAATCACAGACAACAGCACTCCAGATAAGGTGCGTATTGGCGTATTTTACGCACTTATTTGAGCTGAATATGCATTGAGTGGGAGTACAAAATACTCAGCAATGTGAAAATATGCATTGGTTTTGAAATTGAGTTGTGAAAATACTGTCATAAAGTTGCAAATTTACTTAGTTGAGCTGCAATGTTTTCTTTTTGCAGCTCAAATAAGTGAATTTTTAAATTGTTTTATGTTTCCCTATTTAACCCATTTCAGTCTGAGGATACGATAATTTTTGTTGAAAAAATCTCATTATATTGTTCATTCATCCATAAAGGTTATGTTGTTACCACTCATTTGAACCGTCTCATCGAGACGGTTCAAATGAGTGGTAACAACATATACTTTCGAAAGGATATAAAGAAAATAGGGATATTTTTCTCTCAAAAGGTTCATACTACTAAAAGCGTATCCCGTCTGTAATGGGTTCTGGGGGTATAATACTCTTTAGAAACAAAACTTATATGGAGCTCAGAGACAACGTTCAATTTGGGCCACCTGGGTTCCTTCTGCTCAACCTTAGCATGTATGCTGTTGGATCATAATCTGCACTGTTTACTTAACCAATTTCAGCATAAGGATATGATCATTTTTGTTGAAAAAAAATCACATTATTTTGTTTACTTCTCGATAAGGGTATATGTTGTTACCACTCGTTTGAGCGGTCTAGTCGAGACGATTCAAATGAGTGGTAACGACATACACTTTCGAAAGGAAATAAAGAAAAGAGGGATTTTTTCTCTCAAAAGGTTCATATTACTATAATTGCATCACTTCTGTAATGGGTTAACCCTTCCTACGCTGTTGACGGAAATTGCCGTCTGCTGTTTTTCATTTTTGCTTTAATTCTTAACAAAAAACTGGTTTTGACAGCACATGAGAATCGTCTCCACTGGAGACGATTCTCATGTGCTGTCAAAACCATGTTTTTGTCGAGAAATATTGAAAATAAAACATTTCCAGCAGACGACAACATTTAATTCAGCGTAGTAAGGGTTAATGTATGTGAACATTCATAATAGACCCGAGCAGCTTTTAAGTCGTCATGCAATTAGACCATAATCTGTCCCGTTTAACAGAGCGAACAGTGTAGACAATTATCAATCTGCACAGACGTTCAGGCTGATCAGGGCCTACGCTGGTCCCAGATGCAATAAGCCCTGTTTTGTCAGATCTGCATCTCCTAATTACATCCCTGTACTCAACTGATACCTACGGAAGCCCATTAGGGTCACTTCACTTTTTTTCTTTTTTTCCATTTATTCAAGATCTTTTCTTGAATTTTCAAGATACTTTCTTGAATTTTCGAGATCTTTTCTTGAATTTTCAAGATACTTTCTCGCATACAGAGTACATGCAAAATTCTTGAAAATTCAAGAAAAGATCTCGAAAATTCAAGAAAAGATCTCGAAAATTCAAGAAACATCTTGAAAATTCAAGAAAGTATCTTGAAAATTCAAGAAAAGATCTTGAAAATTCAAGAAAAGATCTTGAATAAATGGAAATAAAAAAAAGTGAAGTGGCCCTAATGGTCTTCCGTAAATACCCGCAGGAAAACTGGCACAATAAGTTGGCTAATGTATCACAACCAATTTGCATAATCCCGCATTTGTATAGCTTTCAATAAAACTAAATATAGATCTATATATATTTACCCTTACAATATGGGAAAAGAAAATTGTCGTCTGCTACGGTTTCATATTTTGTCTTTTTTCGCAACATAAACTTGGCTTGGCAGCACTTTAGAATCATTTCCTATGTGCTGACAAACTATGTTTTTGTTGATAAAATTGGAAAATAAAAAAATTATAAGCAGACGACAAAATGCATATTCGGCATTGTAAGAGTTAACCCTTTCAACACCACAGGCCTGCATAGTGGTATTGACAAACAGTGTAGATCCAGATGAGCCGGATCGTGAGGAGCTGTCTCATCAGGATCTGCACTTTTTGCAAGTAATTTTCATATTTTTTGTGAACAAAACACCCCATTTTCATAAATGGACTAGTCTGAAAATCATTTTCTGACAATTCCATTCCAGTTCCATAGGGGTGAAAATGTTAAACTGTAAGAAAGTGCCTGCTGATCTAGATCTTCGTTGAACAGAAATTCAGTAAGTCGACTCTTGTCTTGGCGTGTAACATGTACCATATGTGCAAGTAATTGCACTATAAATGTCAGCCTTCAATCACACAGCTCCTGTGATCTAATAGATCAGAAAAAAAATCCTATGAAATGAATAAACAGACTTCAATTACATCGTGTGTGTGTAGTAAACCGTACACAATACATATACATCAAAATGTGTAATTTTAGCGTTTAACCCTTTCACACCGAAGTAACTGGAATGGATTTTGATATGTTAATTTTGCAACCAATCTCGTCACATAATGGTTTTCAGACTAGTCCATTTATGAACAGGGTGTGCTTTTGTTTTAAAAAATATGAAAATTTAGTGCAAAAAGTGCAGATCCTGATGAGACGGCTCATCACGAGCCGGCTCATCTGGATCTACACGTTTTGCCAATACAGGCCTGTGGTGTTGAAAGGGTTAAAGTTTCTTTTATATCCTTGTTACACTATGCGTTGTTAGTGGGAATAATTTATTCAAAATATAATTTTAAATATGCGTAGAAAGTGATTTATTTAATGGTGTTATAATGGCCTGCTAACAGCTACATGTATGGTCATTTTAGGCTGTGTCCACAGGGTCAAAACAATTTAAAATGTATGGACGTGGAGTAAAATGCCACAAGCAGAACTGAATATTTACAGGAAAAATATTTTCACCATTGAAATTAGAATAACTTGATCTGGTGCCAGGTTCTCACTACACCAGAATCACTTAGCCCCACTCCCTTAAAGTAATAGGATTACTGTTAATCATCCTATTTTTTATAATTGGTATTACCAGATTCAAGTCTCGAGAAAAAGAAAGTAAACAAGAACTGCGTCTGTCGAACGCGGATGCCACCTGTAGCATATTTGAGAAACTGTGACAAAGTGGTTAAGTCATTTAAGTAACCTGGTGAAGGTGAAAAGGCGAAGGTCATATAAATTATGAAAAGGAAGGTGTGGCACACATACCAATGAATGAAGTGTTGAAGTATTGAAGCGATTAAGCAACTTATGTAGATGATATGGCCATTTTGAGAAACTGTGACGAACTGGTTAACCAAAATTGTTAAGTCATTTAAGTAACCTGGTGAAGGTGAAAAGGCGAAGGTCATATAAATTATGAAAAGGCAGGTGTGGCACACATACCAATGAATGAAGTGTTGAAGTATTGAAGTGATTAAGCAACTTATGTAGATGCTATGGCCAGTTTGAGAAACTGTGACAAAGTGGTTAACCGAAAAGTGTGACGGACAGACGGACAGACGGACGGACGTTCTTACATTAGGGTACTTATGTGGCTTATCACATGTTAAATATTAGCCACATAAAACGATTTTTAGCCACATAAAACGATTTTTTAGGTGGCTAATTGTAACCAACCCTATCCTTTAACAAGTCCATAACCCTGTGGGGCTAGCCACATAAGTACCCTAATGTGTGCCCGGACGGACAGACGGATGGACAGACGGAGAGACGGACGGACGGTCCAAACACTCTTCGAAACCTGGTGGCATAAAAATAAAATGTATCATACCAGAAGGCCAAACCAGGGATATCGGGATTCCAGTAATGATGAATCCCATCATTAAATTTACCATTCATATGCTCGCGACCAACCGCTGACGACAACCAACAAATTAATAATCATGACAACAGATATACTTGGCTCAGGTGAGCTAATATGAAGACTAAGATTTATCGTCTGCAATATGTGTCTCGACATATAGCGCAATTCAATAGATTATGTATACACAATCTCGCGAGGCCCATATTCAAATTGTGAATACATGTTCCACTTAAGGGTTTCCACAAAAGACTGTGCCACAAAATAATATTATATATCATAAACAAACCTTTACAAGCGATAACGTGAATGTCTAGACCTCATGGCTAATCTCCATTGCACCATTCATATTGTCTAGTACAAAGTGTGACTTAGTTTTCGTGGACGTCGCTTCTGAACCCCCCACACTCTTATGTCCCGATAGAAATCTACATCATTTTCATCGGAAATATCAGGACTGTTTCACTGACAAAACAGCGACAAGGTGTAGACCATAATCAGATTGCGTAAATGCGCAGTCTGATTTTGGTCGACACTTGTCGCGGAGACAACAAATCCTTTTCCCCGTGACACATCATATTTAGCTTGTCATATGAGCACTTCATTTAACAATAAATGGGCCACTCGCGCGTAAAAAGCACTGTTAAAGCTCAGTATGTATGCGATAAAACTTAGCCATTCATATTCATACAATCCTGAATATGAACATCTTTGCAATTATCTGATCAGGGCCTTGACAGTTGGTTGTTGTTCATTCAACAATTAAAGTGTCCTTATCAGGGATTCCGCTGGCGATCGCCACTTTCGCAATTGGAAGTGGCCATTTTTTTATTTTCCCCAGCGGAATCCCTGCCTTATGACTGGAAAACAAAGCAGATCTTTCGTTTATTGCATAACTGTGTAAAATTGTCATGATCATTGTCATGTCATGTTGTTTTTATATTTTGTCTAATCAAACTTTTAGAATCATTCCCAGGTTAATGAAGGTTGTCCGGTTAGTGCATTTGGAAACGCCTGAGCTTAATGGTGGTCGCTAAATGCGACAAGTGGGTTTTCCCTGGATATTCTGGTTTCCTCCCACATTAACCCTCAGAATGTGAGGAAACAAAAATTGTCATCTGCCGTTGTTTTATATTTTGTCTTCTTGAATCTCAATAAAAACATGGTTTGATAAGCACTTAAGAATCATTTCCAATGGAAAATAAACAGCAGACGATAAAATTAATTCAGCGTTATAAGGGTTAAGGACCACCCTTACACTTCCATCTGTGCCAACAAAAGCATTTGGTAACAGCTCTCGCACCTGTTTGTTTGTTGGGGTTATTTACAATATTTTCCATATATGACGTCGAAAGGCGACAAAATTTTCAGAGCAAATGCGGAATTCCGCATTTGCTCTGAACATTTTGTCAACTTTTGACGTCATTTACAGTTTGTTCGTTTGTTGGGGTTTAACGGCCTATCAACAGGTAAGGTCATTTAAGGCCGGGTCAATGGGTTTAGTACAAAATCCCATATATTACCTGTACAAGTACATGTTCAAGTACAACTAGGGGGAAAATCCCAAAATCAGAAATTAATATTTACAATAAAAAAACAACTAAATTTTCAGCCCTGAAATCAGAATTATCCTGATCTGATGCCGGGTCTGCGCCACACCAGAATCACTTGGCCCCCTCCCAAAAGCAGTAGGATCAGTAATAATCTTACTACTAATGGGCAATAACCCAATGCACTAGTTTGTAATCGTTGTAAAACAAATAAAGTTTAAAAGGGAGGAAACAGTGTGACCATGGGCCATAAACTCTTCTGGTTCTAACAGTTTGGGCATATCACACCTTAATTCCACGGGGTTGAAAGTTTAAAGGTACATGCCCACTCAGTAGGCACAAAATGTTCTTTATATCAGAGATTTTCTTGCAAAATAAACATTCACCATTACCCCACGTATTATTAGACATTTTATATCAGACGTAAATTTACACACTGATATCAGGGGCGCTAACCGTGTTTCCTTAAAATGTTAACGGATATTACTATTTATTCTCTGTATTTATTTTTTGATGTGCAATGATCATTCTTTATAATCTGTTGAAAATATTATTTTTTCAGGTGGTGCATTTAATTAGTATAAATAATTTAACAAGAGGGCCATGATGGCCCTAATTCGCTCACCTGACTCCATGAACACCAGAGGAGAATGTGACATTGAGTTCATGTGTTTAAAAAAATTGTGCTATTTTTAGATGGTGGTCATCTTGGATTAAGCGATGACTCTCATTTTACCAAATCTGAAAATGATTCACCCAAGGATCTTAACTTCCTATGAAGTTTGGCCAGCATCGGTCATGTGGTTCCTGAGAAAATGACGTTCAAAATCTCGAATAAATGGACCTTTTGGTGGCCATCATGGATGACATAATCATCCGATTCCGACAAATATTGCACCAGAGCAATCGCCTCATCGATATCTTCAATTTTATATATGACATGAGCATATTTGGTCAAAAATAAAATTTGACCCCAATTTGACCCCACAGGGCCACGCCCATTTTTGACCCTGGGGTCACCATTTTAACAACTTTGAAAGAGCATTGTACATCGATCATTCCTACCAAGTTTTGTCGAAATCCGGTTGGCGGTTCTTGAGAAGAAGATTTTTTGAAGAATTTGTGCTATTTTTAGACGGCGGCCATCTTGTATTACGTAATGACGTCATTTTAACAATTTTGCAATCTCCCTACCTAAGGACCATGACCATGAAGTTTGGTGACTATAGGCCCAATGGTTACCGAGGAGAAGACGTTTGAAAATGTTCACGGACGACGACGGACGACGGACACATTGCGGTAACAATAGCTCACGAGCTTCACTCAGGTGAGCTAAAAATAGCATGCCTCATTTGCATATGAAAATAACCTTATACCACCGCGCGTCACTATCACTAAAATAAATATTACTAAATGATTATGTCTGTATTGCGGGCGCTCATAATTTTTATTGTGGAATAGTGACACAATTATACACAAAGTTAATTCCTATAAAGAATACGTTCTGCCTACTGAGTGCGCATGCACCTTTAACCCTTAGACCGCTATCTTATTTTTGTTTGTCGTCTGCTGTTTACTTTCTATTTTCCATTATTATCATCAAAAACATGCTTTGACAGCACTTTAGAATAATTTACAACGTGCTTTGACAGCACTTCAGAATCATTTCCATTGGAAATGATTTTGAAGTGCTGTCAAACCATGTTTTTATTGAGAAATAAGGCAAGATATAAAAGCAACAGCAGACGACAATTGTTGTGAGTAGCGGTCTAAGGGTTAATGTCCCATCAACAACTAAGGTCATGTACCGGTAGATACGGTACCTCGGTTTCAAGTCTCATTTAACCCTTACTAAGCTGAATTAAATTGTGTCGTCTGCTGGAAATGTTTTATTTTCAATATTTCTCGATGAAAACCTGTTTTGACAGCGCATGAGAATCGTCTCCACTGGAGACGATTCTCATGTGCTGCCAAAACAGGTTTTTTGTTAAAAATTAAGGCAAAAATGAAAAACAGCAAACGACAATTTTCGTCTCCCGCGTAGTGAGGGTTAGAAGACTAGAGGGACAGAAATACTGTAATAACCCTAAATAGACACCATTTGGTTTGGGAAACCCGTATAAATAGGAATAGGGGTTTCCCAAACCAAATTGTATCCAAATACATTGTTATTGCGATAAACCAGTACAACCAGGATAAACCAGTACAACCAGGATAAACCAACAACCAGGATAAACCAGTACAACCAGGATAAACCAGTACAACCATAGTGACCATACACATTGGGACACTCTTTGTTGTGAGAAACCCCGGATATTTACTTGTGTTTCCTAAAATAAATTGTGTCCAAATATTTAAGGCTATTACGGTACAGTGAAAGTATTTTGTTCATGCCTAGATTGGGGATTGAACCCACAACCACATGTACTGGGGGCCGGTTCACTAAACTATTTAAGGCTATTACTGCAGCCTATGTTCAATAAATGTAAATCCATTAGTGAAACAGCTCCCTGAAGTTCAGTGTTGCAACCCCTCCAACCTACCCCGGGGTTGATGTGAGACAGATACTGCAGTCATTGGCACCACCAATCTCCACCAAAAACCAACTACCACAATAACCATAAATATTCGGACAAAATTCATTCTAGGAAATGCATGTAAAGATCTAGTTTCCCACAACAAAGAGTGTCACCATGTGTATGGTTAGTATGGTTTAACTGATTTATTGCACAATAGTAGTTTCATACAATTTGTTCTGGGAAATCCCTATTTTCTCAATACAAATTGTGTCCGAATATTTAGGGTTATTACAGTAAAGTCAGTACTACAGTGTGTAGACACAGAACAGCCTGCACACAACTATTTGTTCTGGGGGATTAGATAGCATACACAGGGAATTAGACAGTAAAAACATCCAGTCAGGGTTAATTTTGACTGGAATCTCAAGAGTTGAATGTTTGTCTAATTCCTGATGGGGGTGTGAGAGCATTTTCCTATAGCTCTGATAGGACAAACCGACTTGCTATAGAATTTTGGCTAATCTAATTCCGGTTTCTAGGAATTTACTGTTGTCTAATTCCCAATGTATCCAGAATCCCCAACCGTAGTGTGTGGCTCAATTAACCCTTTCATCTCTTAAGTAACTGAAATGTAATTTGATATGTTCATTTTGCAACCAATCAAATGGTCACAAAATGATTTTCAGACAAGTCCATTTATGAAAAGGGGGTGTTTTTGTTCTAAAAAATATGAAATATTTGCAAAAAGTGCATATCCTGATGAGACGGCTCATTACGAGGTGGCTCGTCTGGATCTACACTGTTTGCCAATACAACTATACAGGCCTGTGGTGTTGAAAGGGCTAATGTTGGGGGAAAACTCTGTCTGTGCAGACAATTTTTGCCCAGGGAACTGGAATATTTAATCGGAATATTCAAACAGCCTAGATTCCGTCTGGAACATCTAGAATCTTTGCACGCAAATGACCAATCAGTCCGCCAGCCATTGTACCACGTGTACTGGCCGACAAATCACTAATCTTGAAATAATAGTCTGACAATCAACAGACTGGCGAAGCTGAAAAACTAATGAACTGACAATCGACATGAACAAATGATGGAAAACCTTCCCCTGCCATGTAATGTTTTTCTTTAACCCGCATAAGCGATAAACGAATATTGTCGGCTGCTATTGTATCATATTTTGTCTGCTTTCTCGATACAAACATAGTTTTACAACACTTTAGAATCATTTCCATTGGAAATGATTCTAAAATGGTGTCAAATTATGTTTTTGATGAGAAAAATGGAAATAAACAGCAAACGTCTAAATTTAATTCAGCATGGTAAGGGTTAACCCGCATAAGGCGGGAAACAAATTTTGTCGTCTGCTGTTGTATCATATATTTATTTCATTCTCAATAAAAACGTGGTTTGACAACACTTTAGAATCATTTCCATTGGAAACCAATTCCACAAATGAACAAGTGAAACGTGTGGCTTTATGGTCTGTCTGTTTGGAAAGGTTTCACGCCATTATGTTTGCTTCTATGCTTTTAGAAGTATATGTCGCGACCACCATTTGAACCGTCTTGTCGAGATGGTTCAAATGAGTGGTCACAACATAATTATATGTTCATTGAGAAATAACAAAAATAAAATATTTAATAAATTTTTCATACCCATATTATATATAAAAGGTGTATTCCGAAATGAATAGGTTAATGATACTGTCTGTTCATGATTGCAAACCACACAAACATGTCTTGAAGTTCTCGTGTACCAGGGCCCGGTTGTTCAAAACACCAGTTAGCTTAACGGACTGTTAAATCCTTAACGGACTGTTAAATCCTTAACTGAATGGTTAAAATCTCTGTTAAAACAAGAGTGTTAAAACAGAGATTTTAACCATTCAGTTAAGGATTTAACAGTCTGTTAAGCTAACGGATGTTTTGAACAACCGGGCCCTGAATTACAGTGGAACCTCTCTAAATCGGACACCCTGGAGACCTCCATATCAAGTAGTGTGTGTATACGCTGCATGTAATTGCAAGATAAAAGTTTAATATAAAAATCTGCATACAGTGGAAAAAATCCAGAAAATCTGATCATAAAATTAGAAAAACTTCTCTTACATGTAGCCTTAGAAGCATTTCCATATCATTAAGGCACAGCTTGACACGGATATAAACGGTCAAATGAAGCCCAAGAAAGGTCTGACCGATATACACAAATGTACATTGCACAGGCAAACATTTCTTATTCTCACTAAACCAATTGCCCAGCCATTATTTGGTCATAAAATATTTAAAGCATTATGAGAACGAAGAGCCTAAATTCTTTGAAACCAGGATAGACCTAGAAACAAAATTGCTACCCCGCTATCCACGAAGATAGATAGACATATCAGAGGCAAATTATTGTAGCTAGCATAGACCCTGATCATCCATCCATCTTATTTACACAGTCTGATCAGAGTTAATACCTACTCACAGACTGGATTGCAGAACATGCAATGTAGGCCCATACCTGAAAGGAGCCTTCTTGCTCACCGGGGTCTATACTGATTATATTCTCATCAAGCCTGGTTTTCTCATGACACATCACATTATATTGATCCTGGTAATGGAATCCACTGGCATTTTCCTATAACTTCTTATTTTATGTGATCTTACTTGGCGCCATAATATCGAATTTGTTGATGACCTTTATGTAATAAAGCTACGTATATGTGGCTGTGACTGGGGAGATTGGGGCTTATGGTTTTGCGATCAGTGTAGATCCAGATCAGCATGTGCATCCGCAGTCTGATCAGGATCTGCAATGTTTGAGATTCCATCAATGAAACACCTGACATGCTTCAAATAAGCCTTATTCAGTGGTGATGCTAAATCCGTTTTGATTATCGTCTTATTAGATCATTTAACCCTTTGAACCCGAAATCCCGCTATATCGGTTTATGCAAAAAGTGAAGATCCAGATGAGCCGGCTCGTAACGAGCCGTCTCATCAGGATCTGCATTTTTTTAAAGTAATTTTAATATTTTTGAGAACAAAAACACCCCCTTTTCATAAATGGACGAATCTGAAAATCATTTTGTGACCATTGGATTGGTCGGAACATTAGCATATCACAGTCCATTCCAGTTCCTTAGGGTTGAAAGGGTTAAGATGACACAGTACTGTATTTACACCTGGTGTTACGAGTCATTTTGCATGAAAGACATATTTCCCGGACCTACTGATAAAAGCTGCTATTTTCAGGTCCTGCAATAGTGTGCTATTTGATCAGGAGTTACATTAGTGACAAATCAATTTATCCAGTAAGAGACACTGACAGTCATACATTTTATAAAATCTATCGACTGCCAAAATATTAAAAGTCACAATTTCACCACGTGTTGAGCCTACAGGAATATAAGGTGATATATCAAAAGCTATATGTGCAGTCCCAGGCACTTAGCTGCACACCGTTTACATACGTGCTGACCAATAACAAAATTACAATGCATCATGGTCAATCAATAATCAACAAGAGTGTCAACGGTCAACATTTATGCCCATCGGTCAACATTTATGCCCATCGAGGCAAGGCCAGTCAACAAGAGGAGATAACTCACTGAAAACCAATGGGGTTATTCTTCTTGCTATGATAAACAAGTGGGCCAAACTTGGTTATGATCCGTCAAGTAGAACTTGAGGTATTGTGTGGACAAGGATACAGATTACAAAAATTAAAAATGGTCGCAAAGGGGAGATAATTATGACATCGAATATCAATAGGCTTCCTAATGTTTTGCTGTGATTAACATGTATACCGACTTGGTTAAGGTCAGTCAAGTAGAACTTTAGTTATTGCGTGGACAAGGATACAGTGCGAAAATTAAAAATGGCTGCCAAGGGGAGATAAGTTGAAAATTTCTGAAAATCAATAGGCTTCTTCATGTTGCCGTGCATGGACAAGCTATGCCCGTCCGCCCGCCCATACAAGGTGAATGCATAATACGCCCCATTTTGTCAAACAGGCATATAACAAGAATTCCGCGGAATCAAATGTCTCGCCTTGTCCCGCCGCCTTGACCTCGAGCCTGTGCCAGAAAGCAATTTTCACTGGCCCGAACATATTATACAATTATTGACTAGTGAGCCATAGAATATCAGATTATATTCTATGGCTCACTAGTCAATGTTTTAGTATATGATAATAGTCGGTATATACAATACAATACAATATATTTTATTCTGGTATATAGCACTTACGACCTTATGCTACTAGACGAAAATTGAAAAAGAATTTGAAAAAAAAAACAAGAAACGAGGCAAAGCCACGAAGGCCAGGTTTTTTCCAAGCATAGACACTTGGATAACATAATTATACACTTTTTGTAGACTAGATGGCCGTGGCCTGCATGTCGCGCCTTGGGGCGAGGCATGGACACTAAAAAAAAGAGATATAGTAGATGGAAAAACTTTAACCGGACACACAGACGGATGGACGGATGTATACCAAAATGCCGACTATATCGCGCTTTGCGCAAGCGGGCACGACAATGATGATAAACACCTATGTGAAGTATCAAGGTAATGGGTGAAGCAGTTGCAGAGATATAGTACACAAAAAAATCAAAGTAATTTGACCTTGACATTGGGCACAGGGGCCGCACGGTTGGGGGGTAGAATAAAAATATGGATGATGATAAACACCCATGTAAAGTTTCAAGGTAATGGGCGAAGCAGTTGCAGAGATATAGTATAATGAAATACTTTAACCAAAAAACTTTAAAAAATGGTCACATGTTGGATAGTTGTATGTGGTGGGCACCCCTTGGTTATGAAGCTGTGAAAGTTTGATGGTCCTAGGTGGTACAGTACCAAAGAAATGGACTTAAACACGAAAAGTTAACATTGTAAACGCGAAAAGTTAACATTGACTGCGCGGACAAAATGGGTCAAGTTCAAAAAAAGGTAACATGTTGGATAGTGATATGTGGTGGGCACCCCTTGGTTATGAAGCTGTGAAAGTTTGTTGGTCCTATGTGTTACAGTAACAAAGAAATGGACTCAAAC
This sequence comes from Conchocele bisecta, assembly GCA_029237695.1. NCBI lineage: Eukaryota > Metazoa > Mollusca > Bivalvia > Lucinida > Thyasiridae > Conchocele > Conchocele bisecta. The sequence goes on along the minus strand of CM055270.1, from coordinate 44,148,743 downwards.
ACGAAAACTTAACATTGATTGTGGACGCCGACCGCCCGCCCGCCCGCCTGGCTTTCGCCAATCCAATAGCCTGGATTTGTTCCCCAAAAAAACCTGGCTAAAAATGGAAAAAAAGTTTAAAAAAAAAAAGTTTAAAAATTAACAAAAAAATAATGCTCGCTACTGGAGCCCAGAACTTTTTATAATAGTCCTATATTTATCTACATATCTGCACAGGTCCACATATTGCCACAATATTGTAAACACAGTTTATGGAAATGTAATACCCAGGTATAATAATTTACCTGTATAAATTACCTGTAATAATTTAGCTGGACATTTAGTGGTCAATCTGGAAATTTGCACATGCAACTGGAGAAGGCTATTGTTCTCTCTACAGGTAAGGTGTACAGAGCGCACGAGAAAACGGGTCTTCATGCATTAATATTCGGTTTGTAGCATAGAAAGTAATAGAGTTTGACCTTGACCATGGAGCCCGGAATTTTTTTTAATAGTCCTATATTCATGTACATATCATAGTAAAGGTATGTATGATGACGCCGACACCGCCGACTCCGGAAAAGCAAAACCTATGTCTCGCTTTCCGCTTCGCGGGCGAGACAAAAACTACATTCGCTGGCGTTTCATTGGTCAAATGACATTGCCTGATGTCAGTGTTATGACACTTAAACAAGTCTGCGGTAGTTTCCATGAAAAAATATGTTACTTGATAAATAAAATACCAAGCAAGTGTACAGATGAAAAACTTCAGACCAATGCCATAAAACAAAAATCACATTACCCCACCCATCTATTGTCGTATTGTACGTTACGTTTCTATGTATGTATATAGTATGACAATAGGTGGGTGGGTTAATGAGAATCTTTTCAATGGGCAATAATTCCAGCACAAAAATATTTACACAATTCCCTAACATTTGATTGGCCCGTAGCAAGTCTCTGTCCAAAATTTATATCCCAGTAAACTCCCACGCCGAACTACTTTCTACAGGTGCGCTGTCAGCTAGTGCTGTCAATGTAAACAAATGGCTGCCGTCTGTCAAAATAAACACATTTTCTTGATGAATTTATTTAAAATGCTGGAATTATAGGGAATGAATGGCCTTTTTGTGGAATTTATCGGGGATATAAACTTTGAAAAGTCGCGGGAATACTGGACGAGGCCTTCCAAAAAATTACAATTTTCGAAAAAAAAAAAAAAATCTTTTGTAATTTGTTATCGCTTCGTCCAGTATTCCCGCGACTTTTCCAAGTTTATACCCCGATAAATTCCACAAAAAGGCAATTCATTCCTATATTTATTTTTGGCACAGGTCCGAGTCTTACACCTGTGCGTTTGATATCAAGTTTATCAGACAGTTTATCAATTATTATCAATTCTTTAAATGTATATGCCTCAGTAGGCACAAAATGTTCTTTAACCCCTAGACCGCTACTCACAACAATTGTCGTCTGCTGTTGCTTTTATATCTTGCCTTATTTCTTAATAAAAACATGGTTTGACAACACTTTAGAATCATTTCCAATGGAAATGATTCTAAAGTGCTGTCAAAGCATGTTGTAAGTTATTCTAAAGTGCTGTTAAAGCATGTTTTTGATGATAAAAATGGAAAATAAACAGCACACAACAAAAAAAATAAGATAGCAGGTTCAGGAATTAAATGAGTGTTTAATTGTGTCATTATTCCACCAGTTAAACAAATAATAAGTACCATTTATACAGATATAATCATTTAATAACATTTATTTTACTGATAGTGACTCGCGGTGGAATCAGGCTCTTTTCATATGCAAATGAGGCATGATATTTTTTAATTATTTATACTACCGGTAATTAAATGCGTCACCTGAAAAAAATAAATATTTTCAACAGATTATAAAGTATGATCATTGCACATCAAAAAATAAATACAGAGAATAAATAGTAATGTCCAATCAACAAGTGGGTAATGGTGAACAAATGTTTATTTTTGCCAGAAAATGTCTCAGATGATGTCTGATATAAAGAACATTTGTGCCTGCTGAGTGGGCATGTACCTTTAATGGAAGGTACCTTTTCTCACCCGGATGCCAAGTTAACCCTTTCAACACTACAGACCTGTACAGTAGTATTGGCAAACAGTGTAGATCCTGTAGCCTATTTCACCAACATTGCAAAATACAAAGTATACTTATCTAGCAAAGTATACTTTGAGGGAGAAATTTTCAATTTAAGGATAAATTTATTAATTTTTATTATACTGAATACAATATGGCTGTGATAATGTAATAAATTCAGTATAATAATTCTGCATGCTTTTAATCATCAAATATATGCAGTCGTTAGTTCTATATGAAATAATTCATTTCGGGGGAAATAAATGATTACTCCCTCAAAGTATACTTTGCTAGATAAGATTAGGGGTGAAATAGTTAAATAAAAAAATTAGATTACCGAGCAAGAGCTACACTGATCAAAATCTCCCAAATTCCTAATTTTGCGTGCTGAGTGTTGAGTGTTGAGTGTTGAGTGTCACAGACTGGCATTAATAACGAACGTTCTACAACATAAAAAGATCTCACAAAAAGAAACTTTCTCAGAAACTCTCACAAAAAGAAACTTTCTCAGAAATTCTCACAAATACAAGGTTTCTCAGAAATTCTCACAAATACAAGGTTTCTCAGAAATTCTCACAAATACAAACTTTCTCCGAAATTCTCACAAATACAAACTTTCTCAGAAATTCTCACAAATACAAGGTTTCTCAGAAATTCTCACAAATACAAACTTTCTCAGAAATTCTCACAAATACAAGGTTTCTCAGAAATTCTCACAAATACAAACTTTCTCAGAAATTCTCACAAATACAAACTTTCTCAGAAATTCTCACAAATACAAGGTTTCTCAGAAATTCTCACAAATACAAGGTTTCTCAGAATGTCTGCCTTGTTTGCTGTCTGTAGATAAATGTCAATATTATTCCGGTCACTAGACAGCGACACGTCCAACCCGTGTTAGTCCGCGTTGGCCCGATTTGCATACTTTTCTGCTTTCCGCTGATTTTCACCACAAAACCGGGCCCAGAGAATTAATACTGTCTGAGTAGATGCTTAAAGCTTGTCTCCGTATGTTTGTTGTGACGCCTAGAAATTAAAAAAAAATGTTTGCTCAAAAATAAAAATCTATAGTTTCTATGATGTGTAACAATTGCTGAACTTGATGCATCAAGGTGTATGAACCCGTGGTACTAACAACAACAACAAGTACCGATTCAAAGTACGTATTTTTTATAGTGTCCTTATTACATAACGGATTTTGATGAAATATAGCGCATCAAACGCGTCTAATTAAGCTGCATTTGGTGGTCTCTGTATTTTCACCAAAACTTCTGTCGTTTTTGTGAAGAATCGATTTCCGTGTCTCCGACACGGAAATCGATTCTTCGCAAAAACAACATAAGGCTGTGCCAAACTCCCTGTACCACCAAATGCAGCTCACGAAGACGCGTTTGCTGCACCATATTTCATCAAAATCCGTTGCATATTAAGGAAAATATCAAATAATACTTACTTTGGAGCGGGCGACGTTGTTATTGTTGTAAGCACATGATCATGCACCTTGTGCATGCACCATATGTATTGTCATAGTGGCCCCTCTCAGCTTCAGCAAACTATGTTATTTTCACATAAAAAAAGTATTTTAACCCTTAGACCGCTACTCACAACAATTGTCATCTGCTGTTGCTTTTATATCTTGCCTTATTTCTCAATAAAAACATGGTTTGACAGCACTTCAGAATCATAAGTGCTGTCAAAGCATGTTGTAAATTATTCTAAAGTGCCGTCAAAGCATGTTTTTGATGATAAAATAGAAAATGGAAAATAAACAGCAGACAACAAAAAAATTAAGATAGCGGTCTAAGGTTTAATTAAAAAACATATAATTTTCCAAACTTTGTAATGTACTAAATCAGAGCTCCAGCTAAGGTGCGTAATTTGGAGATAAATTTCTTGTTTCTCCATCAAAAATGGCAAGTTGGGAGTGCTTTAGAATCGTCTCAATGAGACGATTCTAAAGGACTCCCAACTTGCCATTTTTGATGAAGAAATAACAAAATTTTAGTTGGTCAAAGTTGGTCAAATTATGCACCTTAACTGGAGCTCTGTAAATGTATTTTTGGTTCACATAAATTGCATCGCCCCATGGGTAATTATAAATAAATACAGTAGTATGCACATTGTGCACACACGGTAGGATTAGAATCTAACTTGTTTTACTGCTAACAATGCTTCAGTGATTGAATAGCGGACAGAGTAGCTCCTGATTAGATTGCATGGACGTGCAGTGCAAGCTGATCAGGGGCTACACTGGTCGCAAACATCATAAAGTACATTTTCTGAGTTGGAGGCCAAAATATCATCCGGACATTTTCTCAACAGCAAGCCCAAATATAAGGTACCTTTTCACCCGAGGAAGCCCAAATGTCAAAGGCCCATTCAGAGCTCCATATAAGGCGCGTGCGTATTTGTGCATTTTATGCGTTTATTATTTAACTGAATACGCACTGATTTTCAAATGTGTGTAAACTAAATATGCACAATAATTTAAAAATACTCATTCATTTTCAAACTGAGGTGTAAAATTAGTCTAATAAAGTTGAAAAGTCACTTATTTGAGGAGAAAAAAACACTGTTTGCATTTTTGCCTCTCAAATAAGTGAAATTTTGCTTTGTTTACCTCATTTATTCTCTATTTTTATATCCGATAAAACATGTGATAAATTCAACAATCAATTTGCAAAAATAAAATATGAATTGAAATTGTGTTCAAATAGGGTTTTATACCCTTTATACACAAAGCTTATCTGGATCCGTGCCATTTTAGCAGCTTCTGCCCTTTTGATTGATTGACTGATTGATTGGGGTAAAACATCCGTGCAACAACAAGGTGCCCTTGTGTGGCTCATTTACATGGACGGTATTTATTATAATAAACGTCCCCAGGGCTATGCAATTTGTGGGGATCAAAACGTCGAAAATAGGATCAAAATATGTTATTTTTCACATACGAAAGACATTTTTAAAACAAAGTTTTAACCCTTAGACCGCTAGTCACAACAATTGTCTCTGCTTTTATATATTGCCTTATTTCTCAATAAAAACATACTTTGACAGCACTTCAGAATCATTTCCGTTTTTGCTTTGACAGCACTTCAGAATCATTTCCAATGGAAATGATTCTGAAGTGCTGTCAAAGCTTGTTGTAAAGTATTCTAAAGTGCTGTCAAAGCATGTTTTTGATGATAAAAATGGAAAACAGAAAATAAACAGCAGACGAAAACAAAAAAAAGATAGCGGTCTACTATTAGAATAAATACGGTATGTAAGTTAGGTACCCTGTATTGTCTATCATTGTATCAACCATTCACAGACTGTGATGAGTTAACATTAAGCCTACAGTGCTCCAGATAAGCTTGTGTTTAGAGCGTACTGTACCCCGTGATTTCAATTCAATGACTATTTTATTTATTGCAAATGTATATTGAATTTATCAAATGTATTTCTGATATAAAATGGGGACTAAATGATGTAAAACCACAGTATCCTGTTTGTTAGTTCAGCTAGTTAACTGTTAAGTTATTTTCAAATTGTTGTATTTTGTTCTCCAAAGGTTGAAAATGAATGTGTATTCAGCTAAAATATATGTGCAAGGTACAGCAATATGAGCCTTATCTGGAGTTCTGAGCCAACATGTGTGTTATCTGTTACACATACATATTAGAAGACTGTTTGAAATCATGCAATGCCCAAATCACAGTCTTCATTGTAACGTAATACTTGGCGATGAATTTTCCAGACACGATAGCAACCCTTCATATTCCGCAGTTTTTGTAACTCTTGTTTCTGCAGACCTTAACACAGACACGATATTCTCCATAAAATATTTATGTTGCCTAACAACAGCAGAAAACCAGAAAGATTTGCAGAATATGTGTATTAGCCAAACTGTCGCATTTGCTCTGTTAAGGGCACCAGGGCTTAGATATGTGGAGAGCGTGATTAACCCTTACTACGCTGAATTAAATGTTGTCGTCTGCTGGAAATGTTTTATTTTCAATATTTCTCGACAAAAACCTAGTGGAGACAATTCTCATGTGCGAAACATTTTTTGTTCTCAAATTTTTGTTTCCATTCACGACACACTTTTTGCACTGGATATGTTAACCCTTACTACGCTGAATTAAATGTTGTCTGCTGGAAATGTTTTATTTTCAATATTTCTCGACAAAAACTTGGTTTTGACAGCACATGAGAATCGTCTCCAGTGGAGACGATTCTCATGTGCTGTCAAAACCAGTTTTTTGTTAAGAATTAAAGCAAAAATGAAAAACAGCAGACGGAAATTTTCGTCAACAGCGTAGGAATGCTTAAACAAATTAGTAGTAAATAATCAAGGTTGGCGCCAGGATTTTGAATATTAACTAATAACGCGAAAAAAAGACCATACAATTTTACATTTACCGGTAGTAGCCAAATGACCACTGCGGCTACCAGTAGCAACAACCTAGAATACAGTAGAAAATCGATCTCTCGAACAGGCAACGGACTCAAATAAAAGTTTGAGTCAGGCGTAGTTCGAGGGAAAGAAAATCAATACTAGTCAGTGATTTTATTCCATTCAGGAATGACACCATTGATTGATGTTTGTATGGCCTTCTGGAAGAAATATCAAATATATGAATTAAAAATGTTAAAGGCACAATATTATTTTCTAAACATTCGTCACTCAGGAATACAAATACGGACATGTCCCTTCATTATCATGGTCATCTTGTGATTTACAGATCAAAGAGACCGCCAATCGTGATATTCACACCTCGTTAGGATGTTAGGCAGCAAACAGATCAGCTGGCAACAGACTTACATGTACCAGCTATCAATAGCACTTTACGTTGATTGACTGACCATGACTTCGGTTCGAGAGTTTGACTTTGTCGTAGTTCCAATTTTAGGTAAAAAAATATATGATTTATATAGGGAAAATTGTCGGGACCACAGGACGAGTTCGAATTTTCCGGAGTGTTCGACAGAGACCTGTTCGAACGATTGATCTTCTACTGCAATTTAATTATGGATTTGTATCGTATTTCTGTTGTTGTCCAGTCGTAGTCCCCCAGAGTGTCTGGTTTAGAAATGCCCCACTGTATTGTTGTTGTTTTTGTGCAGGAAAGCACAGACTGGAAGACCTTATGAGTCCAGCAACCATAGACGGATGTATCAGATCCCATATAAATGTTGTTTGTCAAATTGTCATCATCGCAAAATAAACATCCTTCAGGTTTGTAATAAACCAGATACACGTATACATCCAAAACTGTTCACCAATGCTCAGGATAGACGAGCAGCTGCCATAAGCAAAACTATACAGTCAAACCTCTAAACCAGACAACTGCATGGCCACCCCGTTTTGATCAATTTAGACAGGTTATAGAGAATAGTAGGTTAGTGCCGTGAATGGGAAAAAATATCTGGCAAGGATCAGGAATTTCTTTATTTCTCATCAGAAGTATATGTTGTGACCACTCATATGAACCGTCTCACCGAGACGGTTCAAATGAGTGGTCACAACATATATTTTGGTTCAGAAATAAGGAAAATAGATAGAGAATAGTAGGTTAATGCCGTGAATGGGAAAAAATATCTGGCAAGGCTCAGGAAACGGATGGGCGAGGCTCTGCCGAGCACATCCAGTTTCCGTGCCGCGCCAGATATTTTTTCCCATTCACGGCACTTACCTACTATTCTATTTATCCCGTCAACACCTACAAATGGCTGTAAAATGCAAAAATAGTATTGACTGGATATCAAAAATGTTTCACAGCACCGTGTTTCACGGCACATACGCACTGTGTTGACGGGATAAATTTCATTCTTCGTGTCTGTTCAAAATTGAAAATGACAAAAACTGTCATGTACTGATTAATGACGGTGGAACCTCTCTAAACCAGACACCCTGGGCGGTATTGCCAAGGGTGTCCGTTTTAGACAGGTTCCACTGTACAATTACATCACAATGACTGGAATGCAAAACGTGAACAGCATCTACAATACTCGCAAACACAATAAGCTCCTTTTTGCCAGCCAGGGGCCAATTTATTTTGATGATCAGGCTTTCTAGCTCTCAACTGAAAACAGCTGTTGACAACCCTGGGTCACTGTGACCCAGACAATAGGATATAATTATAAGGACAGGAATAGCACAGGCAAACTGATCACACATGTACACATGTCCATCTCCAGTAGAAGCTTTAAATTCTCATATGCAGATTTTCCGTTATTATTGGAAGCTTTTCAAAAGGGATAGTTACCATATTTATTCAAATCGTTAGCCCCCTCCCTATTTTCAGTAAAAAGGTATTTTATTTTCAAAGAGTACAGCTGGGTCTCATTTACTCGAACAGGTCTTCGTCGAACAGTCTGGAAAATTCGAACTCGCCCCGCAGTCCCGAAAAAAGTCATATATACATCATTCAAAATTTTACCCCAAACTCGAACTACGGCATATTCGAACTCACGAACCAAAGGTGCGGACCTTGGGCAGTCGAACAACGTTAATTAATACTATCAATAACTCATACAGGTAAATCTGTTGTTGGTTGATTTGTTTGCCAAATGAGGTGTGAATTTCACGATTAGTGGTCTCTTTGAATTGTTTCCCTTGAGTAATGACAGGCGGGTTACATTAAAACACAAATTTAATAATTAAGTGGGGTTCACTCAGCTTGTCAAGATAACCGCGTGAATACATTAATTTGAACAAAATTTAAGGTGATTGGAACATGCTTGCATTCACGACTGACAAATGTTGTGAAAAAATATTCCGCATTTCTTGTAAACTTTTCGACATCACTTACGAAAGTGGTACACTTTTTCTGAAAATTACAGTGGCGAACATTTAAAAACTGTGCAATTTCGTTTAAATTTTATTTGTACATTTTGTATATTTAATAAACCACTCAGCTATTTATAGACATATTCTTGGAATGTGACGTTTCACACATGCATGTCCAGTTTTGGTTTATTGGATGTTATTTTACGACGATATTGTGCAACGATAAAACACTTTACTGTTTGTATATGCAAATGATCAGTGAGGCCAGTTTTTTTTTATTTGTTGGTTTACAGATTTTTTTTCCGCGAGATCGGGTCGGTCGGTCGGAAAAAAATAAAAATAAAAAAAAGTTTTTTCAATTTTTTTATTCTTTTTGGCACAGGGTTGGGTCGGTCGGGGAAATAAAAAAAAAGTCTGTCACGCGGATGCCACCGGCGGCATATTGAAGAAACTGACAAACGGGTGAACCAAAAGTGTTAAGTCAAAGGGTGAAGGTCATATGTAGTATGGCAAGGCAGGTGTAGCATACATGCAAATGAATGAAGTATGGAAATATTGAAGCAGTTAAGCAACTTATGTAGATGCTATGGCCAGTTTGAGAAACTGTGACAAACTGGTTAACCGAAATTGCTAAGTCCTTTCAGCAGCCCTGTGAAGGTCAAAAGGTCAAGGTAATATAAAGTATGACAAGGCAGGTATAGCACACATACCAATGAATGATGTGTTGAAATATTGAAGAACTTGAGCAACTTATGTAGAAGATATGGCCGGTTTGAGAAACTGTTACGAAGTGGTTAACCGAACGTGTGACGGACAGACGGACGGTCCGAACACCATAAAAATCACCTTTTTAAGGCACTTGGTTGGGTCGGTTCACCTTTTTAAGGCTCATGGTTGGGTCGGTTTGTGGTCGGTAAAAAACAAAAAGGCCAGTGATTGTGATAGAGTGAAACTTGTGTTAACCGGCATCGTCTCGGACCAAGAGTTTGTCGGTTAACGTAGGGAGTCAGTTCAGCAAGTTTCTTTATATTCTACATAGCAACTCAATTTCATATTCACATACTGTTGAATGTTGATCACTGTGAATGGGTTGCGTAATGCGTACATATTAATACCGTATCTGGTATAATTAAATACAAGACAACGAAGCGGCGATATAGTTGAAACGAATATCAGTGGGGGTGGCACGAGTGTGGATTTATGGCAGGGCGGTAGAGGACCCTAGGAAGAACGCATACATGAAATATGAAGCACATCGGAGCAAGAAAACAGAAAATATAGGCCATTTACCTGAGCGTTAAGGTTTTGAATTTTTGCATTCAATCTGAAACGGAGATATATCAAATCATATCGAATCGTCCATTCGCAGGTTGTTGTTGTTGTCACTGCTGCTAAGATCTGGTTTCCGCCACTTACTTTTCTCGATCGGAGGTAAAAAAAATCTAAAAAAAAATCGGGAATTAAATTTTTTTATTTTTTTCCACATTGTCAAAAAATCGGGTCGGCGGATCTGTAAACCAACTAATAAAAAAAAACTGGCCTGATAGTGAAAAGAATGCATTGAATAATGAAACTGGTTCATGGCTGGAGTTGTGTTAGCTTCATTATAGCCTAGATTCATGTTTCCAGTTTATTTGTTTACATATTCATATATATGAATATTGAAATAAAACAAAATAATTAAATAATTATACATGGTGTTTATTTGATGTTTCTTCCATAAGACTTTCATCATTGATAGCTTTTTCACATTGATGGCTATCCGCCCACTGTCATTCGGGTGACCTTGACCTTCGCCTTGGTGACTTTTAACCTTTGGATGAATACCATGCTAGTGTCTTTTGATATCAACTGTATGAGGCTCGGCTCGGTAAGAATTCTTTGGCGACCGCAAAGCCAACATGCACAAACAATGTATATACAGATGAGCCAGCTTCTAACGAGCCACGTTATCAGGATTTGCAGCACTTATCAGTATTGTTCAATTGAATTAAAAACAAGAACTGGTATCGTTAAACGAAGCTAATCCACTTGCTGGCAGCCTTGATAATAATAATAATAATAATAATAAAATAAAGAGTCCTCAGTGACCTTGGGCGGTCTGACGTGGGTCGAATGCAAAACAAAGCACCATCCCTAGACACACATTGTGGCCAAATATTATCAAAATCAGTGAAGCGGTTCAGAAATTATTGAAAAAAACAAAACAAAATTTTAACACAAACAAAGTGGATATAAGTCCTCAAGACCTTAAGTGGTCGGACGTGGGTCGTATGCAAAACAAAGCACCGAACCCTAGCACACATTGTGGCAAAACGTTATCAAAATTGGTGTAGCGGTTCAGGAGTTATTGAAAAATGAAAGGTGTTATTAACGTACGTACGCACGTACATACATGGACTAACGTTACGTTACTGTATATCCCGTCTGGCCTATCAGTGAGGGGATAACAAAACATCTCATAAATGGCACAATATAAAAATACCATGGAAAACACAAGGATGTTAGCTACACACAACAATTATCGTCTACTGTTGCTTTATATCTAGCCTTATTTCTCAATAAAAACATGGTTTAACAGCACTTTAGAATCATTTCCAATGGAAATGATTCTAAAGTGCTGTCAAAGCATGTTGGAAATTATTCGAAAGTGCTGTCAAAGCATGTTTTTGGTGATAAAAATGGAAAATAAACAGCAGACGGGAAAAATAATATAGCAGTGTAAGGGTTAGCATTGCTTTATGTGCCGTTATTTCCCACGCTTCTGCTGTGGCATGATGCATTAATTGTACGTAAACAATCCCTGTAGACACAACATGCGGTATGTCTTGCATGCAAGTTGCTGGAGCAACAATTAACCCTTAGAATGTGGGACACACAAATTGTCGTCTGCTGTTGTTTTTAATTTTGTCTTGTTTCTCAATAATACATAGTTTGACAGCACTTGAGAATAAAGTGTTGTCAAAACATGCTTTTGGTGATAAAAATAACGAGAAAATTTAATTCAGCATTGTAAGTGTTATATAAAGCACTGATGAAGGTAATCCGAGCAGGAAATTACTGCTGGCAATATACCACTGTATATATGCAGATAATAAAGGTATTTTCTCATAATTAAAAATCCAAATGTGCTTAGGATCACGTCTAGATCACAGACAAAACCTGTTTGCAAACGGATTAAATTTCTGCAATAGAGAGAACTCTGTTTGTGTTTATCATTCAATTATACAAAAATGTAGAAATATATACGAAATAGCTGATATAATAAAGTAGAAAACGGCCTCATGAAACAAGGAAGTAAAACTAATTTAATTGTAATTCTTTTTTTTTCGACCTACATGACTATGACATACCTGTAGCCTATTTCACCAACAATTATCTAGCAAAGTATACTTTGAGGGAGAAATTTTCCATTTAAGGATAAATTTATTAATTTTTATTATACTGAATTTATTACACTATCACAGCCATTTTAATGTAATAAATTCAGTATAATAATTCTGTATACTTTTAATAATCAAATATATGCAGTCGTTAGTTCTATATGAAGTAATGCATTTCGGGAACAATAAATGATTACTCCCACAAAGTATATTTCGCTAGATAAGTATACTTTGCAATTTTGATGAAATTGGCTACAGAAAAAACTAGAAATGGACGCTTGTCGACAAGCGCATGTGTATCCCCCTCCCCAGATACACAAGTAGTTTGTCAAAAGGGTGTTCGAGTTATGCTCCGGAGACAAAATCAGTGACGGAAAAAACAAAGGGAGATAACTAAACAATTAGTGATGCAAGAGTTGTCATTCTTACGTGACACACCTTTAGGGTCGTGGTCTATGCATGTGTGAAGTTTCATGAAAATATTCCAAAGGGTGTTCGAGTTATGCTCCGGACACGAAATTTTCAGAGGCACGAAACAACAAAGGAGATAACTTAAGAAAATTAACGACGCAAGAGTTGTCATTCTTACGTGCGACACACCTTTGGGTCGTCTTCTATGCATGTGTGAAGTTTAATAAACTAGAAAATGTGTTCATAGAACACGGATGTCCCACATATCGCTTTGATAATAAATGAGGCCAAATTCCAAGTCAAAATTTTCTTTTACCTGAGCGTTAAAGTTTTTGAAGCACCAAGTATGTGACCTTGACCCTGGGCTTGGCGGGGGCAGGACGAACGTGGATTTGGCACAGGGCGGTAGAGGACCATTAGAGCAATGCATATATGAAATATGAAGCTGATCCATGAAAGAAAACAGAAATTATAAGATATTTACCTGAGCGTTAAAGTTTTTGAAGCACCAAGTATGTGACCTTGACCCTGGGCTTGGCGGGGGCAGGACGAACGTGGATTTGGCACAGGGCGGTAGTGAACCATCAGAGCAATGTGTATATGAAATATGAAGCAGATCGGTCGAAGGATGAAGAAATTATGAGACATTTACCCGAGTGTTAAAGTTTTGTGACGGACGGACGAAAGGACGGACGGGACGCACATTCCTACGAATGAATACTTGTTGGGTTTTTACTGTATAAAAATACCCAACAAGAGTACCCAACACTATCCTAACCCTACCCAATAAGATCCCCGTACGCTTACAACAAGTACCCATTCGTGTGTGCGGACGGACGGACGGACAAGGGTAACACTAAATGCCCCCTCCACTATCGTGGTGGGGCATAACAATATTCCAAAGGGTGTTCGAGTTATGCTCTGGATACGAAATCAGAGCATGAACCAACAAAGGGAGATAAGTAAACAAGAATTCCGCGGAATCAAATGCTCGCCCTTGTTGGGGGGGGGGGGGGGGGGGGGGGTCCCGCCTTGACCTCGAGCCTGGGCCCGAAAGCAATTTTCACTGGCCCAAACATATTATACAATTATTGACTAGTGAGCCATGGAATATCTGAGATTATATTCTATGGCTCACTAGTCAATGATTGTTTTATTATATGATAATAGTCTGTATATAGCACTTACAACCTTATGCTACTAGACAAAAATTTAAAAAGAATTTGAAGAAAAAAAAAGAAAAAAGAAATGGTAAAAAAAGTTTAAAAATTAAAAATAATAATGCTTGCTACAGGAGCCCAGAATTTTGTTTTAATAGTCCTATATTTATCTACATATATCTGCACAGGTCCACATAATGCCACAATATTTTCAACACAGTTTACGGAAATGTAATATCCAATGTAGTAATTTACCTGTATAAATTACCTGCGGTCAAGAGTGGTCAAGAGTGGTCAAGACTGGTAAAGACTGGACATTTGCACATGCTAGCACATGCACATGTGAATGGTTCTCCCAGTCTCTATTGTTCTCTCTACAGGTAAGGTGTACAGAGCACACGAGAAAAGGTGTACAGAGCAGACGAGAAAACAGGTCTTCATGCATTATTGTCCAGTTTGTAGAGTGCGCAAAACAAAAAAGGGAGATAACTAAAAAATTAGCTACGCAAGAGTTGTCATTCTTGTGCGCGACACACCTCTGGATCGTGGTCTATGCATGTGTGAAGTTTCATGAAAATATTCCAAAGGGTGGTCGAGTTATGCTCCGGACAGGAAATCAGTGCGCGAAAACAAAAAATGGAGATAACTAAAAAATTAGCTATGCTTGTGCACGACACACATTCGGTTCGTGGTCTAATTGAATGTGTGAAGTTTCATGAAAATATTCCAAAGGGTGGTCGAGTTATGGTCAATCGGTGCGCGAAACAAAAAAGGGAGATAACTCAAAAATGAGCTATGCAAGAGTTGTCATTCTTGTGCGCGACACACCTTCGGGTCGTGGTCTATGCATGTGTGAAGTTTCATGAAAATATTCCAAAGGGTGTTCGAGTTATGCTCCGGACAAGAAGTGCCTGCGGCGGACGCGGCCCGCTGTCAAATCCATAGTATCCCCCGACGGAGTCCTGGGGATACAATTATTATACATGTACATAAAAATACAACATACTAAGCCTTAGCCTGCTGATCGCGAAAATTGTCGTCTGCTGTTGCTTTATTTGTTGCCCTGTTTCTCAATAAAAACATGGTTTGACAGCACTTTAGAATCATTTCCAATGGAAATGATTCTTAAGTGCTGTCAAAGCATGTTTTTGATGAGAAAAATCGAAAATAAAACATAAACAGCAGTCGACGACATTTCTTTCAGCAGGCTAAGAGCTAAGTATGCTTTTGATGTACAATGGTATGGCATACGTTTATAAATCGCTGAGAATACAACATAGAATTAGAAGTTTTCTGCAAAAATCAGCGAGACACCAGCACATTATTTACTATATCAAACTTTCGCGCCTAACCACTCATATATGTTCAACCTATAGACATTCAAAAATGAAGTAATTCAGGTACTCTGTTTTTGACAATTTGTGTTTATCATTCAAAGTAAAGTAAAAAGAAACATGTTTAACCCTTACACCGCTATCTTAATTTTTTGTCGTCTGCTGTTTATTTTCCATTTTTATCATCAAGCTTTAGAATAATTTACAACGTACATGCTTTGACAGCACTTCAGAATCATTTCCATTAGAAAAACATGTTTTTATTGAGAAATAAGGCAAGATATAAAAGCAACAGCAGGCAACAATTGTTGTGAGTAGCAGTCTAAGGGTTAACCCTAACTATGCTGAATTAAATGTTGTCGTCTGCTGGAAATGTTTTATTGTCAATATTTATCGACAAAAACCTGGTTTTGACAGCACATGATAATCGTCTCCAGTGGAGACGATTCTCATGTGCTGTCAAAACCAGTTTTTTGTTAAGAATTAAAGCAAAAATGAAAAACAGCAGACGGCAATTTTCGTCAACAGCGTAAGGGTTAAAGGCACGATATCAATAGATATTCAATACATGGGTTTTCACTTTATTGACTGTACATGTACATAACCAATATCAACCGCACACACCATTTTTATTTTCATCTGATTAAATTCCGTGGAATGTGTGTTTTATTTAACTATTCACAAGTTCCATGACAAAGCCTGAGAGAGTGATAAGCAGGGAAGTTAATTTGGAGCTACACAGCTACTACTGCACGAGGAAATGCAATTTGTGAAGTGTAACTCTTTTTAAATGTTATCTCCCTTGAGATAGCATATTATGTCACACAAATTTCTATGGGGGCAGCCATATTGTCGTGCTGAGCCTAATTAAATGGCGAGCACAACAAAGAAAATAGTGACCTGTGCCAACTTATCCGTTTTGGTCTGTCTTGCTTTGTATCTAAAACTCTACAGATACTATTCTCTATAGTTTTCACAGTTTTAGGCTGTTTATCAGTTATATTCTGGAAAATACGAATGAAGACATTGTGTGTGTATGAATACAGCAGCTATTACTTTAGTTCTCACAGTTAGGTAGCAGTGACCAGTTAGCTGCGAGTTTCGTACAATTTTGTTCCCACAGTTTCAAACAGTAATTTATTCTAGAGAAAACTTATGGATGGGAATATGTACATTAGCCTCTGGATGATGATTGAGAAAATATGCAACTTTCAGACTCTAGTTCCGCAAGTGATCAGTTTTTGTGCAGATAACATATTTCAGTACTTTCAGTACTTTGATTAGATGTGAAATGAAAATGCTATACCACCTACATGCAGGGCTCCAGATAAGGAATTAGTAATTGAGTATTTTCACTCCGTCATTTCTGAAGTAATTGGGTAATACAAAATTTTAATTGGGTAAAATAAAATCACACTACTGTTTACCCATCAACAGACAACAATTATTGAATAGTTTGCATGTCTTGGCATTTCATTAGAATTGTCTCCTTGGAGACAATGCTAATGAAGATGTGTTTTCATGGAAAATAAGAAAAATATGCTATATTTGTGTTCTGTTTATTGTTTTCTGCAGCATTATAAAGGTACCATAAAATTGTTATTGCTTTTTGATACTTTTTGGCAATTTTAATTGGGTATTTAAGCAAATATGCAGCTTATCTGCAGCTATGTAAAGAAATACAATGTAGGTTTCCATTCTAGACAGCAGTTGGATTAATTAACCCTTTCACCCCTATGTAACTGTAATGGATTTGTATATGTTAATTGACGGACCAGTCCAATCCAATCGTCACAAAAAAAATGATTTTAAGACAGGAACATTTATGAAAAGGGTGTTTTTGTTCTCAAAAATATGAAACTTACTTGCAAAAAGTGCAGATCCTGATGAGACGGCTCGTCACGAGCTCATCTGGATCTACACTGTTTGGCAATACCACTGTACATGTCTGTAGTGTTGAAAGGGTGAACTAAAATGATGCATTTTGTTGCAGGGGCGGATTCAGCATTTGGGAAGGGGGGGGGGGGGGGGGGGGGGGGGTCCTATTTTCGAGCTCCATAGAGTGAAGCGAGTATGCGAGTGGGGGGTCCGGGGGCATGCCCCACAGGACAAATTTTGAAATCTAGATGTCCAGAAATGCACTTTCCTGTGTTTTACGGCATTAGTTTAAATTCAGACTCCAACTGGTGGTAAACTGTGATCTATGTAAACTTTGTGTCTGAACGGAGGGGGTTGCAACCCCAGAAACTCCCTCCAGATCCGCCCCTGGGTTGATATATAGGTCATTTAATGTACAATAAGCAGGTAAAAACACATACCGGTATTGTTCCGAGTACATAACTCTTTTATTACATTTCATTACATTGCACTACATAAGAGTTATGGAGAATTATTATTTCCAAATTTGCGTTTTACAGCAAGTCAAAATAATGGTGTTTTTGCATGTATGGTCGGCAAATTATATACATATCTATAGTGAAGTATGTTATACTTAATAAACCATATATACATGTGATACAAGTAAATTCATAAAAATGCTTCTATACAGCAATTTCATGAATAAATTGACATGTTTACTCTGGATCGCCAGTTCTTCTTACATTGCCTGGTGTCGGTATAAAGTTTCCTTCCTGGTGATCTATATTTCATTTCGAGAGCGTTTCGGACCGTAACATATTCGTTATATGTGTTTGATTGTTTTGTTTCAAGTTTAAACTTAATGATATATTAACAGTGAGCAAGCAAAAGGTTCAGATATCATATGTGATAAAGAACTTCCACGTATATGTTGATTACGCATAGTCAAAAAGAGCAAGGTTGTCCCGAAAAGGTTTGGTTCGAACTTACAAGCGTCCGAATCGTTAACATTCTATAAAATACAGATTGAGCCTCGGCAGGTCGTTATGAAATTGAAAATAAACAAGAGGGGCATGATGGCCCTAATTCGCTCACCTGACTCCATGAACACCAGAGGAGAATGTGACATTGAGTTCATATGTGCTATTTTTAGATGGCGGTCATCTTGGATTAAGCGACGACTCATTTTACCAAATCTGAAAATGCTTCACCCAAGGATCTTAACTTACTATGAAGTTTTTCCAGCATCGGCCATGTGGTTCCTGAGAAAAAGACGTTAAAAATCTCGAATAAATGGACCTTTTGGCGGCCATCATGGACGACATAATCATCTGATTCCGACAAAAATTGCACCAGAGCAATCGTCTCATCGATACCTTCAATTTGATTTGATATATATTTGCTATATTGGTGGTCTGTTTATTGTTTTCTGCAGCATGATAAAGGTACCACAATTGTTCTCATTGCTTTTTGATACTCACTACTTCTGATTTCAATTGGGTTTTTGGCAATTTTAATTGGGTATTTACACAAATACGCAGCTTATCTGGAGCTGGAACTGGTGGAATAGTGACACAAATATACACTTATTTAATTCCTATAAAGAACAGTTTGTGCCCTCTGAGTGGGCATGTACCTTTAAACTAGAAAAATAGATATATAATGTAGTTGTATAGGTACCTGTAGCCTATTTCACCAACATTGCAAAGTGTACTTTTCTAGCAAAGTATACTTTGAGGGAGTAACCATTTATTTTTCCTGAAATGCATTATTTCATATAGAACTAACAAATGCATATATTTCATGATTAAAAGTATGCAGAATTATTATACTGAATGTATTACATTATCACAGCCATGTAATAAATTCAGTATAACAAAAATTAATAAATTTATCCTAAAATTGAAAATTTCTCCCTCAAAGTATACTTTGCTGGAAAAGTATACTTTGCAATGTTAGTGAAACGGGCTACTGGTCAATTTGTAACCATACCATTTTGTACCCAGATGAGCAGTCTCAACAAGATATATATATATACACATTATGTCTTAATTTCTTTCAGATTTTTAAAAAAATATTCCACAAATGACATAATGATTAACCCTTAGGATGCGGGAAACGTAAATTGTCGTCTGCCTTTGTTTTATATTTGTCTTCTTTCTCTTGATAGCATAGTTCGACTATTTAGAATTATTTCCCATGGAAATGATCATATACTGCACAAAAAGATACCAACTGGCC
This sequence comes from Conchocele bisecta, assembly GCA_029237695.1. NCBI lineage: Eukaryota > Metazoa > Mollusca > Bivalvia > Lucinida > Thyasiridae > Conchocele > Conchocele bisecta. Next base: position 44,129,485 of record CM055270.1, on the reverse strand, counting down.
GGAGGTGCCCATTTTGTTACGGTGTAACAGTGTAACAAGTGTAACGAAGGTATTTTACCCCATGTTACAGTAACTGTAACGAAAATACACAGTGTGAACTGCAGGGCATTGACGTTCATACTTCGCAATATTATTAATATTGTTTCTACAATACGACACAAAAATATTACCATAAACTTACATAATAAAGTGTGTATTAGTAAAATTCTTTGGTCAATCTCCACGAAGTAGAAAGCAAAGAACGCTTCAAACGCACATTTGGAAAGACTACTCAATCACAACAGTTATGTAATAAAATGTAATTAGAGTTATGTATTTGGAACTATTAAGTGTTGTCAAAACATGTTTTTGGTAACAAAAATGAAAAATAAAAAATAAACAGCAGACGCCAACTTTTAGTTCAGCATCGTCAGGTTAATAAACTGGGCCCAGTTGCTCAAAACCTCAGTTGGCTTAACGGACTGTTAAATCCTTAACAATGTTAAGGATTTAACAGTCCTTAACCCTTTCCCTGATAGAGACGACTTTTCACGCCTCTGCAGAAGATGTCTTTTGAAAACATTGAGGGAAAAGGAGAAATTGCTTGTAACAAGCAATTTCTCCTTTTCCCACAATGTTTTCTACTCTATCAGATAATTTAACCATCATTTGACCCAGCATTTGGTTCTTTTATTCAGATGTTTTCGATTTGGAAGAGTCGAAATATCGCAAAACAGGGAAAGGGTTAACTAACAGTAACAGAGGTTTTGAGCAACTGGGTCCTGGTATAAACATTAGAATGAACCAGTATATGCCAGTTATTTAGGGGGTCAAAGGGTAAACTGCAGTGACATTAGCATGTCACATTTGGTCAAGTCTCTCCCACATGTTGGCTGTATTGCCCATAACCCACCACCCCAATACAATATCTACAACTGCGTTCAAAATCTAGGTTACCTGCAAGCATGTTTGCAGTGCAGACTGTGATAAAAATAGATTTATAATGAAAAAACGAGTACCTTGCTCAATCAATTAAGTCTATTTAGAATGCAGATTACCAATTCAACACACATTTACAGTCGCTAGAGCACTATATACACGCGTATTCAAATGTATACTTACTTTTTAAGCCAGAACACAGAAGTATGTTCACGATCGTGGTGTAGTAAATCCACATTTTGCCCTCAAATTGTCGACATTGTGTATGTATGTGTAGCGCTCGCTACAAACATGGCGCATACAGCGCGCAAAAAGCGGTCAATCGTCTAGACTGGATGTCTAGGTCATTTATTCTCGTCTCAAACGCATCCGTATATTATCGGAATATCCGTGTGGTCAATCTCCCACATCCACGCTACCGGACATACCCGACAGTCGTGAAAGTAAGATCCATAAACACCCAATACACAACTCTGACAGCTCTTGGTGTACCGCTATCCGAACGGTAATGGACTCGTCCAGAAAATTGACGCACGATGACGCCATTGTATCACATGCATGATTTAATCGGACGATTACATTATTTACAATGGTGAGACGGTATGTTGTCTGTTGTGCGTGCGTAGAATAGAGTGACGAATATGCGAAGTGGCTCTACTGGCAAATATTGGCCAGTAATATGTACAGCAGTGTATATATATACCATTATGCCATACTTCCAAGCTAGTGGGCCTTTTTTAAAACATGGGTATTTAGTAAGGTGTGGGTTATCAGTTTCGAAATAATGTTTTAATGATAATATGTCATGTGGACATTTATAAATTTATAGGCAATTATATAACTACGTATTGTGGTTATATCTAGGTATAAATATATCACTCTACTGCATTTAAACAATTTTAATAAATTCAAAATGGCCACCAGGGAACCTATACTTTTGACCCACTGGCCATTGACATGTGAATTGGGGGCACACATTATAAGTGGCATGCTATCAGTTGATCGAAGGTAAAGCGAATGAGCATACTGAATGGCTTACTCTACGGTATCAGGATGTGGGATCACTCACGTACGTGGTTTTTGAACGTTTCCGAACCTGATTTTTCGACGTGACTTAAAAAATCTGCGACGTCATTTTTACTGTAGATTTTCTTTAAAATCTTCATAACAAACGAATCATTGTTGATGATATACTAGTATATAGTGCACCAAAAACGATGATTTATGTGTGTTATGGGTGCTGTAAAAGTTCTTTACAATAATTTATAACTTTCACGAAGAATAGAGTACGTACGGTACAGTATATTTCTTACATTCACTTGCTCTTGATTTTTATGTACATTGACTGTAACAAAGTCTTCGTCAAAACGACAGCTATACTATGACATTAAAGCAAACATATACTATGTAATATTTGGCAACATGTGCTGAATTTTCTGCACTGTGTTAAAAAATATATGTCAATCCATTATAAAGATATTATAGGAAATCTACTGTAACACATACAAAAAAAGCATGACGTCACGCCGTTCGGAAACCACGTAATCCCACACCCTGTGTCTGTTGAACATACAAGCAGCCGCTTTGGGGTTTTGGACAATTAAACGTATTCAATCTCAATATTGGCAGATCTTAAAAATTGACATAACCAGGTTCTAACTTCGCTATACTACATGTATTATGTAATCATTTGTTTTTTGATTTCGAATAACACACAATTAACGTAACGTTATTTTCCGACTTCCATTCGCTTCACTCTTCCGCATGACATTTGTTTATCATGGCGAATAATTAGGGGCGGGGAGGTGGTAACTTTAATGAATTGCTGGATAACTTTGTACTGGCTGTGGCAGCCAAAATAATAAAAACAAATATTGTTCATATTATGCACCCATGTTTGCAACGTGGCGTAGTTTCAATTCCAGCCACTGACATTTTGGGCCACCACCAGGGTGGTTACATGATATTGAATGGACCTTTCTTCACAATATTTAAGCATATAGTTTAATTCTGGACTATCCAGAGCAGGAGGGGTGCAGGTTATGGGAAAATAGATTCCACAAATCCATACTAAAATGAAATGAAATGGTCTTTTTAATTTAGCCACTGAACAAATGCAGAAAATTGTTGTCCTCATCTTGTACTGCCACAATAGTCGGATAGGTTCTACGTTTTGCTGCCGATAGTAAATATACGTCATATATTGAATGACAAACAGTGCAGACCCTCGGCTTCTGCACTATTTCTTTAGCGACACTGGTTATCAGGTGATCAGGTTATGTTTATATTTCGCGATTATGGACCAATGAACAACAATAATTGAATGTTTATAAGGTCAGTTCACAAGTAAGATGCATTAAAACAGAGACATATACATATATGACAGATATAAAAGCATAAATCCTTGATTAAAACAAATTATTAATATAAATATAAATATACTAGCCGGAAGTGGAGATGAAGAGGGAATTGTCAAGGGAAGCTACCGTGTCACAACTGTTAACGGGAGGTAACCACACTTGTCGAACTGGGCTATACACGCAGTTTATCGAGCGATACAATCTACTGAAAAATATATAATTTCTCGTATGCAGCATGGCTCAATTTTTCTTCATCGCATCATAGGCTTATACGCACTTGTATATTACATCCTTGGTCGCATTTACCGAAAAATTATCGCAATGAATCATTCCTGATTGATACAGGGGAGATAATACGTTTTATACACTACACATTGTCGAGTACTATCTATCTACCTTAGCTGAGTCAACTCTTTGGACACGGTGAGTATACTTCAGCATACTTATTATATTGTGTATGGTCTGTGATTGTCGTTTACCAACAGCTTCATAATATAAGCCCAGACTCCTTGCCTACTAATCCAAACCAATATGTGACAAACCATGTGATGTTTTGTTAATGTAGATGATGAACGATATCTCACTAAAACTATTTACTTCGATATGAACATTTCGTTAACTTTCGACGTCATATACAGAACAAATCTGTAAATATTGTTCATGCACAATTGCTCGTGTTTTTAGCTACAAAATCGCACATGGCTTGAAACTGTCTCATATATATGCTATAATCAAATGTGAATGCATTCTGCAATTTAATTTACTGTTTTGATATATTGTATGATGGACCGGTGGCCTAAATACAGGATAAAGAAAGTGTAATTGTTTTTATTGTACATCCAATCAGACACGTAAATACTATACAGCGTAAATCCTTGATCCGACACTCTTATACAATATACATAGAGCTATGCTGGTATGTCACATACGGGTACATCTAATGAATCTCTTACGCTATATGTGTAGTCTCTCCCATACAAACAGCGATCACCGGTAAATACTATTGTGTATTATCGGTATTGTGCTGAACACTAGATTGTTTTTATACCGGTGATCGCTGTTGGTAAGTTTTTATTTATTATTTATTTATAAATATGCAAATAGTCTGTATGTGTAGGTTTTAATCTCACATTACTTAAAGGAATTCATACAGTGGGACCTCTACACTGGACAACCAGAAAACCACAGTGTGTTCAATTGTGATGTGTACCACTATCGATTATAATACCTATTCATAAACCAAAAGCGCATATATAGTGTCTATGAGTGCTTGTATGTATACCTGCATTACAGTGGAATGGCTCTAAATTGGACATCATGGGGACGTCACAGCCTGTCCGTCTTAGAGAGAATCCGATGTACTGTAAATTGATAGTTTTTTTTTTTTTTTTTTTTTTTTTTTTAATTTTTTTTTTTTTTTTTTTTTTTTTTTTTTTTTTGCTTATATTTAACGGCGGCACTGGCTCGAGGACCTTGCATGCCGTCTCCCAAGAATGGGAGAAAGAACGGAGGTAGAGATTTTTTGAGAGAAGCCGGTAATTCGTATTTACAGAGCAACTACGAATTATCGGTACCCATTCACAGCTGGGTGAACTGGAGCAGTGTGGATAAAGTGTCTTGCTCAAGGACACAACGCAGCGCCTCCGGTGAGGCTCGAACCCACGACCTTTAGATCAGCAGTCTGACGCTCTAACCACCAGGCCACTGCGCTCCACTTGATAGTTCTCATCAATTTATTATTTTATACTACCAAGACAGGACTAATACACAGCCTGAGGGTCAGTAGAAGTAAAATTGCTACCCCGCTCCATACCTCTCGCGAGGGTAGCAATTTAACCCCATATCTTTAATGTAACACGTGGAAGAGTGATTTTTGCAATCAGTTATTCGGCGTGTTTGATATATTAGCGATATAAAACTGTCAAAGCTGTATCAATAAAATCCTGTCAATACAGTGCGTATGTGCCATGAAACACGGTGCCGTGAAACATTTTGGATAACCTGTCAATATGACCTAATCACTGCGTATGAATATGTGCGGTTGTCATACTAGTCGATTCTCCGATTTTGAGGATGCACCTGTTTTTTTTTTTTTTGCATTTTAAAGGTATTTGTAATGTTGACGGGATAAATAGAATAGTAGGTTAGTGCCGTGAATGAGAAAAATATCTGGCGCGGCACGGAAACGGGATAGGCTCACCCGTTTCCTAAGCCTTGTCTGATATTTTTAGAGGGTCAGCAGTTTTTGAAATACATGGACCAGAGATTGTAAAACCTTTTCCAGTATTTCAGAGCCGTGCACAACTTGCTGATTCAACTGACTTGAGCATTGTTAGTTATATTATATTTAAGGGTAGGAATTGGCTCGCAGACCTCCCAAACCCGGGCATATGAGCACAGAAAAGGTGTCAAGCCAATGACCGTCGTCCCGTTTTTCTTTCCGAATTTAGTATTAGTTGCAATGTAGTCGAAATGTGTGTTTCAATTAAGGAGGTTGAACACTGTGTTAAGAGAAGCTTTATATTCTTAGGACCGGGTCCGTATATAATTATATGAATACACGTAGAAAGAGTAATTTGCAACAAGCATAACATAATATGACTCTACCTTACACAACTATTACAGGGCGGCTATATATACAGAAGATACAGAGCGCAAGGTTATAATAACTATTGCGTGCTCAACACGAAACTTGGATAACTTCATTATCGAAGTTGAGCACTGTTCTTAGTATAACCCCGGGTCATGTAATGTAAGTTATTGTAATTCTACACAGTCAACGTGGTGTCACATTGCCCGTCGCAATCTATATTCACCAGAGGTGCAGATTTGTCTCTAGATACCGCAGATTCTATACATTTCTCCAGAAAATTAGTTGTATACTACTAATTGTATTGAAACATGTTTAACGTCATATGAACAAGCAATTAGAAATTCGTTAATACCGTACGTGGCAATTTCTAGACCGATTTTCTGTGTTCTTAGTTATATCATTTTCAATCACTATGGCTATATTTCGGACGTAATTTAAAAAAAAAAAACGTTCGTCTTTGACTTTGCCTCAAACCGCTCAAGGATTTATATGTCTTGACCCGCTGCCATTTTGCTTCGAGCCATGTTGACGGGCTTGACAGACACTATGAATTAATATTACCTGACCAATCAACGTTTTCGACATAGCCTGTTATACTTATGTAGGGCAGTGTATAGACCCTTCAGTGACGCGCATGAGTCTAGATCTATGCAGAGACATACATAAAATATCCTTGGTCTATGTACCCATTGGTTCAGTGTTTTCTAAAGGGTCAGCATAATTCCTCTTTATTTATAACATGGTCAGCGTTTTAGACCCCATTTGGGTTGACTACTTAATTGTTGACCGGTTTGCGTTTTACAGGGCCGTTGAGATAAATGCAGAGGCATAAATAAAATATAATTGGTCTATGTACCCATTGGTTCAGTGTTTTCTAAAGGGTCAGCATAATTCCTCTTTATTTATAACATGGTCAGCGTTTTAGACCCCATTTGGATTGACTATTTAATTGTTGACCGGTTTGCGTTTTACAGGGCCGTTGAATACTGGATGCACACGACTTATAGAACACAACCCATGCGCGCAACTCTTCTGGGACTCGGACTGGTTTGTGGTGACACCCGTGTGGCTCTGCCTGGCTGCCGATATAGCGGATAAGCCGGGCGGATTGACCTATCTGGGTGTGTCCCGTGGCCATTACCGGGTTCTGGATTGAATATTCGCATGGGTGAGATATGTACCATCTACACATTTGTATTGTAACCGGATAGGGGAAATGCAACGGAAGAAATGTTCACCGACCGGGAATCGAACCCGGGACCTTCCCAATACCAGCGGGACGCGCTAACCAACTGCGCTACCGGAGCACGATGCTCTCGATCGGTATTTTTATATCCACATTCAACTCATGATTACACATGGTACTGTTGTATTATCACTATTGTGGATGAATACAATTAATTGAACGACTAGTTGTGTTCTATCTTTTAATTGGTACTATGTTCTCTGAGTGCTATTACTAGACTGACTCTGTACATGTGTAACATGGGGAGGGCGGGACTTAATAAGCATGATAAGGGGCTGCTGTGATTGGCAGGTGCCATGCTACAAGGAGCATGGTCAGGGGTCAGGGTGACTGGTCACTGCAACCTGAGTGGTTGCATAACGACATTGATGGACATAATGTAACATCTCCCTTCTTAACAGAAAGCAAACAACAACAAACTTATGGCTTTCAAATTGAAATTAGCACTGGTGAGTTTAAGTTTAAGGTTCATAAACAAATAATTACTGAAATCCTTTATGTGTTGCTTTCTGATAAGATGACAGTTTAATAGCATGTCAAATTGTTTATTATCTAGCTGACCAACTAATGAATCAATGTCTACTGTCCTTAATGCCACATGTGGTCAGTACATTTCCTGCAACACAATAGTTCCATGCAGTCTTGTTCAGATACTTGACCCATTAGTCTTTAGCACAGATTATTTACTACAGCTATAAAACAAGGGTTATTTGTTTTTTGGCTTAACCAGCCTTCCAGACCTAAGTTTTATGTACATATCAGAGTTGTGTTCCTGATTATCAACGGTGGGTTTTGCAGAGATACGAGATGGAGCCTGCTCTGAGATTTGGGCTTCTTCGTGAGGTTCTACATTTCAGGGCACTCTGTATTTCAAAATCTGGTGCATCAATGTCTGCTGTGTGTTGTTTTGATTTGAGTAAGTGTTGCCTATTGCGGGTGTACACTGAACCAGCTGGGGTACGAACAGTGTATGACCTGCTATTGTGCTTCGCAGTCACTACAGCTGGTTTCCATGTTTTGTCATGTTGTTGTATGTGTGCTGAATCACCAACATTCAGGGGAATTTGTGTCTTAGCAGTCTGGTCATAGTGAGATTTTACCTTCTGTTTCTTAGAGCGGATTTTCTCCTGAACTACGCTGGGGGATATTGCCTGAGGAACTAGGCTGGTTTGGGATATTGGTAGGACTGATCTTACCTGTCGGCTCATGAGAAGCTGGGATGGAGAATAACCGATGTCAAGAGGGGAGGGGTAACTCTGTACTCGAGAATGCTGATAAGTGGATCCTTGCCATCGGCCTTAGCCTTTGTCAAGATGCGTTTGCATATTTGGACATATTTCTCTGCTAGACCATTGGACTTATGATGATATGGGCTGGTGGTCACGTGATGGAAATCCCATTCTTTCGCAAAGTTGGCAAATTCCTGAGATGTGTAACAAGGGCCGTTATCGGACAGGACCTTCTCAGAAATTCCAAAACGGGCAAATATACCCTTCATTCGGTTGATCACAGCACTGCGCTTTTTAGACTCGGAAGTTCCTTGACTTCAAAGAAACAAAAAGACTGTAGTAGTCTACAACAACCAGATAGTTCTTGTTGTCCCAAGTAAATAGATCTGTGGCCACAGTTTGCCAGGGGTAATTGGGCGTGTCATGGGAAATAAGGGGTTCCTTTGGGTTACAGTTCATGTGCTCTAAGCAAATTTTACAATTGGACACCATCTTGGTAATATCAACAGAAATTCGCGGCCAATACATAACGTCACGGGCTCGTTTTAAACATTTTTCTGTGCCCATGTGACCAGTATGGACAACTTCGAGCATCTTCGACCTTAATGTTTTGGGCATGACAATTTTCTGACCTTTCATGATCAGACCATCTACGAATGATAACTCATCCCTATATGTCCAGTAATCAAGTATGTGAGGTGAACACTTGCCCCTGGTTTCTGGCCAACCATTAAGAATTACTTGTTTGAGAATACATAGATTTTCATCTAGCTCAGTGTGTGACCTTATCTCTTCAAGTTTTCTGTCACTAACAGGTAGGCTGGACATGACCATGTTGACCTGAATGTCCATACCTTCAGAAAGTTCAGGGAAGGTATCACTGAGTGACTTACGAGACAGAGTGTCGGCAACAGGTATTTGTTTGCCAGGTACATGTGTGACGTCAATGTCATATCGTTGCAATTGAAGCATCATTCGTTGCAAACGGGCTGGGGCGACATGAATTTATTTCTTTAGGATTGAGACCAATGGCAGGTGATCGGTTTGGACATGAACTCTACGGCCGTACACATAGTGATGGAAGCGTTTGCAGCCAAATACAATTCCAAACATTTCCTTTTCAATCTGGGCATAATTCGTTTCAGTAGGGGTCAACGATTTGGATGCATAGGCAATGGGCTTTCCATTTTGCATGATTATTGCACCCAATCCAAACTTACTCGCATCCATCTTGCAGGGTCAGTGGCTCATGTGGGTACAATAGGATAGCACGGGACCTGGGTGTTGTGTAAGTATCTCCTTGACTTGAGAAATGCGTCATTTGTGGTTTATCCCATGAAAAGTCAACATCTTTCGCCAATACCTTGCGCAATGGAGTGGTAATCTCAGATAAATTTGGGGCAAATCTGGACAGATATGTGACCATACCAAGAATGGTCTCCAATTCGGCCTTGCTGGTAGGGGGCAACATGTCCTTAACAGATGAAACCTTCGCAGGACCAGATTTTAACCCTTCTGCCGACAACACATGACCGAAATATGTCACCTCAGAGACACCAACTTCGAGTTTATCCTCATTCAAGCGAACACCATTTTCCAATGAGCGTTGCAAAACAGCCTGGAGATTGTTGTCATGCTCTTCCCGAGTCTTACCGAAAACCAAGATGTCATCAACAATTGATACAACACCTGTGAGACCTTCAAAGCATTCATCAATTTTCCGTTGAAACTCACACACCCGATGAACGCAGACCGAACGGAAGCCTCAGATACCTGTACCGACCGAACATGGTATTGAATGTTGAGAGGAACGATGATTGTTCAGACAGCTTAATAGACCAGTAGCCAGACCGTGCATCAAGTTTTTGTGAAGTATTTAGCACCTGCGAGCTGCGGAAGTATGTCATCGAGAGTCCTCATGGGTAGTGTGGACGTTGAATGCGTTTGTTCAAGTCTTTCGGGTCGAGACAAATTCTGAGCTTTCCTTCTTTTTTTCTGCACAATGACCATAGAATTTACCCACTCAGTCGGTTCATTTACCTTAGCAATGACACCTAACTTTTTCATGCGACTCAGTTCTGACTTGCATCTATCGTGTAGCGCAACAGGGACTTTTCTTGGTGGGTGGATAACAGGTGTTGAATTGGGTTCTAAGTGAATCGTGCACTCCCCTGGGAAGAGACCAATACCTTGAAATACCTCAGAGTGGTCATGTAGAACAGATTGTTTTGTGTAGAAAGTGGGTGAATTGCCAGTTTCTACTGAGTATGTGAGTTTGAGTAGTTTGAAAATGCATGCTTGACTGTAAGCCAAATAGTGGAGGTGACTGTGTATCAACTACATGAAACTCGACATTGTGCGTTTGACCAGACCGTGGATGTAAGCAGGGAAGTTTGATGCACCCTAACAGTCAAGTGAGTTACCATTGTATGCGGATAGCTGTGTGTTGGATTTTTGAAGTGGAGCTTTGATGTTCAGTTTCTGAAATACAGAGTAGGGAAGGATGTTGACTTGAGCGCCTGTGTCAACTTTGAATTTAATCAAACAATTTGTAGGCCTACCTGTATCTCTGCATATACCTGTCCATTGATAATCCGGGACTCAACACTATCCACCATATACATCCGAATACACATCCAATTCACTATGATCTATACACTCCTGATCATAATTATCCATGGCTTGAACATCATTGACATTTTTAGATTTTGAAAGGCACATTTTAGCGAAGTGGTTCCACTTTTGACAATAATGGCATTGTTGTCCTCTGGGCTGGTGGGCAACTGATCTTTGTTGTTGTGTTTGGTTTCCACAGTTTCTGCATCGCGGGCTCCATTGGGTTTCCATGTTGGTGGCTTGTTTACGCGCCTGTCTGTCATAGGTCGGAGCAGGAGAAGCTGGATACCTGCGTGGCTGTCGTGGTGGCATCCTTGTCCGGACCGCATTGACGTCGGTGTTGGCACCTAATAGTGTTGGTTGATTCATAGTGCGCAATTGTTCCTGTGCATACTCAATTGATTGGCATATCTGAGTAGCCTTGTCTAACGTGAGTTTGTCGCCTTCTGTGATTACCGCTCTCTCACTTTCTGCGATTTGATACCGAACACAATTCTGTCACGTATCATTTCGTCTGGATCAGCATAGTTGCAGTCCTGTGCTAATAGCTTCAACTTTGTGAGAAAGTGTTCCACTGTGTTTTCTCCTTGAATTTCATTGTTAAACTTGTAACGTGAAAACACTGGATTGCACTTAGGTTGTATGTGCAATTTGATGGCACCGCAAACGGCATTCAATTTGTCTTCTGCTCTTCACTTAAAGACCAAATGTGTCGAAGATGTCTCTGCCTTTAATCGCCGATCCAGAGCAGCAAGTATGTTACTTTCACATCGTCTCCCTTGTCTTTCAATGGACCTCTGAATATCAGGTCAGTGTGTTGCTGGAATTTTCTCCACGCTTCAGGTAGATTGGTACAATTCCAGTCCATACATGGAGTTGGTACACCGTTTAAATCCATTATGTAGTGAATGATTGAAATTCTGCTCGCATGGAATTTAACTGTCTAAATGTCCATTCAGGAATGTTCAAGTTCACACTGGTAATCCCTCTACTCTGACACCATGTTGTATTATCACTATTGTGGATGAATACAATTAATTGAACGACTAGTTGTGTTCTATCTTTTAATTGGTACTATGTTCTCTGAGTGCTATTACTAGACTGACTCTGTACATGTGTAACATGGGGAGGGCGGGACTTAATAAGCATGATAAGGGGCTGCTGTGATTGGCAGGTGCCATGCTACAAGGAGCATGGTCAGGGGTCAGGGTGACTGGTCACTGCAACCTGAGTGGTTGCATAACGACATTGATGGACATAATGTAACAGGTACCATTTCCGTTACATTCCTCCCCCGTTATCTTTGAGTTTCGTCAATTACGAAGAAAATCACCCCAAGTTCATCCCAAGTTCATCCCAAGTTCACCCCTCTAGAGAGCCTACAGACACTCATGAGGGTCGGACGAGCCCCCAAATGTAACCAGGTAGGGGAAATGCAACGGAAAAGTGTGCACCGACCGGGGATCGAACCCGGGACCTTCGCAATACCAGCGGGACGCGCTAACCAACTGCGCTACCGGAGCACGATGCTCTCGATCGGTATTTTTATATCCACCTTCAGCTCATGATTACACATGGTACCATTTCTGTTACAGTATTATCCGGTGTGTAGTCGCACTGCGGCCAGTTAGCACCAGTGGGACAGGCGACGTGTTAACACATGGGGGTACGTGGACACCACGGGGAGCCGAGGTGTTCATATCCCTGTCACGTTATGTCAGGATGTCCAGGCAACTAGGTTATCACACTTTCTTATGAAAGTAAGCCACATATAACAAGTCTAACAAAACAGCAAGTTAGCTCGAACTCAGTCAAATGTTCTGCCTGCCCGTGCCTGCTTCTGGCCCGGCTTGCATTGGAGCTGTCTGGATGTGGCAACTCTGTGGACGAAAACAGCGCGTGTTTTTACCGACTATATGGCACCAAGGTGCGTGTCGAGTGCCGCCAGGTGTGAATTGGTTCTACCTGGGACCCGTTTTGCTCTGCGTCACTGGCGCCAGGTTATACCCAGTTACACCCTCTCTTCTTCCCGCCTCCCGTTCACCGGGACACTGCGCGGAATTACAGGACCGTATTGGACATAAGCAGTGTCCCATTTCGGCACACACCTGTACACATCTGTTCGCCTTGCACCAACATATAGCACATAAAACACTTACAAATTCGGCCATTTTGGACTTTTGTGTCCGGGTATGGAAGTTCTTCCGAGCCAATTCCCACCCTTAAATATAAGATACAAAAGGCGAGTTACAAACGTACGTAATTTCTATTTTCCCGCCATTCCGAGTGCCAATTTACAAGAAGGTGAGAGATCAAACCCAGCAAACTACAGGCCAATTTCACTCACATGTATATTATGTAAAACTCTTGAGCAATTTGTTGCTTCCTCCATAACAAAACACCTTAACAAAGAAAACTTATTACATGACATGCAACATGGATTCCGAGAAAAGCGCTCATGTGACATTCAATTGTTGATGCTTGTGGAAGACTTACTAAAATGTATATATAACAAAAAAATCGACCTGATCCTTTCAGACTTCAGTAAAGCATTTGACAAAGTTAATAGCCATGCACAACTATTATATAAACTTCACTTATATGGAATCAGGGGAAATACACCTAAATGGATCAAATCATTCCTTGACAACCGCAAGCAGTCAGTATTTGCAAATGGGGCGTCACTCCCGGTTTCATGAGTAGCCCATTTCATCAAAGTTGCAAAGCATACTTTTCTAGCAAAGTATACTTTGAGGGAGTAATCATTTATTTTTCCTGAAATGCATTATTTCATATAAAACTAACAACTGCATATATTTGATGATTAAATGTATGCAGAATTATTATACTGAATTTATTACATTATCACAGCCAAAATGGCTGTGATAATGTAATAAATTCTGTATAATAAAAATTAATAAATTTCTCCTAAAATTGAAAATTTCTCCCTCAAAGTATACTTTGCTAGATAAGTATACTTTGCAATGTTGGTGAAATAGGCTACTGGTGTCACACAGGGCTCTGTTCTCAGACCTATACTCTTCTTAATATACATCAATGACTTACCTGAACATGTAAAATCCACTGTCCGACACTTTAGAAATGCTAGGTCAATCTACAATATTGCAAAACGACCTAGATAAACTACACATTTGGAAAACATGTGGGATATGGAATTTAATCCATCCACATGTCAAGTCCTCCACATTACAAAACTCAAGCACCATATTACCACCATATACAACATACATAACACTGTACTCGAATCAGTCTCCTCTGCAAAATATCTTGGGGTAGAACTTTCCTCAGATATTTCATGGAACAATCACATCACCCGAATCAGCAAAAAAGCAAACCAGACACTGGAATTTTGAAACGCAACATAAAAGTTCACTCTGAAAAACTAAAATCAACAGCCTTTAAGACTCTTGTCCGACCCCAGCTCGAATACTGTTCCTCCGTATGGTCACCATATACAGATACTGCAATCTACCAGCTCGAGATCATCCAAAGGAGGGAAGCTCATTGGACCATGCGCAACTATGACCACACCTCTAGTGTTACTGAAATGCTAAAAGTCCTAGAGTGGCGGTCTCTCGCACTCAGACGCATTGACAACCGATCGAGTGTCTGTGCTGTATACAATTACAAATGAACTTGTTGCCATACCTAGCCATTCATATCTGTCCCTTAATCACAAGCAAATGCGAAAGTCTCACCCTCTGCAATACATTACCCTCAATAGAACAGTTCAACCTGGCTATCTGCCAGATTGACCACTGTCCCTCATCCTAGGTTCTCAGCTCTGTTTTTACTGTTATCTAATTAACTTTCTTTCTACTTTACATACTTCGTGTCTTTTACTGCAACTTTTACTCTACTAACCCCTTGTCAGATCGTCGCATGCCTGTCTAAGTATCCACCTGGGGTTTGACAGTATAGGAAGATATATAGGTAGGTAGGTAAAAGGTAGGTAGGTAGGTAGTGCACGCCCATTGTACCGCAGCATAAACTTCGCCAGAGTTGCGGTTCCCGCCATCGCACAGCATTTTGGGAATACACGTGAAGTTTCAAGATGGCGGAGACATCTGAAGATGAGCCGACGCCAGCAGAAGATATCGTTGTCACCAAATATAAAATGGCCGGTGACATGGTTAATGGTGGGCATTGCATGAAGTTGAATGTGTTAATTTAATATTCACAAATTCAAAACGTGTGACTACTAATTTTCGACATGTATTACCCGACTTGCGTGTGTTCTTGCCGACTGGCACATGTGCGATTTCACAACAAAGAAGCAATGTCTCCTGAATTTCAGAAATCATTGATAATGACCTGAGAGACCATGTTTATGAAGAAATGGTGGCTAGACTGCAGAATTTGTGCCCGTCTCTATATGACCCTAGCTGTTGCCGTGTTGGTGGGACGTAGTCTAGAAATTATAACCTGCCATGTCTATATCGCGTTTAACTTCTATTTTTCATTATCTGACTTTTATCATTTATTATTTACTTTGCTATAGAGACAGGCTTCCATCCCATTGGGTCACATAGCCGCTAGCGAAATATAAACTCGTAATTTTGACACTTCGTGAACTACGATACTGAAATCATCTGACAATACGTTTAAATAATATTAATACACCAAATTTCATTCATAATTTATATACAACTACTTTCCTTACTAGTTATTTCTCAACATGTCTTTGTAAAACAGTGTGCATAACCCTTTCAGTTTATCACCGTCGCCATTTTCTTTCCGAGGTACAATATCGGAAATCTGCAAAGTAACCAACCAATGAAATCGATTGACGTATGTGGGGGTTTCCCGCTCAGATGTCAGATAGTATGGCACGTTCCATGCAGGAACTTAACTTTATTTTGAATAAAATAGTTTTTTTTATTGGATAATTTGATTGCCCACATCATCAATATCAAGAATCCGACTGATGGCACTATGTCATCTTGGATCGTTTTGAGAAATTTGCATAAATCCAAAATGGCTACCAAACAGTTATAGTGTGTCATATAGTTGTTTCCACATGAGGTAATAGCATACATTAACAGCATAAAGTGGATTTAATTGACAATTGATCAACATTAAATTTCAATTCATTGTTAAACTGTAAAAATCCAACATGGCTGCCAAACGTAACATGATATTTAGCATATGACTGCACACACGTACACTCCATATGAAAACGACGTGTATACTACTCTTGGATATATTGACATGATAAATGCTTACACAGGGTTTCCACTGGAGAAAAAAAAATTTGCCACTTTTTTTTTGTAAAGCGGGCGCGAAAATTATTCAAATTTGAATATATATTTTTGCGCGTGCTTTGACAAAAAAAATATACATACATGTACAGTGTATCTACTAAGAACAATAAAACATGGTATTATGTTTATTTATTATTATTTTTTCACATCATTTATGATAAGATTTGACACATTGTGATAAATGAGAAATAAAATTAAATACATGTCATTTGACATAAAAATACAGCATTATTTTCAACTTTCATTCAACATGTTTCACTACAACTTCACTTCCATACATTTGTGGTAGAATTCAATTTTTGTCGGGTTAAGTTGTTTGGTTAAGTTTTTTGGTTAAAGTTTTTGGTTAAGTTCTTTGGTTAAAGTTTTTGGTTAAGTTTTTTGGTTAAAGTTTTTGGTTAAAGTTTTTGGTTAAGTTTTTTGGTTAAAGTTTTTCGTTATACTATATCTCTGCAACTGCTTTGCCCATTACCTTGAAACTTCACATGGGTGTTTATCATCATTTATATTTTCATTCTACCCCCCTCCCGTGCGGCCCCTGTGCCCAACCAATGTCAAGGTCAAATTAGTTTGAAGTTTTTGGTTAAGTTTTTTGGTTAAAGTTTTTCGTTATACTATATCTCTGCAACTGATTTGCCCATTACCTTGAAACTTCACATGGGTGTTTATCATCATCTATATTTTCATTCTACCCCCCTCCCGTGCGACCCCTGTGCCCAATGTCAAGGTCAAATTACTTTTTTTGGTTAAATTTTTTTTCTCGCCCGCTTGTGGAAAGCATGATATAGTCGGCACTTTGGCGTGTGTCCGGTTAAAGTGTTTGGTTAAGTTTTTTGGTTAAAGTTTTTCGTTATACTATATCTTTTTTAGCTCACCTGAGCAAAGCTCATGTGGGCTATTGTTATGGCAAAGTGTCCGTCGTCCGTCCGTCCGTGAGCATTTTCAATCATCTTCTTCTCCCGAACTGCTGAGCCGATATTGGTTAAACTTCACAGGGATGATATATGGGTGATGCCATTTCAGATTTGTTAAAATGGAGGTCATCGACGATCCAAGATGGCCGCCATGGAAAAGTAGGTCAAATTCTTAAAAAAATCTTCTTCTCACGAACCGCCAGGCCGATTTCAACGATACTTGGTATGAATGATCGATAGTTAGCGCTGTTTCAGATTTGTTCATATGGTGGCCCGTGGGTCAAAAATGGGCGTCGCCCGAGGGGTCAAAGGGGTCAACTTTAATTTATTTTTAACCGAATATAGTCATGTAATATATCAAATCGAAGGTATTGACGAGACAATCACTCTGGAACATTTTTTGTCTAAATCATATGATTACGTCATCCAAGATGGCCACCGATAGTTCAAATGGTCATTCTTTTACTAAAGATGTCAAACGTCTTTTTAGCTCACCTGAGTGAAGCTCATGTGAGCTATTGTTACCGCAATGTGTCCGTCGTCCGTGAACATTTTCAAACGTCTTCTCCTCGGTAACCATTGGGTCTATAGTCACCAAACTTCATGGTCATGGTCCTTAGGTAGGGGGATTACAAAATTGTTAAAATGACGTCATTACGTAATCCAAGATGGCCGCCGTCTAAAAATAGCACAAATTCTTAAAAAATCTTCTTCTCAAGAACCGCCAACCGGATTTCGACAAATCTTGGTAGGAATGATCGATGTACATTGCTCTTTCAAAGTTGTTAAAATGGTGACCCTGGGGTCAAAAATGGGCGTGGCCCGTGGGGTCAAATTTGGGTCAAATTTTATTTTTGACTGAATATGGTCATTTCATATATCAAATTGAAGGTATCAATGAGGCAATCACTCTGGTGCATTTTTTGTCGAAATCTGATTGTTATGTCATCCAAGATGACCGCCGAAAGGTCAAAAGGTTATTTTATTAGAGATTTCAAAATTCTTCTTCACATGAACCGCTTGGCCCATGGTAGCCAAACTTAAAAGTTATGGTCCATGGGTGAAGCCTTTTCAGATTTATTAAAATGGAGGTCATCGCTAATCCAAGATGGCCGCCATCTAAAAATAGCATAAATTCTTAAAAAATCTTCTTCTCATGAACCGCTTGCCGGATTTCGACGAAACTTGGTAGGAATGATCGATGTACATTGCTCTTTCAAAGTTGTTAAAATGGTGACCCCTGGGTCAAAAATGGGCGTGGCCCGTGGGGTCAAATTGGGGTCAAATTTTATTTTTGACCGAATATGGTCAGGTCATATATCAAATTGAAGGTATCAATGAGGCGATCACTCTGGTGCATTTTCTGTCGAAATCGGATTGTTATGTCATCCAAGATGGCCGCCGAAAGGTCAAAAGGTCGTTCTTTTATTAGAGATTTCAAAATTCTTCTTCACATGAACCGCTTGGCCCATGGTAGCCAATCGCTACTCCAAGATGGCCGCCGTCTAAAAATAGCATAAATTCTTAAAAAATCTTCTTCTCCTGAACCGCTAGCCGGATTTTGACGAAACTTTGTAGGAATGATCGATGTACATTGCTCTTTGAAGTTGTTAAAATGGTGACCCCGGGGTCAAAAATGGGCGTGGCACTCTGGTGCAATATTTGTCGGAATCGGATGATTATGTCATCCGTGATGGCCACCAAAAGGTCCATTTATTCAAGATTTTTAACGTCTTTTTCTCAGGAACCACATGGCCGATGCTGGGTGAAGCATTTTCAGATTTTGTAAAATGAGTCATCGCTTAATCCAAGATGACTGCCATCTAAAAATAGCACAATTTTTTTAAAACACATGAACTCTATGTCACATTCTCCTCTGGTGTTCATGGAGTCAGGTGAGCGAATTAGGGCCATCATGGCCCTCTTGTTCTTGTAAACTGCTTGGCCGATATTGGCCAAACTTAACTGTAATGGTCTGTGGTTGAAGCCTGTTCATTTTTGTTAAAATGGAGGTCATCACCAAATCCAAGATGGCCGCCGTTGAGAAGTAGGTCAAATTCTTAAAAAATCTTCTCACGAACCGCCAGGCCGATTTCGACGATACTGGGTATGAATGATCGATAGTTAGCGCTGTTTCAGATTTGTTCATATGGTGGCCCCTGGGTCAAAAATGGGCGTCGCCCGAGGGGTCAAATAGGGGTAAATTTTATTGTTAACCGAATATAGTCATATAATATATCAAATCAAAGGTATTGACGAGACGATCACTCTGGAGAATTTTTTGTCTAAATCAGATGATTACGTCATCCAAGATGGCCACTGATAGTTCAAAAGGTCATTCTTTTACTAAAGATTTCAGACGTCTTTTTCTTGTGAACTGCTTGGCCGATATTGGCCAAACTTAACTGTAATGGTCTGTGGATGAAGCCTGTTCATTTTTGTTAAAATGGAGGTCATCACCAAATCCAAGATGGCCGCCGTTGAGAAGTAGGTAAAATTGTCAAAAAATCTTCTTCTCACAAACCTCCAGGCCGATATCGACGAAACTTGGTAAGAATGATTGATAGTTACCGCTGTTTCAGATTTGTTCATATGGTGGCCCCTGGGTCAAAAATGGGTGTGGCCCGAGGGGTCAAATGGGGGTCAAATTTTATTTTTGACAGAATATGGCCATATAGTATATCGGATCGAATATATATAGTATATCGGATCAAATGTATCGACGAGACGATCACTCTACAGCATGTTTTGTCTAAATCAGATGATTTTGTCATCCAAGATGGCCACCGAAAGGTAAAAAAGTTGTTCTTTTACTAAAGATTTCAAACATATTCTTGTTGTGAACTGCTTGGCCGATATTGGCCAAACTTAACTGTAATGGTCTGTGGGTGAAGCCTGTCCATTCATTTTTGTTAAAATGGAGGTCATCACCAAATCCAAGATGTCCGCCGTTGAAAAGTAGGTCAAATTGTCCAAAAAATCTTCTCACAAACCTCTAGGGTCATTTCGACGAAACTTGGTGTGAATGATTGATATTTAACGCTGTTTCAGATTTGTTCATATGGTGGCACCTGGGTCAAAAATGGGCGTGGCCCGAGGGGTCAACTAGGGGTCAAATTATATTTTTGACCGAATATGGTCATAAAATATATCCAATCCAAGATTTTGCCAAAATCAGATGATTACGTCATCCAAGATGGCCACCGACAGGTCAAAAGGTTGTTCTTTTACTAAAGATTTCAAAGGACTTCTTCTTGTGAACTGCTTGGCCGATATTGACCAAACTTAACTGAAATGGTTTGTTGGTGAAGCCTGTTAATTTTTGTCAAAATGGAGGTCATCACCAAATCCAAGATGTCCGCCGTTGAAAATTAGGTCAAATTGTCAAAAAATCTTCTCACAAACCGCCAGGCCGATTTCGACGAAACTTTGTATGAATAATCAATAGTTAACGCTGATTCAGATTTGTTCATATGGTGGCCTCTGGCTCAAAAATGGTCATGGCCCGAGGGGTCAAATAGGGGTAAAATTTTATTTTTGACCGAATATGGTCAAATCGAATTTATAACAGTAAATCACATGCACATTCGCAATATATGTTAGATCAGAAGGTACCAACAAATTCTGTGGAACATTTGAAATTGTAAGTGAAGAGTCTTTGTGAAATCAAGATGACCACTATGGAGGCTTTTAGGTGAGCGATACAGGCCCATTTGGGCCTCTTGTTTTTCGTGTCCATGCCTCGCCACAAGGCGCGACTTGCAGGCGGCGGCCATCTAGTCTTCCCTATATACAAGTATGTAGTATTTGCCAACTGTCTATTTTATTGTATATGAGAACACCCCTCATTACTATAGTAACCTGCCACTAATAAAAGCTGCTTTTGGAATTTTGAGAAAAGCCCTGTTGATAACAGGGATAATCCATGTACAGTGTAAGTGTAATTGTTTTACAACTTGACATACCATATACAGACCACCTGGGTTCTTATTATACAGTATGACACTAAAGGTGTGAGAGAAGGCTGACAATTAACAGCCTGTTGTCATAGTCTGATGGTTTATTAAAGTCTCTTCAATGTACATGCAAATTTTAACGATTTTAGGTACTGTATCTCATACGTACCATCGTGGCCCATAGTCTTCACGTTAAATAAATGTCATAATAATAATGCAAATAAGTAATACAAATGCACAGCATAAAACAACAGTACATTGTCAGTCATA
This sequence comes from Conchocele bisecta, assembly GCA_029237695.1. NCBI lineage: Eukaryota > Metazoa > Mollusca > Bivalvia > Lucinida > Thyasiridae > Conchocele > Conchocele bisecta. Next base: position 44,108,098 of record CM055270.1, on the reverse strand, counting down.
TAAGACTTGTAAGAGACTATGTGTAGGCACATCATGCATGCTAAGATCATTTATTCTCATTTCTTGATACCGAATATTAGTGTGGGAGAAGGTTGACAAATAACAGCCTGTTGTCAAAACATAGTCTGATCATGATGACGTTATCTTTGTGAATTGTATCTAGCAGACACTCAGATGCTTCCTAAAAAATGAAGAAAGTAATTTACAAAAAAATAATACAACCAAAATATAAATGTCATGGTTGCCAAATATTCCACCTGATGAGTGCCCCTAGTTGGGAATGAAACAGACTATACATTGTAATTAACCCCTATATCTAATTATTAAGTAGTTGACTGTTTAATTAACTATTACTGAGCTTAAAACTTAATTTAAATAACTTTAATTATCAAATAATAACATCAAAATCTTCATATTTCCCGGTATTTCCCACTTAGGGGAGGAAATACCGGTATTTCCCGCCGGGTATTTCCCGGCCAGCCCTGTTTTAACCCATTTCATGCTGGAACCCTTGTAGAGCAGATTACCTGAATAACTGGAACTTTTACCAGTCAGCAGGAACTCAGTTTGGCACTATGGCGTCATGCAGGTACGACAACAATAAACACTAATTCTACTGGTAAAACCATGCAATGTTATATATCATAGAAAGCTTGATAAATTGTCTTTCTGCTGATATACTTTTTTAATGGATACATGCAGGATTTACTAAAAAACCGGCACAACAAACAATAAAATGGTGTTGTATCGGTTGACTAAAATTTACTCACATAGACTTCAGTAGACATTATCCATATAATCCAATAAGTGAATCACATATAATCCATCGTATGATTTATTCACAAATGTATATAGATCACTCTGGTCAAAATTTCATGAAGATATTCCAAGTATAAGTGAAGTAATCATATTTTTTTATGATTTACAGGTATTCACAGAAATGTCCATTCTGGAACAAAATTCGGGAGAAATGCATTGTATTGTGTTGTATTGTTTTGGGTTTGTAACACTATTGTTTCTGTTCTAATAAAAATATTTACATCTATTATACCGTTTTATTATTATAATAGTCTTCCAGTGTTATTTTTTATAATTTTTTTTGTTGGTTTTTAGCCAGGTTTTTTTGAAAAAAAATCCAGGCTATTGGATTGGCGAAAGCCGGGTGGGCGGCGGGCGGCGTCCACAATCAATGTTAAGTTTTCGTGTTTGAGTCCATTTCTTTGTTACTGTACCACCTAGGACCACCAAACTTTCACAGCTTCATAATCAAGGGGTGCCCACCACATATCACTATCCAACATGTTACTTTTTTTTTATAGAAAGCTTGATAAATTGTCTTTCTGCTGATATACTTTTTTAATGGATACATGCAGGATTTACTAAAAAACCGGCACAACAAACAATAAAATGGTGTTGTATCGGTTGACTAAAATTTACTCACATAGACTTCAGTAGACATTATCCATATAATCCAATAAGTGAATCACATATAATCCATCGTATGATTTATTCACAAATGTATATAGATCACTCTGGTCAAAATTTCATGAAGATATTCCAAGTATAAGTGAAGTAATCATATTTTTTTATGATTTACAGGTATTCACAGAAATGTCCATTCTGGAACAAAGTCAGTCACAAAATTCGGGAGAAATGCATTGTATTGTGTTGTATTGTTTTGGGTTTGTAACACTATTGTTTCTGTTCTAATAAAAATATTTACATCTATTATACCGTTTTATTATTATAATAGTCTTCCAGTGTTATTTTTTATAATTTTTTTTGTTGGTTTTTAGCCAGGTTTTTTTGAAAAAAATCCAGGCTATTGGATTGGCGAAAGCCGGGTGGGCGGCGGGCGGCGTCCACAATCAATGTTAAGTTTTTGTGTTTGAATCCATTTCTTTGTTACTGTACCACCTAGGACCACCAAACTTTCACAGCTTCATAATCAAGGGGTGCCCACCACATATCACTATCCAACATGTTACTTTTTTTTTAACTTGACCCATTTTTTCCGCGCAATCGACTTAGCCATTTTCAATGTTAACGTTTCGCATTTACAATGTTAAGTTTTCGTGTTTAAGTCCATTTCTTTGGTACTGTACCACCTAGGACCACCAAACTTTCACAGCTTCATAACCAAGGGGTGCCTACCACATACAACTATCCAACATGTGACCATTTTTTTACCTTCACCTATTATTTCTACGTAATTGACTTAGCCATTTTCAACGTTAACTTTTTAACGTACGTCTGGTTAAATTTTTTGGTTAAAACTTTTTTGTTATACTATATTTCTGCAACTGCTTCGCCTATTACCTTGAAACTTCACATGGGTGTTTATCATCGTCCATATTTTCACTCTAACCCCCAACCGTGCGGCCCCTGTGCGCAATGTCAAGGTCAAATTACTTTGAATTTATTTGTTCAAGTTTTTTCGTGTACTATATCTCTGCAACTGCTTCACCCATTACCTTGATACTTCACATGGGTGTTTATCATCATTGTCGCACCCGCTTGCGGAAAGCGCGATATTGTCGGCATTTTGGCATCCGTCCGTCCGTCCGTCCGTACGTCCGTGTGTCCGGTTAAAGTTTTTTCGTTAAAGTTTTTCCATCTACTATATCTATTTTTTTAGTGTCCATGCCTCGCCCCAAGGCGCGACATGCAGGCCACGGCCATCTAGTCTACAAAAAGTGGGTATAATTATGTTATCCAAGTGTCCATGCTTGGAAAAAACCTGGCCTTCGTGGCTTTGCCTCGTTTCTTGTTTGTTCTGTATCAATATTTACAAACATTCATAAACATTTATGGAAATTTATGTACAGTATGTATTGCATTGTAGTATATAATTATCTACAATGTACAATACATGTATAACACTACAGAAAGTTTGCCCTTGTGATATGTCCTGGAAAACATTGATGATGTACAGCCACGTTGCACTGTACACATCCAAACCTGGACATCCCCGCACGTGCACTAGGTGTGGCTTTGGCGTGGCATTCGACGCATACTTTTTCCTTTTCAAACAACCGCTCCATGTCGTGTCGTCTGTTTGGACAACTCTCAGCCAAGAGTGGGGCATCCTTCTTGGCCTTGCAGTCCGCAATCAAGCTGTCGGCAAGATCCTCGATGAAGTCTTGGAAGTTTGGCCACTCTTGGTTCACCGCCTCTGGATTTGTATCCTTGGCGATGACGTGGGCGTTGTGGACACTGGCCATAGACAGGTGGAAGAAGAGACGTCGCCACCATTTTCGCGAACGATGGTTGATCAAATGATAGCCAATCATCTGGTCCGCTAGGTCGACTACTTTCATGCCGGTTTGGTAATCCGACACCATCTTTGGCACTTCCACTTGCTGCTGAAGTGCATTTCCCGATCTCCGATTGACAATGATGCGTGTGTTCGGATCGTGAAAGTTTACATCACAATAACTGCCTTGGTGTCCTGCCAGATAGTTCATCTTTCTGGGCTAACTTATATTGATGTTTGTCAAGCTTGACACGTTTCGGCAGAAGTTCAGTTGGCAGGAATTTTCTGTTTGAGCGAACGGTCCCACAAGCATTGATGCGTTTCAGATGAAGTTCTTTCAGCAGCGGCACACTGGTGTAAAAATTGTCCATATAGACACGGATGTGTTGGTGGTGAAGGTGTCCTAGCAGGTCAGTGACAACACGGTGAGACAGTTCTTTCTCCTGGGGGCCCTCCTTGCCGGTGTAGATTTGGAACTGATGCACGTAGCCAGTCGTGCTCTCGGCCAGTGTCCATATTTTGACACCCCATTTGACAGGCTTGGCAGGCATGTATTGTCGAAATCCAAGTCTTCCCTTGAATTTCACCATACTTTCATCTACCGCCATGTCTCCGTATGGTGTGTAACTGGTTCTAAACTTCTGGTTGAGGTAATCTATGAACCAACGGACCTTCAACAGTTTGTCAGGCGTTGCAGGTGGGGGATCTTCATTGTTGGAGAGGTGGAGATATCGCCAGATCAAATTAAGTGTCGCGTGGCATTACGGCGTTGAAGTTTGTTTTGAACATTCGCTTCTTCGCTCGCCAATAGTCTGTTCTTGAAGGCAGGCGCATAATTCCCATGCAGAAACAGAGTCCCATGAATGCCTTCATGACTGGTGCTGTCACTGGCTTCCACTTTGCAGCAAATGTGGGTGGGGGATTTTTGGTCCTTTCTTGTGTGGCATACCTGTTAGTTTCACACACAAGCCGATCCCACATGTCATCTCCCCACACTAATTCAAAATATTGAATAGGTAGGGCTTCCGGTGGATGCTGATACTCAGATCCACCATCGCCTGTGTAAGGACGAACTGTCCGGGGCGCGAAGTTGTCAATTCTCCAGTCGCTATCAAAACCTTCAAATTCTTCGTCACAGTCATCGCTGTCGGACGCTAAAAATCCATGAATCCAATCTTCATCAATTCCTCGATCTAATTCTAGCATATTCTCTGCTTCTAAATCTAATTCCTCGTCACAATCTACATAGATGTCGCTACCTTCCGATCTCGCATCAAATCGCCATTTTCAAAGAAAATCCGTATAAAATGTCTTTGTTATAAAATGTAATTTTCACTTCCGTGTTGTTTATAAAACGCGCACTTATTTTATACCAAGTGCGCATGCGATGTTACTAAATATATCTCCTTCCATTTCCTGTTGAGTACGCACAAATTGATGACGTTTTACGTACAAAACAACACGTTTTGGAAAACCCCTATGGAAAACCGTTTGACATACGGATCAATCGGTATCCCGCATGAAATGGGTAAATATGGATGAATCGGTATCCCGCATGAAATGGGTTAAAGGGCGCCAGATGCGAGTCGTTTCTGGGTCGGGCTAGTAAAAATTATAAGCTGGGTCGCCCGGTGGCGAACAAATTTCGTAGTTGTCTACACACATTTTTGTCATCTTATGACGCTTTGTGTGATACCTTTTCCGAAATAAAAATAGCATCCAATCGTTAGCTACGATTGTAGGTATACCCACTCGAGGCGCCACCTGACGAACCTAGTCGTGGCCTACACAGTGGCCTACACAGCCCATGATTGCAACTTTCTTTTTCGCCGAAAAGTGTGAAAGAATTAAATACGAAATTGATATATTCTAATGAAATCCTTTGATGCCGAAAACAAGTATTGTGTATTACATTACTAACTGTTTATTTCAACCAAATATGGCTAACTCTATTGTCAGAAAACATGAAAAAGTCTATAAATATCACGGACAATTTCGGCGATTTCGTACCTACGTAGTTTCGTCCTTTTGCAACCTTTTCCAATCGATGTTAACGTAGCCCGATTTTTATGATAATTCAGTTTGGTATTAACTAAATATACATAATTTATGCACATCCAAGTTCATAAACGATATTTATGTACACAGTTAAAGAGGTTCAAATGGGTGGTAACAAGATTTGTTATACTTTTGAGATGAATTTTTTTTAATTTGTTTTTTCAAATTCTACAATCTACTACATTTGCTTCACTTAAACCATCTTGACGAGGTGGCTCAACATGTTGATGCCTCTACCCTCTAATAGATATGCTGTTGAAAACATAAGAGTTAATGTATACAGTTAGGCGATAACTATAAGTAAGAGAAAAAATCGGGGAAAATATGATTTTGATCACTTCTCCCTAATTTCCCCTCATTTCTCCCTATTTTGCCTGGAGGGAGAAGTGACTTCTCCCTAAATTTTTGGCCTAGATTGAACCCTGATAACAGTGGGTTGTCATTCGTACCACAAAGTGCCTATGTAATTAATAAAAGCTTAAAATATTTCACAACTACTATTTATATGCATATTGACATAAACCACAAGTTATGTAATTTAAAAATAATGTATATTTGATAATTTATCCCTGTTTTTGAAAATTCCACAGGAAAATGTCACTACAAGAGTAAGCCATTATGACTGTATAGCAGTCATGACTAGGTGGGACGTTAAACCCGTTCATATTCACTGGTCCGCTACCTTTCTAACATTAGGGCTTGAGCCATTAAAAACAAGGTCCTAGCTGGCTACAATAATTTGTCTCCGATATGTTGTGTCGAGAGGTATGGAGCGGGGTAGCGATTTTGTTTCTAGGTCCTAGCTAGTTCTGAGCACATAGCTCTAATTACATTTCATTCGTGGAGTGACCTAAGAATTTTGGTAATACACACTTTATTAGGTCCCTCTCCACGAAGTAGAAAGTAAACAAAAAACGCTTGAAGCGCACATTTGGAAAGACTACTCCATCATAACTATTATGTAATGCAGTGCAATGAAATGTAATTAAGAGTTATGTACTCTGAACTACAACAGTTAATTGTGACATATTTTGAGATATTTTCCATCCGAAAAAATTATTAGTATTATAAAAGTAATACAAACTAATAATTCTGAAACAATTTTTACCATTGTAGATTTTTGTCATAATTATACTTGAATATGTTACTATGCCACCACAGCGATAGTTGTTGGTGGCATATAGTGTTTACCCTGTGTCAATTTTCCTTGTCCGGCGAACTACTTCTACAATTTTTGGCCGATTCTCTTCATACACTGTGTACATTCGGATTCCAACCATCAAATGTATATGAGCGTAACAAAAATATTTCCCTGTCCCACCGATCCATCCACAGTTATGCCCCTGTTTCGACTCTGAAAATAATTTTTATTTATATAGTGTTTACCCTCTGTCCGTCAGTAGACAATTTTCCTTGTCCGGCGAACTACTACATTTTTTGGCCGATTCTCTTCATACTCGGTATACATCCCAACCAGCAAAAGTGCAGGTGTGCGTAACGTAATTTTTTCGCCGTCCCAGTGATCCATCTGCAGTTATGCCCCTTTTTCGACTCGGAAAATATTATTTTTGCCTTGTCCGACGAACTACTTCTACAGTTTTTGGCCTTGTCCGGCGAACTACTTCTACAGTTTTTGGCAGATTTTCTTCATATTCAGTATACAGCCCTACCATCAAGTGCAGTAGTGCGTAACGTAAAAATGTTCCCTGTCTCACCGATCCATTCGCAGTTTTTTAGCTCACCTGAGCGAAGCTCGTGAGCTATTGTTACCGCAATGTGTCCGTCGTCGTCCGTGAACATTTTCAAACGTCTTCTACTCAGTAACCATTGGGCCTATAGTCACCAAACTTCATGATCATGGTCCTTAGGTAGGGGGATTACAAAATTGTTAAAATGACGTCATTGCATAATCCAAGATGGCCGCCGTCTAAAAATAGCACAAATTCTTCAAAAATCTTCTTCTCAAGAAACGCCAACCGGATTTCGACAAAACTTGGTAGGAATGATCGATGTACAATGCTCTTTCAAAGTTGTTAAAATGGTGACCCTGGGGTCAAAACTGGGCGTGGCCCATGGGGTCAAATTTGGGTCAAATTTTATTTTTGACCGAATATGGTCATGTCATATATCGAATTGAAGGTATCAAAGAGGCGATCACTCTGGTGCATTTTTTGTCGAAATCTGATGGTTATGTCATCCAAGATGGCCGCCGAAAGGTCAAAAGGTCGTTCTTTTATTAGAGATTTCAAAATTCTTCTTCACATGAACCGCTTGGCCCATGGTAGCCAAACTTCACAGTTATGGTCCATGGGTGAGGCCTTTTCAGATTTATTAAAATGGAGGTCATCGCTAATCCAAGATGGCCGCCGTCTAAAAATAGCATAAATTCTTAAAAAATCTTCTTCTCAAGAACCGCCAGCCGGATTTCGACGAAACTTGGTAGTAATGATCAATGTACAATGCTCTTTCAAAATTGTTAAAATGGTGACCCCGGGGTCAAAAATGGGCGTGGCCCGTGGGGTCAAATTGGGGTCAAATTTTATTTGTGACCGAATATGGTTATGTTATATAACAAATCAAAGGTATCAATGAGGTGATCACTCTGGTGAATGTTTTGTCGAAATCTGATGGTTATGTCATCCAAGATAGCCGCCGAAAGGTCAAAAGATCGTTCTTTTATTAGGGATTTAAAAATTCTACTTCACATGATCCGCTTGGCCCATGGTAGCCAAACTTCACAGTTATGGTCCATGGGTGAAGCCTTTTCAGATTTGTTATAATGGAGGTCATCGCTAATCCAAGATGGACGCCGTCTAAAAATAGCACAAATTCTTAAAAAATCTTTTTCTCATGAACCACTGGCCGGATTTCGACGAAACTTGGGGTAGAAATGATCGATGTACAATGCTCTTTTAAAGTTGTGAAAATGGTGACCCCCATCAAAAATGGCGTGGCCCGTGTGGTCAAATTTTATTTTTGATTTTTGACCGAATATGCTCAGGTCATATATCAAATTGAAGGTATCGATGAGGCGATTGCTCTGGCGCAATATTTGTCGGAATCGGATGATTATGTCATCCATGATGGCCGCCAAAAGGTCCATTTATTTGAGATTTTGAAAGTCTTTTTCTCAGGAACCACATGGCCGATGCTGGCCAAACTTCATAGGAAGTTCCGATCCTTGGGTGAAGCATTTTCAGATTTGGTAAAATGAGAGTCCTCGCTTAATCCAAGATGACCGCCGTCTAAAAATAGCACAATTTTTTTAAAACACATTAACATTCAATGTCACATTCTCCTCTGGTCTTCATGGAGTCAGGTGAGCGAATTAGGGCCATCATGGCCCTCTTGTTTTTTTTTTCGACTCTGAAACAAATAATTTCTCCGATCACACACTCGGTGATTGCTGTTGTATTCATTCATGAATGCTCAACAACGTTGGCATTTTGTTTTACAAACAATTTTCTAGTTTTCATAATATTAACACTTGTTTCAGTTCAAAAATACTGAAAATGTTTAGCAATTAACTGCTAAAGTGCGAATCAGATCTGATATGCTATTCTGCAGAGGAATCCTATGAGTCAGAGCTGCGTATTTTCTTAAATACCCAATTAAAATTGCCAAAAACCCAATTGAAATCAGAAGTAGCGAGTATCAAAAAGCAATAAAAAAATTGTGGTAAGTACCATGCTGCAGAAAACAATAAACAGACAACAACTATCGCATATTTTTCTTATTTTCCATGAAAACACATCTTGGTATTTCATTAGAATTATCTCCTTGCCAAGACATGTTTTCATTTCGAAGCAAACTTTTCAATAATTGCCGTATGTTGATGTGTAAACAGTTGTGTGGTAATTTTACCCAAGTAAAATTTTGAAATACCCAATTGATGGGAGTGACAATACTCGATTACTAATTCCTTATCTGGAGCCCTGTATGAGTGGAATCGTAACTCTGGCTATGGACGTCACGGTATGCGAGTAGATTGCGAGAGTTACCGTTCGCAACTAGCATCCGTCTGGACCGATGTGTGGCCCAGGCGGATGCATGCGATGGTCGACAATCTTGACACTTCTGGAAGTCTTAATATCTGAGATTCCTGTGCCATATGTACCTATATGTGTAGTTTCACTTGCAATCTATCGGTACTCGCGTACTGTCCATAGCCAGAGTTACGATTCCACTCATAGGCTTCCTCTGCAGAATAGCGAATCAGATCTGATTCGCACTTTGGCAGTTAATTGTGAAAGCTTTTCTATATTTAAGCCTGATTTCTCCAGTCACAACCACATACATGACCATATTCCTACAGGTATCTTGAAAGAAGTCCTTGCCAAATGTAGTGATGGGGGATCCGTGCGTGATATCTGCGAGTTTGGCGACTCGCGTTTGCTAGCGGAAACATGTAGGGTGTTTAAAAAGGATAAAGAAATGAAAAAAGGTGAGCCAACTTCCTGTCATGGCACAATATTACAAGACCCTCTGCTATAAGTAATAGAACAACAGTAGATTCACAGTAGATTTTAGCCCTATACACCCGGATGTCATTGTGATCGCTGTCTCGCTTTCCTCGAGGAATGGACCGTGGCCTCGTGGATATGGCATTGGACTTCAATACCGAAGGTTGTCAGTTCAATCCACACCCTAGGCATGGAACATGCATGGTATTTCAATTCCACTGGTCTGTCGGATGAGACTTTAAACTGGGGTCCCGTCTCTATGTGACATTAGCTGTTGCTAGGACGTTGAACCCATTCATAAACCCATGTGTTTGCGAGACATCTGGTCATGTTTTATTTTTAAATGTTTGAAAACAACACTATTAGTTAATACTGGCAATTCAATTTTTAGAAATTGTTTTGTGCAATTTCATTTGTTGTGTGGCCATGTGCTACTCCGTTTGAATGGCCTTGCTGATTAACGGACATAAAACCATTCAATCAAGCACTCTTTGATACTATTTATAATCCCTTCCGTTGGAAAAAATAATAAAATTTCTAAATTTTGTTGTCAAATAATTAATCCAAAAAATGCGAGTATCTGACTCGCGACTTGCTGGTAAATAAAACACAGGGTATACAGAGCTCCAGATAAGGTGCATATTGGCACATTTTATGCACTTCATTTAGCTGAATACGCATTGATTATCAAACGTGGGAGTACAAAATACTCGTAGCAATGTGAAAATACACATTGATTTTCAAATTCAGTAGTGAAAATACTGTAATAAAGTTGAAAACTTACTTAGTTGAGTTGCAAAAAGCAAACAGTGTTTAGTGTTTGTTTGCTTTTTGCAGCTCAAATAAGTGATTTTTTTTGGATTTTTTTTACTTTTGTATCATTTGTTCCTATTTAATCGGGAAGAAAATCAATACATTTGTAAAAGACGCGTTGAATTTGAAATCTGGGGGTATAATACTCTTTAGACAGAAAACTTATCTGGAGCTCTGGGTACATACCGGCCAGTCGTCTGTCCATCCGTCTGTAATACAGAAACACATCATTTCCAAATTGTCATTAAAGTTTTTGATTATGGTCCAGGCGGCTGTCGGGAGGTATCCCGAGCCCCTGCTCACTTGCAGGTTTTTTTTGTGCTCGTGTCATCACATGAAAACCATCTATCTGTCGGAGTGTTTCTGTTCGAAGCACATTAAAATTTGATTTATTAACATCATTATTATACCCCCACAAACAAAGTTTGAGGGGGTATATAGGAGTCGGCTTGTCGGTCGGTCGGTCTGTTAGAAATTCCCTTCCGCGCTATATCTTCTACACCCATGCATGGATTATCAAATGGCTTGGCACAAATGTTTCTCATGATAAGAAGGTGTGTCGCGATCAATAACCACGCACCTACGTCCAAGGTCAAGGTCACAGTTTTGAAGGTCAAAGGTCAAACCTATTGCAATTCCCTTCCGCTCTATATCTTCTACACCGATGCATGGAGTATCAAATGGCCTGGCACAAATGTTTCTCATGATGAGAAGGTGTGTCGCGATCAATAACCACGCACCTACGTCCACGGTCACAGTTGAAGGTCAAAGGTCAAACCTATTGAAATTCCCTTCCGCTTTATATCTTATACACCGATGCATGAATTATCACACTATGCCCAGGGTCAAGGTCACAGACTTGATGCGTTTGAAACCTTAACGCTCGGCTAAATGGCTTGTAATCAAAAATGCCTCGTTTTCTTTGGCTGCCAGTGGGGGTATTCGTGTGCCGACAGGCCACATTTCTAGTTTGGTTTTATTTTCTAATTTCAGGCATTGCGTTTCCAACTTGTGTGTCTGTAAATAACTGCATTTGCCACTTCTCGCCATTGAAAAGTGATAAAGACGTTGTACTGAAGGAAGGAGATATGGTGAAAATGTGAGTCTCCCACAACATTCCTCTCGTATTCTCTACTGACTAGTAATGCATGCAGGCTCCAGATAAGCTGCGTATTTGCTTAGATACCAATTAAAATTGCCAAAAAAAACACAATTGAAATCAGAAGCAGCGAGTACCAAAAAGCAATGAAAGATTTGTGGTATATTTATCATGCTACAGAAAACAATAAACAGACCACAAATATAGCATATTTTTCAAAATAAACACGACTCGCATTTGTATATGCTCAAGGGTGAGCCTCGTCCATGGTGTATTCCATGCCACAGCGCATTTACCGTGCAACACATCCTACTGGACTGTATCGACTTTGCCGATATTCGACGCAAACACTTCAATGTTACTTCACTTGCGGAGCTATTCCAGGTGGAGAACATTGAAGGTTTGCTTCGCTTTCTCCATGAAAACTTGTATCGGAGAATTTAATTTTATCATTGTATACGTGTTTCTCATTTCTATGATTTTATCATTGTGTACATTTTACTCGTCTCTATTGCTCATCGTGTTGGTATTTTTACCCTAATTGTCTGGTTGCCTACCACATATATATCGTACTATATTACTATTATTTTTATTCTTCATCTACATTCCTTGGCCCTAAATGATACTCTTTTGTGTTGATGGGCCGTTAAGCACCATTCCATTCATTAGAATCGTCTCCAAGGAGACAATTCTAATGAAATACCAAGACGTGTTTTCATTTAGAAGCAAGCTATTCAATAATTGCGGTCTGCTGATGAACAGTAGTGCGATTTTATTTTACCCGATTAATATTTTTAAATACCCAATTGCTTCACGTTAACCTGCCCAACTTTTACACCTATTTAAACACCCTAAAACTCTTATTTTTTGGCATAAAATCATTTTTCAGCAAAATTTAGCAATGAGCCATCTTTTTATTTTTTGAAATTCGGTCTTAAAATGAAGTAATAGCCATAAATCAAGAATTGAATGCAGGGCTGCAATGTTAAAATGTCACGTGCGATCAGATTTTCAACATTTTTCTAGCATCGAACTGCTTGCTGGATTTCATCATTAAAAAAAAGACACTAACCTTGTATTTATGAGAGCAAATCTTGCCAGGTTGAAAAAAAAAAAGGAATCTAGCCTCCATTTCTCGGTGTTTGTACAAGAATTCCAGAAGAAAATGCCGAGAATTTGGTCAAAATACAACCTGATGTCATCATTATCTGCTACAGCTTTCGTATCTATTGACAACGCAAGCTGAGGTTGGCACGCTGTTCCTACCATGCAAAATTAATTGCACATATCCTCGCACATCGACACATTGTCTAATGGTATGACTTGGGAACACCATATATACGTCATTTCCGGCGGAAGTATACACTCACTTCCTGTGAGCCAGTTTCTTTGCCGGACGAATTTCCGGCAGACAACTTGGTTTACTAAATGCTGATTAGTTGGTGAAGGTCACGATTTTAATCGAATCAAGTTCGTTAGCATTCACAATTTACAATACATTAGGACGTATTAGCAATAGTATCAGATCGACTTGGAACCTTATGGATGAATGATATTCGCTAAATATATGAAGATTAAATTATTAATTGTATCCCCCGGACTCCGTCGGGGGATACTATGGATTTGACAGCGCGCCGCGTCCGCCGCAGACACTTCTTGTCCGGAGCATAACTCGAACACCCTTTGGAATATTTTCATGAAACTTCACACATGCATAGACCACGACCCGAAGGTGTGTCGCGCACAAGAATGACAACTCTTGCATAGCTAATTTTTTAGTTATCTCCCTTTTTTTGTTTCTCGCACTGATTTCGTGTCCGGAGCATAACTCCACCACCCTTTGGAATATTTTCATGAAACTTCACACATGCATAGACCACGACCCGAAGGTGTGTCGCGCACAAGAATGACAACTCTTGCATAGCTAATTTTTTAGTTATCTCCCTTTTTTGTTTTCGCTCACTGATTTCCTGTCCGGAGCATAACTCGACCACCCTTTGGAATATTTTCATGAAACTTCACACTTGCATAGACCACGACCCGGAGGTGTGTCGTGCACAAGAATGACAACTCTTGCATAGCTAATTTTTCAGTTATCTCCCTTTTTTGTTTTGCGCACTCTACAAACTGGACAATAATGCATGAAGACCTGTTTTCTCGTCTGCTCTGTATACCTTTTCTCGTGTGCTCTGTACACCTTACCTGTAGAGAGAACAATAGAAACTGGGAGAACCATGTGCTAAGTAAGCATGGGCTAGCATGTGCAGATGTCCAGTGCTTGACCACTGCTGACCAGGTAATTTATACAGGTAAATCGCTACATTGGGTACTGTGTTGAAAATATTGTGGCATTATGTGGACCTCTGCAGATATATGTAGATAAATATAGAACTATTAAAAAAAAATCTGGTCTCCAATAGCAAGTATTATTTTTAAACTTTTTTTTGTAATTTTTTTTTTTTTTTTTTTTCATTATTTTTTTTCATTATTTTTTTTCATTTTTTTTTTCAAATTATTTTTCAATTTGACTGGAAAAAAAATCTGGGCTCCAGTAGCAAGCATCATTATTTTTAAACTTTTTTTTTCCATTTTTTTTTTTTTCATTTTTTTTTTTTTCATTTTTTTTTTTCAATTTTTGTCCAGTAGCATAAGCTCGTAAGTGCTATATACAGACTATTCACCTGTGCATGTGCTAGCATGTGCAACTGACCACTGACCACTTACAGGTAATTTATACAGGTAAATGATTATATTACATTTCCGTAAACTGTGTTGAAAATATTGTGGCATTATGTGGACCTGTGCAGATATATGTAGATAAATATAGGACTATTAAAAAAAATTCTGGGCTCCAGTAGCAAGCATTATTATTTTTAATTTTTAAACTTCTTTTCCATTTTTTTTTTTCATTTTTTTTTTCAAATTCTTTTTCAATTTTTTTGTCTAGTAGCATAAGTCGTAAGTGCTATTACAGACTATTATCATATAATAAAACAATTATTGACTAGTGAGCCATAGAATATAATCTGATATTCTATGGTTCACTAGTCAATAATTGTATAATATGTTCGGGCCAGTGAAAATTGCTTTCGGGCCCAGGCTCGAGGTCAAGGCGGGACAAGGCGAGGCATCTGATTCCGCGGAATTCTTGTTTACTTATCTCCCTTTGTTGTTTCGTGCTCTGATTTTGTATCCAGAGCATAACTCGAACACGCATATACGCATTGCTCTCTAATGGTCCTCTACCGCCCTGTGCCAAATCCACGTTCGTCTGCTGCCCCCGTCAAGCCCAGGGTCAAGTCACATACTTAGTGCTTCAAAAACATTAACGCTTGGGTAAATACTTATACTTTCTGTTTTCTTTCATGGATCATCTTCATCATTTCATATACGCATTGCTCTAATGGTCCCTACTACCGCCTGTGCCAAATCTACGTTCGTCCTGCCCCACCAATCCCAGGGTCAAGTTCACATACTTGGTGCTTCAAAAACTTTAACGCTCAGGTAAATATCTTATAATTTTTATTTCCATTCACGGATCAACTTCATATTTCATATAGCCGTTGCTCTAATGGTCGTCTACCGCCCTGTGCCAAATCCACGTTCGTCCTGCCCCCGCCAAGCCCAGGGTCAGGTCACATACTTAGTGCTTCAAAAACTTTAACGCTCAGGTATATATTAATTTTTATTTTTATTTCCATTCACGGATCAACTTCATATTTCATCATACGCGTTGCTCTAATGGTCCTCTACGCCCTACCGTGTGCCAAATCAACGTTTGTCCTGCCCCCGCCAAGCCCAGGGTCAAGGTCACATACTTAGTGCTTCATAAAAACTTTAACGCTCGGGTAAATATCTATAATTTCTGTTCTTTCATGGATCATCTTCATATTTCATATACGCATTGCTCTAATGGTACCTCTACCGCCCTGTGCCAAACCTCCACGTTCGTCCGCCCCCGCCAATCCCAGGGTCAAGGTCACATACTTGGTGCTTCAAAAACTTAATGCTCAGGTAAATACTTATTAAATTTTTCTTTCCATTCCACGATCAACTTCATATTTCATATATGCGTTGCTCTAATGGTTCCTCAATACCTGCCCTGTGCCAAAATCACGTCCCATACGTCCCGACCCCGCCCAAGCCCAGGGTTAACATCATATACTTAGTGCTTCAAAAACTTTAACGCTCAGGTAAATATCTTATAATTTCTGTTTTCTTTCATGGATCAGCTTCATATTTCATATATGCATTGCTCTAATGGTCCTCTACCGCCCAGTGCCAAATCCACGTTTGTCCTGCCCCCGCCAAGCCCAGGGTCAAGGTCACATACTTGGTGCTTCAAAAACGTTTAACGCTCAGGTAAAAGAAAATTTTGACTTGCAATTTGGCCTCATTTATTATCAAAGCGATATGTGGGACATGTGTTCTATGAACACATTTTCTAGTTTATTAAACTTCACACATGCATAGAAAGACGACCCAAAGGTGTGGTCGCACGTAAGAATGACAACTCGTGCGTCATTAATTTCTTAGTTATCTCCCTTTGTTGTTTCGTGCACTGATTTCGTGTCTGGAGCATAACTCGAACACCCTTTGGAATATTTTCATGAAACTTCACACATGCATAGACCACGACCCTAAAGGTGTGTCCCGCAAGAATGACAACTCTTGCATCAATAATTCTTTAGTTATCTCCCTTTGTTTTTCCGTCACTGATTTTGTCTCCGGAGCATAACTCAAACACCCTTTTTTCAAACTACTTGTGTATCTGGGGAGGGGGATACACATGCGCTTGTCGACAAGCGTCCATTTCTAGTTGATATATTGTAATGCAAATTGTTTAAATTATATGCCAGAAAATGATGTTAATAAACAAATTTATTAAGAATTTGTGTTCAGTTCGTAATAATAGTTGTTGTAGTTTCTTGTTTTATTGTCAACTAAAATTCGGTGAAATGAATTTATAAGACAAAAGCCCATCCATGACTGTTTATTCGAAATAACTTTGTTATTAGACGGATTTTCTTGAAATAAAAAGTAGGCTCATTTCTAAAAAATAGTTTTACATTGTTTTATATAAAAATAAGCAGTTTGGGGTGTTTTTATAGCAATAAATCTTGGGCAGCATTTCGTGGAACAGACTAATTCCTTATCTGGAGCCCTGATGCATGTATTGTTCTCATTTTCAATATCCCTGACCAGATTGTGAAGTTGAGTCTAGCTTATAACAAAACAAGAGTCGCACCTACTGACTTAGTGCTATATGGGTTATCACCGAGGTCGATTTCTGTTTCCATTCTTGTTATTTCACACAAGCAGTCCTCTGATGCCGCTATTGTGTGGTAAATACATGCTATTCCACCCCCTGCTAATTCCAAGGTCTAGATCACAGGTTTTGGAGTGTGTGGTTGGTCGGGAGCACGCGACGGGTAATTCAACGATCGGTGTTCATCCTTACCGGAATTCCGACTGGAGACCTGGTTTGGCCCTCCCAGTTTAAGTGGTGTCTGTTCCACCAATCTTGGCTTGCCAGGTGTAATGTAGCCGTAGTTCCTGCTCTGGTCACTTCCTCGTGGTCCAGACACGGCATATTACTCCTGGTTGTAAGGGGGAGATAACGGTCCACCATCTTGGTTTGCCTGGTTTATTATAACCTTGCATGAATACATTGTGTGGTAATGTAACCGTGGGCCGTCTTCAGTGGCCGGAGTTCCTACGCTGGTCACTTCCTCATGGTCCAGACACGCCATATTACTCCTGGTTGTAAGGGGGAGATAACGGTCCACCATCTTGGCTTGCCTGGTTTATTATAACCTTGCATGAATACATTGTGTGGTAAAGTAACCATGGGCCGTCTTCAGTGGCCGGAGTTCCTACGCTGGTCACTTCCTCATAGTCCAGACGCGCCATATTCCTCCTGGTTGTAAGGGGGAGATAACGGTCCACCATCTTGGCTTGCCTGGTTCATTATAACCTTGCATGAATACATTGTGTGGTAAAGTAACTGTGGGCCGTCTTCAGTGGCTGGAGTTCCTACGCTGGTCACTTCTCATGGTCCAGACACGCCATATTACTCCTGGTTGTAAGGAGGAGATAACGGTCCACCATCTTGGCTTGCCTGGTTTATTATAACCTTGCATGAATACATTGTGTGGTAAAGTAACCGTGGGCCGTCTTCAGTGGCCGGAGTTCCTACGCTGGTCATTTCCTCATGGTCCAGACACGCCATATTACTCATGGTTGTAAGGGGGAGATAACGGTTCACCATCTTGGCTTGCCTGGTGTATTATAACCTTGCATGAATACATTGTGTGGTACAGTAACCGTGGGCCGTCTTCAGTGGCCGGAGTTCCTACGCTGGTCACTTCCTCATGGTCCAGACACGCCATATTACTCCTGGTTGTAAGGGGGAGATAACGGTCCACCATCTTGGCTTGCCTGGTTTATTATAACCTTGCATGAATACATTGTGTGGTAAAGTAACCGTGGGCCGTCTTCAGTGGCCGGAGTTCCTACGCTGGTCACTTCCTCATGGTCCAGACACGCCATATTACTCCTGGTTGTAAGGGGGAGATAACTGTCCACCATCTTGGCTTGCCTGGTTTATTATAACCTTGCATGAATACATTGTGTGGTAAAGTAACCATGGGCCGTCTTCAGTGGCCGGAGTTCCTACGCTGGTCACTTCCTCATGGTACCAACACACATATTACTCCTGGTTGTAAGGGGGAGATAACGGTCCACCATCTTGGCTTGCCTGGTGTATTAAACCTTGCATGAATACATTGTGTGGTAAAGTAACCATGGGCCGTCTTCAGTGGCCGGAGTTTCTATGCTGGTCACTTCCTCATGGTCCAGACACGCCATATTACTTGTGTATATACTGTATAATATGTATACACTTTCCATTGTTGTGCGTTTTGCGAGACGTGAACAATTGAACAAAATACAAAATAAATCCTTGCTTCCGCGCTCTATGCACAAGATTGGTTTTCCATTATATTATTTTGATACATATAGCCTCTTACTGCCGAACTCCGTGGGTGTAAAGAACATCCAGGGACTTTTGGGTATTCATCTAGATTTATTTACATATTTGTTTACTTTGAAACATGTGAAGACACCATAATAAAACAAATAAACAAACAAACATTTCTGACCTCTCAGCCGTCCGCCATCTTGCAGGTGCCCGTGACAGGAAGTTAACCCGACTCTGTGGGAAATGGTCTAATAGGCTGACTCTTTACTCCACATGGCAAAAGACTCGAAATGTTCACCCCTGTCAAACGTGTGGTCCATCATTTCGCATTTCATCCAAAATTGTTTGTAGTTTAGTTAATTGATTTGGAAATATAAGCGTATGAAATGGAGACGGTATACAAAATTAACTGTCTTTTTTTTAGTAAAAAAATCCCATACTGGTTTCATGACACAAACTTGGGAGACAGTTGAGTAGACCATGTTCTGTTCTGTGTTAACATTGCATATCACGTGACCTGGTATCTACAGACGCTGGGTCAAAGCTGTCAAAACTTTGCACTCGTGTGAAATGTTACAGCGTGCAAAAACAAAAACCCACTGAGTTGTTCGTACCCCCGGAGTTGGGAAGATAGTGTATAGTGTATATAAACTTGTTTTCGTAAATTTTGAATTGTTTTGAAACGTTATTCCCAATTTCAAAATGGCAGTCGCCGTTCCCAAACTTGACTCGCATGTTGTAAGATTTACTGTTTTTAATTTGAAATTTTATGGAAAAATTAATGTGTCTTGTCAATAGACAATACTTATAAATAGCAGAACTCCAGATAAGCTGTGTATTTGCTTAAATACCCAATTAAAATTGCCAAAAACCTAATTGAAATCAGAAGTAGCGAGTATCAAAAAGCAATAACAATTTTGTGGTACCTTTGTCATGCTGCAGAAAACAATAAACAGACCACAAATATAGCATATGTTTCCTTATTTTCCATGAAAACACATCTTGGTATTTCATTAGTAATGAAATGCCAAGACATGTTTTCATTTAGAAGCAAACTATTCAATAATTTCTCTCTGTTGATGTGTAAACAGTAGTGTGATTTCATTTTACCCAATTAACATTTTGAAATACCCAATTGCTTCAGAAATACTCAATTCCTTATCTGGAGCCCTGAAATAGGTTACCGAAATTGGGCACCCTTACAACTACTTCGAAGGCATCATCGGCATTAAAATTGGCTGAATTTGTCCGAACTCCGACTACTCTAATGCCAAGGTTTCCCCAGAAGTTGTTCTATATGAAGTTATTGATATTGTTTAACATTGCAGTGACCTAGGAGCCCATATTGACGGATTTGTGGCTGTTGTTGCCCACACTCTTATCATCGGAGCATCAGCAGTAAGTTACACATTTTCTTATTAGCGGGTGGCAGGTGGGAACATGCGATGGGTAATTTAACGATCGGGGTTCATTCTTTTAATTTGAACCCAGAGTCCTGGATTATTTCCCCCCTTTTTCGACCTAGAAGTTAGCTTGTAAGTCGTAAAAACTTTTAAACTCTAATAGCTACACACCTGAAACTTGGTATCTAGCTTCCTTATGATGAGTAGATGCGCAAATTTTATTTCAATTTTATTCGACCCCCTGGTCATGGATTATCTCCCCCTTTTCGACTTAGAATTTGGCAATTTTGCCTTGTAACTCGTAAAACTTTTAAATCGTAAATAGTTACATACCTGAAACTTGGTATGTAGCTTCTTTATGCCATTTTGCCTTGTAACTCGTAAAACTTCTAAACCGTAATAGCTAGCGGTCTGATGCTTGGTATGGTGTGAACATGCTGTATATTTTTGCTTACACTGAGCCATGGATTATCTCCCACTTTTGGAATTTTGCCTAGTTTACTGTCAAAGCGATATGTGGGGTATCCGTGATATGAACACATTTTCTAGTTATCTATGTGATATTGGCCCTAAATGATACTCTTTTGTGTTCATGGGCCATTAAGCACCATTCCATTCTATATAATAAGTGATTATCATTTCAGGAAAATCCAGTGAAGGGACGAAAGGCGGATGTCATAATGGCAGCTTATAATGCTGCAGAAGTTGCCCTCCGATTGGTCAAGCCTGGCGCAGAGGTATGCATCTGCTTCCTCCTTGGATTCATTTACCATACACACCCGGGCCGAATTCGGGCCCCTTCCCCAATGCTAAGGAAATTCCAAATTTTTGAAAAGTAAAAAAATCAGGTATCAAAATTTACCAACTGTTGCTTTTCTATTTGCTTCATTTCTTAATTTTGTATATGTTGTTAACACTCATTGATATGTTTTTTCTTCTTGGATGATAGTTTATCCTCGACATGAAATGGTTTAGCAGAAAAAATTGAGATGGAAAATTCTCTATTTAGTGTGATTTTTACCAAAATGGTTGAAAAATGTCCCTTCTCCAAATGGCTACCTAAATCTCTGTCCTCTGACGTTCCTCTGGTAGCATGCGATGGGTAATTTAACGATCGGGGTTCGACCTTAACAGAATCCTGACCGGAGACATGGTTTGACCTCGTGTAGGTCGTTACTGTCTGTTTCACGAAACCTGCCCAAATTTTACAGCCATATAAACAATGCAAAAACAATATTTTTTTCGATGATATTAAATTAAAGGAAAATTTAAGAATGAGACTTATTTTTAATTTGTGAAATTTGGGCCAATATTGATTTTATTATGAAATTACAATTTCCCCATGTTAAATCACAGAGTGAATATGTCTACTGTATGGGGATTTAACATGGGGAAGTCTTTTTAATTTCAGAAATAGTGGACCGATTTTCAAAATTTAACTTGTTTTTGTAATTGGGGCAATTCCAGAATTAATCGTGGTGGTGGGGGGGGGGGGACCCACCTCCCTGTCAATAAAATAAAAAAAGCCAGCCCCACCACCCATCCATAAAAAAAAAAATGTCAACCCCACCACCCATCAATAAAAATTACTGACCCACCTTATAAACGAAGGAAAGTAATGCCCATAACGGGCGACCATACGTACTTAGAATAACAGCTGACATAACGCGCGGTAAACTGAAATGGCCTACGTGACATTTACGTTCAAACAAGATTTTCACGGTGTGTAATCGATCGTATTTCCTCACCACCATATGAAACCCGACTTGAGAAACACAAATTAAGTTGTTGATTTCTGAATTTGTCAATTGTTTGCACGGTCTAAGAAATGAAACGAATGTGAAAATAATTTTGTTTTTACAAAATATTATAGACTCGTCTAAGGAGACGATTCTTATGTGTTGCCAAAACATGTTTTATTAAGTCATCGGACAAATGTGAAAAGAAAACCTGAATATATTGGTATTTATTTACAAAAACATATTTTGACAAAATATGAGAATCGTTCTTACTTAGGAGACGATTTTCATGTGCTGCCAAATCTTACTTTTATCAAGAAATCAAACAAATGTGAAGCTGCACAAGCTAATGCATCTATTCGATGACATGAGCGACTACATAGCGTGGTTTTGGTATGTTCGTTTCCGCCGAGTTCTAAAGGTCAGTCACACTTTGCACATGAAAATGGATTACCGACTGATGATTGTAAACACCATCAGGTGTGCAGCTAGACCGAAAATGATATGTCGCAAATGTGCTAGTACGGCGGTATTTTTTTTTTATGTTACAATCTCGCGTATTTGCGATCTCGATCTCGCCTTCCGCTTTTGGAAATAAGATTTGCCCATGCATGTGTAGACAGCATGCGTGTTGGATTTGCGTTCTACATGTACGTACGCACATATTTATAAAAGTATGCTAGTTCGAATTGCGTTCTACGTACATATGTGCATGTAATGTATGCGGAAAATTCAATTTCACCCGAATTTAGTACAATAAATAGCATTAATAGGAACCTGCGAATCTCTTTATTCTATGTCTCTGACGAGACGTTATGGTAATTACCGATACCACCATTAATATTTTGCAGTTTTACACTGCGAACCCACAATTTCCCGCACGTATTTTTTCGCTCGAGTGGACAAAAACACGCGGGACGTGACGTATGGTAATTACCGATACCACCATTAATGTTTTGCAGTTTTACACTGCGAACCCACAATTAAATAATTGCTGTGTTTCACTCGATCCCATAATTAAATAATTGCCAGTTTTCACTGGAGCCCATAATTAAATAATTACTGTTATTCACTGGCCCCCACCATGCATCAATTAGAATTTCCTGTGGACCCAGCCACCCATACATCTTAATTTCATGCAGACCCCACCACCCATCAATAAATAATTCGGGTGACAAAATTTCACGAAATAAAAAGTAGGCTCATTCTTAAATTTTGCTATGATTTAATAATTATATAAACAAAATATTGTTTTTGCATTGTTTATTTGGCCGTAAAATTTGGGCAGGTTTCGTGAAACAGACAGTAGTATTCTTTAAGTGACAGTTGAGTATTATTATTCTAATTTCAGAGCTGAATATATATTTTTTTCGATGTAATTATTCCTGTCTGATTTTGGGATTTCCCCCCCCCCCCCCCCCACCCCCACCCCCCCCCCCCCCCCCCCCCCCAATGCAGCAGGTTAAATGGCGGTTGATGGGCTGTTAAACGCCAATAAATCAATCCTCTGGTTGAACATCCTCACATGATGTTAATGAATGATCTCTGACAGTGTAATAACTAAACATAACAAGTTTGCATTCCTTTCAACGAAAACCATGCTATCGTCATAAATAGAATATCATGCATGTGTCCTTATCTATTATATCATGCTTGGCTCGGAAACGATTGGAAGACTGTTGCCGGATACATTAGTAAGCAGAAAAAACAAAATGTGTGAGCAAGCTCGAAACTGGAGTTTTCCATCCTGTTTACTATCTTGACGTTGATACCGTAAAGAGTCTAAAGAAATGTGTGGGTGGGATAAATTTTTCAAATGGTCCATTTACTGGCTCCCCGGGCTGAGTCTTCCACCCGTGCCGCGGAATACCTACACGTTTCCCAGTCATGCTTTCAGAAAGTTGATATCAAAAGACACTGGCCTGGTATTTCTTATTACTTTCCTGGAAAGTGATGTGTACATGTATATAATCATGATGGTCCGTTAAACACTATTCATTCTATATTGACTGGTTGGTTGGTTCCCCTTCCTGCACGTCTGCCCCATTGGAGCCCGGTCTCCCGGTGGACGGTCTGAAGCTGGGAGCCGGGCCGCGACAGTGGTGGTGGTGCCCGGGAAAGACAGAAACAGCATGGGACGGGCTACAGACGTGGTCAGACCGCATTTCTTAATGTCTTGTGGCCACGTCTGTCTGTCTCTGCAACATTCAACCAATAATTTATGATCAGGCCTAGACCATGTACCGGTATGCTATATTCTGAATGCGGTGTTGCTTTCTTGTTTTATAGTTTTGTCTTTCGGATGCATCCTCGTCTCTTTGTATGACTTTAGCTGTTGCTGGGATGTTAAATCCTTTGACTTTGTTTCAGAATTACAGTGTAACAGATGGTATACAGAAAGTTGCCGAGTCGTACAGTTGTAAACCTATCGAAGGTATGACTATAGTCTGTTTCACGTTAACCTGCCCAACTTTTACACCTATTTAAACACCCTAAAACTTATTTTTTGGCATAAAATAATTTTTCAGCAAAATTTAGCAATGAGCCATCTTTTTATTTTTTGAATTTCCGTCCTATAATGAAGTAATAGCCATAAATCAAGAATTGAATGCAGGGTTGCAATGTTAAAATGTCGCGTGCGGTCAGATTTTCAACATTTTTCTAGCATCGAACTGCTTGCTGGATTTCATCATTAAAAAAAAGACACTAACCTTGTATTTATGAGAGCAAATCTTGCCAGGTTGAAAAATAAAGGAATCGAGCCTCCATTTCTCGGTGTTCGTACAAGAATTCCAGAAGAAAATGCCGAGAATTTGGTAAAAATACAACATGTCATCATCATCTGCTACAGCTTTCATATATATTGACAATGCCAAGCTGAGGTTGGCACGTTGTTCCTACCACGCAAAATTAATTGCACATGTCCTCGCACATCGACACCGGTATAAATCTACATTCTCTAATGGTTTGACTTGGAAACACCATATATACGTCATTTCCGGCGGAAGTATACAGTCACTTCCTGTGAGCCAGTTTCTTTGCCGGACGAATTTCCGGCGGACAACTTGGTTTACTAAATGCTGATTGGTTGGTGAAGGTCATGAGTTTAA
Source organism: Conchocele bisecta (assembly GCA_029237695.1). Lineage (NCBI taxonomy): Eukaryota > Metazoa > Mollusca > Bivalvia > Lucinida > Thyasiridae > Conchocele > Conchocele bisecta. The sequence continues at coordinate 44,083,175 of CM055270.1, read as the reverse complement.
TCGAATCAAGTTCGTTAGCATTCACAATTTACAATACATTAGGACGTATTAGCAATAGTATCAGATCGACTTGAAACCTTATGGATGAATGATATTCGCTAAATATATGAAGATTAAATGATTAATTGATATATTTTAATGCAAATTGTTTAAATTATATGCCAGAAAATGATGTTAATAAACAAATTTATTAAGAATTTGTGTTCAGTTCGCAATAATAGTTGTTGTTGTTGTTTACCGGAAGTGATTATTGCAATAGTAGTTTCTTGTTTTATTGTCAACAAATACAATGAATTTATAAGGCAAAAGCCCATCCATGACTGTTTATTCGAAATAACTTTGTTAGTAGACGGATTTTCTTGAAATAAAAAGTAGGCTCATTTCTAAAAAATAGTTTTACATTGTTTTATATAAAAAAATAAGCATTTTGGAGTGTTTTTATAGCAATAAATCTTGGGCAGCACTTCGTGGAACAGACAATAGATGTCCTTATTGAGTGCATAGCTGTACACATACAACGGTACCTCCCGAAAATTGCCTCATTTAGGTGACCATTTTAGCGATGTACTGCTGTCTGTATTCAGTTGTGAATAATGATGCACTCATGCCATTTGTCTTTATGGATGTCTGTTCATGATTACAAATCAAACAGACATATCTTGGAGTGATCTCTAATCTGAGGGCCTCCTAGGATGTCGGTTTAGAGAGCTTCCACTGTATTTGACCCTCAATTATGTTTGATGTTTATGACCAATGAAGCTCCTGTGGCGCAGATATACAATATGTGGTTGTTTTTTTTTTGCTTTATACATGGTAAATGACCAGTATCGACCAAATGCACCATTTCATTTAGTTCTCCCTTCGCCGATTGTCCATGTGCTTACATACGTACGTTAGTAACACCTTGCATTTTTCAATAACTCGTGAACCGCTTCTCTGATTTTGTTAATATTTGGCCACAATGTGTGTCTAGGGATGGTGCTTTGTTTTGCATACGACCCACGTCCGACCGCCCACGGTCAAGGTCACTGACGACTTATGTTCACCTTGTTTGTAAGGCAATTTTTTTTTTCTTTTTAGCTCACCTGAGCAAAGCTCATGTGAGCTATTGTTACCGCAATGTGTCCGTCGTTCGTCGTTTTCTCTTCGGTAACCATTGGGCCTATAGTCACCAAACTTCATGGTCATGGTCCTTAGGTAGGGGGATTACAAAATTGTTAAAATGACGTCATTACGTAATCCAAGATGGCCGCTGTCTAAAAATAGCACAATTCTTCAAAAATCTTCTCAAGAACCGCCAACCGGATTTCGACAAAACTTGGTAGAAATGATCGATGTACAATGCTCTTTCAAAGTTGTTAAAATGGTGACCCCTGGGTCAAAAATGGGCGTGGCCCGTGGGGTCAAATTTTATTTTTGACCGAATATGGTCATGTCTATATCAAATCGAAGGTATCAAAGAGGCGATCGCTCTGGTACATTTTTGTCGAAATTGGATGGTCATGTCATCCAAGATGGCCGCCGAAAAGTCAAAAGGTCGTTCTTTTATTAGAGATTTCAAAATACTTCTTCACACGAACCGCTTGGCCCATGGTCGCCAAACTTCACAGTTATGGTCCATGGGTGAAGCTTTTTCAGATTTGTTAAAACGGAGGTCGTTGCTAATCCAAGATGGCCGCCGTCTAAAAATAGCACAAATTCTTAAAAAATCTTCTGAACCGTCAGCAGGATTTCGACGAAACTTGGTAGGAATGATCGATGTAAAATGCTCTTGCAAAGGTGTTAAAATGGTGACCCCGGGGTCAAAAATGGGCGTAGCCCGTGGGGTCAAATTTTATTTTCAACTGAATATGCTCATGTCATATATCAAATTGAAGGTATCGATGAGGCGATTGCTCTGGTGCAATATTTGTCGGAATCGGATGATTATATCATCCATGATGGCCGCCAAAAGGTTCATTTATTCGAGACTTTGAACGTCTTTTTCTGGCCAAACTTCATAGTAAGTTAAGATCCTTGGGTGAAGCATTTTCAGATTTGGTAAAATGAGTCCTCGCTTAATCCAAGATGACCGCCATCTAAAAATAGCACAATTTTTTTTAAAACACATGAACTCAATGTCACATTCTCCTCTAGTGTTCATGGAGTCAGGTGAGCGAATTTCTGAAGCAATTCATTGGGTATTTCAAAATTTTAATTGGGTAAAATGAAATCGCCCTACTGTTTACACATCCAGACAGCAATTGTTGAATAGTTTGCTTCGAAATGAAAACATGTCTTGGCATTTCATTAGAATTGTCTCCTTTGAGACAATTCTAATGAAATACCAAGATGTGTTTTCATGGAAAATAAGAAAAATATGCTATATTTGTGGTCTGTTTATTGTTTTCTGCAGCATGAAATTGTAATTGCTTTTTAATACTTGCTACTTCTGATTTCAATTGGGTTTTTGGCAATTTTAATTGGGTATTTAAGCAAATACGCAGCTTATCTGGAATTCTGTACTTGTGATCTTCCAAGTTACCTATATATGTATATAATAAGAGTGGTCCATGAAGTGTGCTGCACTCCGTATTTTCCAGGTATGTTGTCTCACCAGCTGACCAGGAACGTGATAGATGGTGAAAAGGCAATAATACAAAATCCCACAGAGAACCACAGGTTTGTACCAGTCTTCTTTAGTTTCACGATGCACCATGTGTTTCTTTGTGCCATGTATATAATCAGGACTTAGTTCCTTGGAAGTAAAATATAATTAAACCATTTGATGTTCATTTGGATACATGTTTTATTAACAATTTTACCCTGTAATTTGCAGAGCTGCCAACCATTATGATCCTGGCGTAATAATTATATTGACACCTCATTACGCGATTACAATGTGGCTGGGGAAAATACTACATGTGCGTTAGTATGCCACCGCAACGATAGTTGTAGGTGGCATATAGCGTCGGTCAGTAGACAATTTTCCTTGTCCGGCGAACTACTGCAGTTTTTGGCCTATTCTCTTCATTTTCGGTATACAGTCCTACCATCAAGTGCAGGAGGACGAACGTAAAAGTTTTCGCTGTCCCACTTTTGCATCCAGTTATGCCCCTTTTATGCAAATAGCCCCTTCATTTATGTCCCTGTATCCGACATGTGGCACTCCGACGAAAGTAAGCAAAAATGTTTAACTTTGAATATTTCTTCCACGCTCGTTTCCGATCTAATAACATGTACATGGTTTAACCAAGCTCTTATAGCTTCATGTATGAATCTGTATAAAGTTGTGGTCGCTCAGTGTTGCCCTGATGAATGAAAACGTCGGGCTGATGTCTTTTAACATGTATTTTCAGTGGGTGGGGTACTCGTACAGCATCCTAAACCTGTACGGTATCTTTCTGTGGCAATAATGCAAGTACAGTCAAACTTGTGTTAAGAGACCACTCAAGGGAACTGCCAAAAGTGGTCTCTTAACGGAGGTGGTCTCTTAATAGGGACAGCCATGTGGAGTGGGTACACGGATGATATATAAAAAACAACACAGTGACAACACAGTCAAGTAATAACATGTATACACATATATGTATGTTTATTAAAGTAATAACATGTACAATGGACAACTTAAGTTTGAATACACTGCAGCTCCATTATAACGCGGTGGTCGCGGTCCAAGATTTCAAACCGCGATCGAATCCGACCGCGTTATAAAATTTCGGGACATGCACGGGTACTGGTACTGCACGGGTTACTGGTATCATTTGCATTTCGGTTACCAACTATTGCGGGAATTCCATTAGCAACGGACCCATATAAAATCATGTCATTTGAACAGAAGTTAAAGTAATTATTAATAATGCCTATGACATACAAACTTGTATGTATTAATGTGTTAAACATACAAGTTATTTATAAAATCATGCTTATTACGTTGTATAGTGCTCGCGATACAGACGCTTATTACAATGTATACTACTCGCGATCAACAGACGCTTAAACGGATTAATTGGTAATAAATAATGTCTATGGTCACATGTCCTGCCTATTCATGCGGTTGATACGTGCATACTCTCGGGATGTGGGGTCACGTGATTATTGTTTACGCTGCAAGTCATATTGATGAATGAAATTTACAATTTAAGCGAGATTGCCTTGGTCTGCAGTGTAAACAATAGACCACGTGATCCCATACCCTGACCCAGATAATGCTGAAACACCAGTCTATTTATAGAACGCTAAATACACGTTTTATGGATTATAGCCACCGCTTATAGCCGTGTTTCGAGCCGTGTTTTCATGGGCGCTGACAGTTGCCGACGGTCGTTAAACACGTCGTATTTTGACAGAATGGGCCGTATTTATACGGTCGCTGGTCGCAGACAGCAGGTGGTCGTTCATTGCAAGTACGTTATTATGGGAAATTCGTCGGGCGGGATTCAAACCGGTCGCTTACAGCAGGTGGTCGTTTATTACAAGTGGTCGTTAGCACAAGTTCGACTGTACTATATAATATATGTGCACACTTGTTAAGGGATCGTCTCGGAAAGAGTTTATAAGTGTTTTATCGTAACATCTTTCATTTTTCAACAACTAGTAAACCGTTTCACTGATTTTGATAATATTTGGCCACAATGTGTGTCTAGGGATGGTGCTTTGTTTTGCATACGACCTATACCCGACCGTCCCAAGGTCGAGGGGACTGGACTTGCATTCACCTTGTTTGTAAGGCAAAATGTTAAATGCTCTTGTTTTATTGTAAATTTTGGAAACCAAATAATTATAGTCATTAGTGCAATAAGAATAAATTAAATTGTGTCCAAATGTTGGATATCTTGTGATTGTTTTGTCGGATCATTACCAAACTTCTTCAATAGCTTCCTCACATGGCGACCTTGACCTTCGTGGGTGAGACTCGCCGTGATGGCCTTGTTATACATTTTATAATTTATAGTGCAAGAAGAATATATTAAATTGTCTAAATATTTGTGTTATGGGATCTGTTTTACAGAAAAGACCATGAGAAGTGTGAGTTTGACATCCACGAAGTGTACGCCGTTGATGTACTAGTCAGTACAGGCGAAGGAAAGGTATGCCACCAATCTTGATCCAAATTTTGTAAGCTACCAATGTTCATAGTTATAAATGTTAATACTGGTAGTTATAATTTAGCAAACTAAATAGGTCACAATCTGAGAAAACGAGCTGTAAAATATATATAGATAGTGAAACCTCTCTCAAGCGGACATGCTTGGAGGTCCCTATGGTGTCCGGTTTGGAGAGGTTCCACTGTAAATCAGGCATATGTCAATTCTGAAATGTATTGGCGTTCTTTACAAATCAATCGTGAACATACATTAACATCTGAGATGAATGATCAAGAAACCATTCAAAAATAAGATAACGGGTTGCATTGGTGTCTGGTTTAGAGAGTTTCCACTGTATACGATGTTGAGAGTAGCAACACCTGATTGACAACTGCTTATTGATGGCTGTGACTGGAGAAATGGGTCTTATTTGGGTTTGCGACCAGTGTAGATACAGATTAGCCTGTGCATCCACACAGTCTGTTCAGGATCTGCACTGTTAGCCATTCCTTAAATGAAACACTGCTATGCTTCTAACATGCAATATAGATTGTTATCAGGCTACAGGATTGTGCTATTTGATCGGGAATGGTCACAAATCCCATAAGCCCATTTCTTCAGTCAAATCCATATTATTGGAAGTCAAAAATATTTCAATGATCTGTTTGATAATCACATGTGAATGGGCACAACTACATATAAGACGAGCTATGTGATTTTGTATCTAAGAAGATATGCAATTTTTTCATGAAAATATTTACAGAAACTGACGTTTTCTGTTAATGACATCGAACGTTAACAACATTTTCATAGGAAATGCGATTCCGCATTTGCTCTGAACATTTCATTAACTTTCGACATCATATTCGGAAATATTGTAAATCTTGTAAATGCATTCCATGAGATCTTTAATAGGTACAAAATTACGGCTGGTCTCGTATAAAGTATGTTGTACTCGGTTGATCTGCCTGTGATAACCTTATTTTCTGTGTCCTTATGCAAGACATGTATATCCTCTTGTGGTGTAGAATGGCGGCTCGTCTTGATATTTATATCCCCCGCAACAAGTTGTGAGGGGGTGTATACGGGAGTCTGGTTGTCTGTCCGTCCGTCCGTCAGTAAACTTAACATCAGAGAAATATTGTTATAACTTCATCTAAAATGCTTAATATTTCACACATGCATTCCTGTAAGGCTCTACTACCATGCTGTGCCAAATCCATGACCGTCCAACCCCCGCTGATCCCAAGGTCAAGGTTAAATACTTGGTCTCTTTACAAAACTTAACATCAGAGAAATAAGTTATAACTTCTAGTTCCTTCATTGAAAATTCTTAATGTTTCACTCGTGCATTCCTCTAAGGTTGTACTATCATGCTGTGACAAATCTACGACCGTCCAACCCCTGCTGATCCCAAGGTCAAGGTCTCATACTTAGTCTCTTTACAAAACTTAACATCAGAGAAATATGTTATAACTTGTATTTCCTTGGTCGGATCTGCTTCACATTTCACACACACATTGCTCCAATGGACCTCTACCACCCTGTGACAAATTCACGCCCCCGATAAGCTCGGAGTCAACGTCACAAGCCCACACATCTGGAAAATGTTTACATATTTAGGGGTACCTGGGCCCACGCGGGGGGTATTCCGTACGCCTCGCTTACTGACCAATCTAGTTCCAAATGGCTGTATGCTCTACTTTGTTTCAGGGTCGTGATTTAGATACCAGAACCACGGTATTTAAGAAAAAAGACATTATTTATCAACTTAAAATGAAGGCATCACGGCGTAAGTACATCACTATACAATTACATTCTCTGCAACTCTTGTTAACTCTTGTGAAGGACATATGTATAAAGCATGTACATTGCATCCATCTAGTTTACTGCTTCTGTGTTCGTCTGTACCCAGCTGTGTGGTCCTTTGGATGAGACGAAACGGAGATCAGGGGCCCGTTTCACTGAACTTTGTACTATTAAAATGTTTGTAAGTGCATTACACATTAACAATGTTTTCTTGTAAACAATTATTGTATTTACATTTATTGAGCATAAGCAGCCTATGCTCAATAAATGTAAATCCATCAATTAAAATTTACAGATGATCCTAAATTTGCACTTGCAAACATTTTAGTCGCTCTTTTGTTACCTAGGAGTTGAATTGGGTTATTGCCCATTATAAAAGTAGTAAGATTATTACTGCTCCTACTGCTTTTGGGAGGGGACCAAGTGATTCTGGTGTGGCGAGAACCTGGCATCAGATTTGGATTATTCTGATTTCAGGGCTGAATATATAGTTTTGTTATTGTAAATATTCAGTTCTCATTTTGGGATCCCCCCCCCCCTCGTTACAACATGTACTTGAACATGTACTTGTACAGGTAATATATGGGAGTTAGTACTCTACCCATTGACCCGGCCTTAAATGACCTTAGCTGTTGATAGGCCGTTAAACCCCGACAAACAAAGTTCAGTGAAACGGGGCCCCATGTCCCTACATGACAGTTGTTGCTGGGACGAGCCGTCTCCTCAGGATCTGCACTTTTAAGTAATTTTAACATTTTTTAGAACAAAAACACCCCCTTTTCATAAATGGACGAATCTGAAAATCATTTTGTGACCATTGGATTGGTTGGAACATTAGCATATCACAGTCCATTCCAGTTCCTTAGGGTTGAAAGGGTTAAAGCACCATTTTGGACTTATGTTTGTCTTCTTAATCATAAATAGAGGATCTCAAACGAGTTTCCATTTGATTGAGATTCATGAAACGAGTTGTGCACAATTGATGCACTGAGCCTCGGCCCTGGCTCGGTGCATAAAATTGCTGACGAGCGTCATAAATCTCAATATCAAATGGAACCGATTTTGAGATTCTCTTTATCACGCCATAAAGAGCAGAAAACTTTGGGAAGATGCCATTTACTATTTTCGCATAAAGTTGAAAATCTCCACCAAGAAAAATAGTTTTAATTTTTGCTACACATATATCATAAATATGCTATAGTAGTATACTATACTATGCTATAGTAGAGGTTCCTGTTCTTTGTATACACTTAACATATTACCAACGGGAGCGAATTTTAACAATTCTAGTGATTTTACTGAGACCGACGCTTCTAAGGACGTTTAAAATAGGATAACGTCAAAACATCGTTACTTTATCGTGCCATTAGGAATGTCATTTGGAACGTCTTTGTTTTATTTGTTTTGCATAATGTTGGTTCATGATACGAATATGTTAAACAATTTAAAACTGAGGACTCTTCTCTATGGGACAGTAAACTTTCATCTTCCTTTCTTTTCATATATTTCAGAATTCTTGAGTGAAACAGACAAGAAATTTGCGTTAATGCCGTTTACTCTCAGGTAACTCCTAAATTCTATGTAGCCGTCACTCGAAGAATGGGCTTATGGCCGTTGCGACCAGTGTGGATCCAGTTCAGGATCTGCAAACAATGTGTTTGCCATTTCATCAATGAAATAGCTGTCGTGCTTCAAACAAGCAATACAGATCATTATCAGGCTATATGAGTGTGACATTTGTTAATCCCGTAAACTCCATTTCTCCAGTCACAAGCGCCCCCACCCCCCCCCCCCCCCCCCCCCCCCCCCCCCCCCCCCCCCCCCCCCCCCCCCCCCCCCCCCCTAGCTTCTTGTAAACTGTATTTCCCTATCGGATCGGAAGCAGAGCTGCCAACTGTTACGATTTTTCCGTATTTGTTCCGGAAAATACGTTAGAAATACGGAAGTACGGATAACAATTAAAAAGTACGATTTTTAAAAAAATCAGCGCGGGAATATCTGGAAATAATTTTTTCGTTTCACAATTCTGCCAATAAATCCTATTTTTAGCTCATTGGGTCTATAGTCACCAAACTTCATGGTCATGGTCCTTAGGTAGGGGGATTACAAAATTGTTAAAATGACGTCATTACGTAATCCAAGATGGCCGCCGTCTAAAAATAGCACAAATTCTTAAAAAAATCTTCTCAAGAACCGCCAACCGGATTTCGACAAAACTTGGTAGGAATGATCGATGTACATTGCTCTTTCAAAGTTGTTAAAATGGTGACCCTGGGTCAAAAATGGGCGTGGCCCGTGGGGTCAAATTAGGGTCAAATTTTATTTTTGACTGAATATGGTCATTTCATATATCAAATTGAAGGTATCAATGAGGCGATCACTCTGGTGCATTTTTTTGTCGAAATCGGATTGTTATGTCATCCAAGATGGTCGCCGAAAGGTCAAAAGGTCGTTCTTTTATTAGAGATTTCAAAATTCTTCTTCACATGAACCGCTTGGCCCATGGTAGCCAAACTTAAAAGTTATGGTCCATGGGTGAAGCCTTTTCAGATTTGTTAAAATGGAGGTCATCGCTAATCCAAGATGGCCGCCGTCTAAAAATAGCATAAATTCTTAAAAAATCTTCTTCTCATGAACCGCTTGCTGGATTTCAACGAAACTTGGTAGGAATGATCGATGTACATTGCTCTTTGAAAGTTGTTAAAATGGTGACCCCGGGGTCAAAAATGGGCGTGGCCTGTGGGGTCAAATTGGGGTCAAATTTTATTTTTGACTGAATATGGTCATTTCATATATCAAATTGAAGGTATCAATGAGGCGATCACTCTGGTGCATTTTTTGTCGAAATCGGATTGTTATGTCATCCAAGATGGCCGCCGAAAGGTCAAAAGGTCGTTCTTTTATTAGAGATTTCAAAATTATGGTCCATGGGTGAAGCCTTTTCAGATTTGTTAAAATGGAGGTCATCGCTAATCGAATATGGCCGCCGTCTAAAAATAGCATAAATTCTTAAAAAATCTTCTCATGAACCGCTTGCCGGATTTCGACGAAACTTGGTAGAAATGATCGATGTACATTGCTCTTTCAAAGTTGTTAAAATGGTGACCCCGGGGTCAAAAATGGGCGTGGCCCGTGGGGTCAAATTGGGGTCAAATTTTATTTTTGACCGAATATGGTCATTTCATATATCAAATTGAAGGTATCAATGATGCGATCACTCTGGTGCATTTTCTGTCGAAATCGGATTGTTATGTCATCCAAGAAGGCCGCCGAAAGGTCACAAGGTCGTTCTTTTATTAGAGATTTCAAAATTCTTCTTCACATGAACCGCTTGGCCCATGGTAGCCAAACTTAAAAGTTATGGTCCATGTGTGAAGCCTTTTCAGATTTGTTAAAATGGAGGTCATCGCTAATCCAAGATGGCCGCCGTCTAAAAATAGCATAAATTCTTAAAAAATCTTCTCATGAACCGCTAGCTGGATTTCGACGAAACTTGGTAGGAATGATCGATGTACAATGCTCTTTCAAAGTTGTTAAAATGGTGACCCCGGGGTCAAAAATGGGTGTGGCCCATGGGGTCAAATTTTATGTTTGACCGAATATGGTCATGTTATATATCAAATCGAAGGTATCAATGAGGCGATCACTCTGGTACATTTTTTGTCCAAATCGGATTGTTATGTCATCCAAGATGGCCGCCGAAATGTCAAAAGGTCGTTCTTTTATTAGAGATTTCAAAATTCTTCTTCACATGAACTGCTTGGCCCATGGTAGCCAAACTTAAAAGTTATGGTCCATGGGTGAAGCCTTTTCAGATTTGTTAAAATGGAGGTCATCGCTAATCCAAGATGGCCGCCCTCTAAAAATAGCATAAATTCTTAAAAAATCTTCTTCTCATGAACCGCTAGCTGGATTTCGACGAAACTTGGTAGGAATGATCGATGTACATTGCTCTTTGAAAGTTGTTAAAATGGTGACCCCGGGGTCAAAAATGGGCGTGGCCCGTGGAGTCAAATTGGGGTCAAATTTTATTTTTGACTGAATATGGTCATGTCATATATCAAATTGAAGGTATCAATGAGGCGATCACTCTGGTGCATATTTGTCGGAATCGGATGATTATGTCATCCATGATGGCCACCAAAAGGTCCATTTATTCAAGATTTTTAACGTCTTTTTCTCAGGAACCACATGGCCGATGTTGGGTGAAGCATTTTCAGATTTTGTAAAATGAGTCCTCGCTTAATCCAAGATGACCGCCATCTAAAAATAGCACAATTTTTTTAAAACACATGAACTCAATGTCACATTCTCCTCTGGTGTTCATGGAGTCAGGTGAGCGAATTAGGGCCATCATGGCCCTCTTGTTTTATTTACCCGTAATCATACACGCTGAGGCGCTTACCATTTCGATTCTTGTTGTGTAGTAATAGTAGTTTCAAGCGCTCGGCGATATTGATTTATTAATCACGTAAATTCATAAAATGTCTGCTTCAAAGCGTGCAGCCAACGAATTTGGGTATTTTTTATCGAAAGAAGTTGGGAGAAAACATCTGTTCATCAATGATTACAGCGATACATGGCCCAATTTGGTCCTGTCAAAGCGCGGTGATGAATTTGCGTCTTGCAAGCAGTTTAATTGTGATTTTTCGGTTGGTCATGGTGGCCGAAACGAGAGCCAAGGCTCTAAAAAAGTTAATTTATGCATATAAGTGAGTACTGATTTGTGTTCCGGAAAACATATGTGGTGTTCCGGAAAATAGCCCCCTTTTCTCTCCATGTTCCTCATGTGACCGACATGGGGTTGGCAGCTCTGCAGAAGGCAAACTGGGCACATAAGTCTCGGTTCTTCAGGTCCTGTATAAAGGCAAATTTGTGAATAGTTCATAACTTTATTAGAAACGGTATCAGGACTTCTCTGTCTCCATTTAGTGTCTTGCTGACATTGATGTTCTTGTTCAGCAGCTTAAATACGGGATCGAACCTGTTGGCTCGACCTTAAATGTCTTTATCTGTTGATAGGCCGTTAAACCAAATAAATCAAATCAACTGGTTCCCCTTCCTGCACGTCTGTGCCCCACTGGAGCCCGGTCTCCTGGTGGACGGTCTGAAGCTGGGAGCCGGGCCGGGACAGTGGTGGTGGTGCCAAGGAAGGACAGAAACAGCATGGGACGGGCTACAGACGTGGTCAGACCGCTTTCTTAATGTCTTGTGGCCACGTCTACCCATCTCTGCAACATTAGACTGTTTCGTAATTATAGTTAATGCCGTTTACTCTTGAGAGCTGTCGCTGGAATAATGGGCTTATGGCTGTTGCGACCAGTGTAGATCCATATCAGCCTACAGTCTGATCAGGATCTGCACTGTTCGCACTATTCCATCAATGAATTGAATGAAATGGTGCTTAACTGCCCTCCCAACATCCATCAATGAAGCAGCTGCCGTGCTTCTAACAAGCATTATATATATTTTAGACTATTTCCTATAGCAGATGGGATCTATTTATTTGTTTGTGCTGCACTTTTTGCTGCCAAGTGTGAAGATATTGGACATGACATGTATACCCGTCTGTATATTGTCTGACAGAAGATCAGGATCAGCACTGCTCGCCATTTCATCAATGAAACAAAAGTCGTGCTCCTAACAAGAAATATAATAATCTTACTGAGATGTATTGTAAGATGATCTCCAAAAATGTATCGTCAATACAATCCATGTAATTCATCTATTTTTAAACATTTTACCGACAATGCATTTATGGGGTGTGTATGCATTTTAATCAGAAATACAAATGTTTTAAATATTTTTAGCCATTTTTTTCATCACTCCGCATATCTCTGAGACCCTCCAAGTGCTAAGTGCACATTCTGTAGACCAGGGTTCAATCTAGGATTTCAGCATTTGGGGCCATTGGCCCATCCATATTTTAAAAAGGGGCCACCCCTGACTTCAACTGGGCCATCAAAAAATAAAAGAAAATATAAAAATAATATAGCTTTAACATTTGAATTTGTGGCTATTGTTTGGTCACGTGATTCTCCACACTATTTATTGGAAAGATGCTGGGCTTCTAATTCGTCGACTGTTTACTGGAAAGACGCTGGCCTTTTAATTTGTTGATGTGGCTGATTGTTCGGGAACATGCGACGGGTAATTCAGCGATCGGGGTTCATCCTTAACGGAATGCGGACTCGTGTACATTTTCTGCCTTCTGATACTTCAGAGCTAAATCCTGTTGTACCCCATTTAAAAGTAATACTATTAGTACTAATCATATTACTTTTGGGGTTGGAGCTATGTGACTGGTGTGGAATGGACCTGGCACCAGGTCAGAATATTCTAATTTCATGACTTAATATATATTTTTCTGTAAATGTTCATTTCTGATTTTGGAAATTTCCCTCCTGGACTGGTTAAATATGGGATAGTCCAACCCGTTGGCCCGGCCTTAAATTACCTTAGCTGTTGATGGGCTGTTAAACATCAATAATCAATCAATCTAATTTGATTAACATCTACTGGACTGCTTATCATTTTGTCATGACTTTTTGCAAGGCATTTAGTTTTGTGATGGTGGCTTGTCTCTGATTTTCTGTGACTTCTAAATATAATAATTATGGAAATAGAATCCAGTTGACCATCCATCCCATCTATGCTATTGACCTGTGGGCTGTTTCACTAAACTTTGTATGACTAAAATGTCCGTAAGTGCAAATTTAGGATCGTCTGGAAATTTCAATTGATGTATTTACATTTTATGTTCAATAAATGTAAATCCAATAATTGTTTATAAGAAAACGTTGTTAATGTGAAATTTACAAACTATCATAATTTTGCACTTGCGAACATATTAGTCGTACGAAGTTGTGAAACGGCCCCCAATGCTTTCTTACTATCCATTCTCAATACATCCATGGACAGAACTTTTACATGTGTAAGTCTGCGTGGAATTAAAGTCCGAGTATATCTGTATGTATCTTGTAATCCATTTGAAAGAAACCCAAACCCAATATCATGATACATGTATACAGTATAATGACTTGCCTGAAGACCAATTTGTGCATGTGGCTGCAGTTTCCGGCTTGGTGCTAACCCCCATAGATTTCGGTAATACCTCCGGTTCCCCTTCCTGCACGTCTGTGCCCCACTGGAGCCCGGTCTCCTGGTGGACGGTCTGAAGCTGGGAGCCGGGCCGCGACAGTGGTGGTGGTGCCAAGGAAGGACAGAAACAGCACGGGACGGGCTACAGACGTGGTCAGACCGCTTTCTTAATGTCTCGTGGCCACGTCTACCCATCTCTGCAACATTAATTGCACCATTTCCAATTACAATGTATATTTTTTCCGATGAATTTTTTTGAGTTGACAATAACTTCAAACTACTTTATCCAGATGAAACCCAATCAGTATTGTATTTGATGATTGTGTACATTTTTTCAGAGGATTTCCGTTTTTAATAAAATTACTTAAATTTTTGCTTTATCAGCCCAAGAATCATACTTTTGTGGTGGGTGGTTGGTCGGGCAAACGTGATGGCGTAAATTAAGGGTAGGGGTTCCTCCTTGTAGGAATCACGATTTGCCTGGTTTGGCCCTCGGTACGTTTTTATCTTTGGCTCGTTTGTTACCTGATAGTTGTATTGAGTTATTGCCCATTATAAAAATAGTAAGATTATGACTGATCCTACTGCTTTTGGGAGGGGGCCAAGTGATTCTTGTGTGGCGAGGACCTGACATCAGATCAGGATTATTCCGAGTTCTGGGATGAATATGTAGCTTTTCTATTGTAAATATTCGGTTCTGATTTTGGGATTTTCCCCCCATTTGTACAGGTAATATATGGGATTTAGTACTAAACCCATTGACCTGGCCTTAAATGACCTTAGCTGTTGATATGCCGTTAAAACTCCAACAAACAAACATACTTTTGGGGAGGGAGAGGATGGATTTCCTCTTTGTTGTCTTATTTTTAACTTATTTCCTCTTTTCTCGCAATATGCTGCTCGCACCCCTGTACTTGATAATGGTAGGTTAATTGATGGTTGCATGTTGGTAGCCAATTTTAGGGTTATTTTAAGATTGAATTTGTAGATTTTTGTAGGTGATTTTGTTGAGCCCCTTGCGGAAAGCGAGACTTGATGATCACAATGACATGTGTCTATTAAATTTGACATGTTCTTGCCCAAGGTCAATGTGAACTTGTTCAACACAATTTCCTAGTCAATATTGATATCCCAAGCATAAAACGGATCGCTTTCAGTGATCACACAATATGGGTACACTAAGTACTGAATACGGTCAATTCATTGTTGTGATCACTGTAGGCGATCCATTTTATGCTCCGGATAATATTGACTACGAAAGTTTCCAAATTGTATTCTCTTCACTGCAGTTTTTGAAATGAAGTGTGTTGTTGTCTTTTTATTGTTTACACAATCTCTTTAAACTCATGCATCCAATGTTTTGGTGCAGTAGTTGCAGATTAGATTCAGCGTTAAAAAACATTTTACATCAGGTTTTTAAACATACAGTCAGAATTCGTTACAACGGCATAGTTCGTTTGAGATGAATCTGCCGTTATAACGAATCTGCCGGTATAACGAATCGGGGATTTTTTCCGTCCGATTCCGGTAATTGTTATCTGTCGGGAATTGGTATCTGTCGGGAATTGGCTACCACGCATTGTAGCGATGTTATTTGTTGTCAATTTATGCTAGCGTAATTCGGCATTATCGGCGCGATATGTGCTGAATTAAATACTTATTTGTCACCTCGTTGATAAATCAATGCATATGTATACAAATTTATATCAATGAAAGAAACAACACTCAATAATAATCCGATGTTTGACAAGGTCAAGGTTGCATGCGAACCTCGTGTGATAATTGGTAATTACGTAGACACGTGACTACCGGATTATATGTGAACGTTGTTTCTTTATTGTTAGAAATTCGCAAACAAGTGCATAAAGAAAAGAAACACATTTAAATGGACAGTTTGTTTTTATTTACATGCTAACATTTATGAAAATACGAAACAATAACATACAGAGTTGTATCCCTTTCAGTATTTCATTTCGCCCCAACGAGAACTCGGCCCAGAGACTATGTTGCTAACTGTTAATTTATTTTCCTAATTTTTGTTTGGCAAAATAATACATCACCGCAATAATCCTTAATTATATGTGGACAAAGGCACGCGGTCGAGTATTTGTGACAATATACAGACCGACACGTTGTTAATTGACGCGATTTATGACATCGTGTCAGGGTTAATCAGCCGTGAAATTGTTTAGCGACTGGTTCCCGAAAATCGGTGATGCCGGATAACTGAGCTGGGTCACAGTCCTGGTAGCAGCTACACAGGTTACCGGCGCCGTTATAGCGAACATTAAATACGACTTAAATTGTGTATTCGTTTGCGGGATTTCTCTGCCGGTGCCGGAAGCCGAATTTGCCGGTATATCGAACAGATTAAAGAGCGTGCCGATTCGTTTGGCGGTGTATCGTGCCGGAAGGCGAATATGCCGTTGTAACGTGTGCCGTTGTAACGAATTCTGACTGTACATACTTGGTTCACAAAATAGCGAACCATTTATATACTGTAAAGTTTCTTTTGACCTTGAGTATATTACAGAAACTGATATTATATGTAAATGATGTTCAAAGTTGATAAAATTTTCATATCAAATGCGAAATTTGCTCTGTATAGCTGGGATGTTGCACCATTTTAATTCCATTACAGGTTATTTGACGATGAGAAGAAGGCGAGAATGGGAGTGGTGGAATGTGTGAAGCACGAACTAATGCAGCCATTCACGGTTCTGTACGAAAGAGATGGTAAGTTTATAGCATAGTAACCATCCATAATATTTCTACTCTCTTAAGACCCAGTACCCGTAACCATTTCAACACTACAAACCTCTATAATAATGTTTGCAAACGATGTAGATCCAGATAAGACCTCAGGATCTGTATCGTTTGTTTCGATTGTTTCGATTGTTTCGATTGTTTCGATTGTTTCTACTAAATTATGCCTTTTCCAAAGAAGTCTAAGATTCAACATAAACAGATCATTCAAGTTACTTAGGGGTGAAAAGGTTAACCCATTGTGCGGTGTGCCAGTATATTAATTGTATCCCCCAGACTACCGTCGGGGGATACTATTGATTTGACAGCGCGCCGCGTCCGCGTCCGCCGTAGACACTTCTTGTCCGGAGCATAACTCGAACACCCTTTGGAATATTTTCATGAAACTTCACACATGCATAGACCACGACCCGAAAGTGTGTCGCGCACAAGAATGACAACTCTTGCATAGCTAATTTTTTAGTTATCTCCCTTTTTTGTTTCTCGCACTGATTTCGTGTCCGGAGCATAACTCCACCACCCTTTGGAATATTTTCATGAAACTTACACATGCATAGCATACCACGACCCGAAGGTGTGTCGCGCACAAGAATGACAACTCTTGCATAGCTAATTTTTAGTTATCTCCCTTTTTTGTTTCGCGCACTGATTGACCATAACTCGACCACCCTTTGGAATATTTTTATGAAACTTAACACATTCAATTAGACCACGAACCGAAGGTGTGTCGTGCACAAGAATGACAACTCTTGCATAGCTAATTTTTTAGTTATCTCCCTTTTTTGTTTTCGCTCACTGATTTCCTGTCCGGAGCATAACTCGACCACCCTTTGGAATATTTTCATCATGAAACTTCACACAGGCATAGACCAACGACACCCTGAGGTGTGGTCGCGCACAAGAAATGACAACTCTTGCGTAGCTAATTTTTCAGTTATCTCCCTTTTTTGTTTTGCGCCACTCTACAAACTGGACAATAATGCATGAAGACCTGTTTTCTCGTCTGCTCTGTATACCTTTTCTGTGTGCTGTACACCTTACCTGTAGAGAGAACAATAGAAACTGGGAGAACCATGTGCTAAGCATGGGCTAGCATGTGCAGATGTCCACTGCTTGACCACTGCTTGACCACTGCTGACCAGGTAATTTATACAGGTAAATCAATACATTGGGTACTGTGTTGAAAATATTGTGGCATTATGTGGACCTCTGCAGATATATGTAGATAAATATAGGACTATTAAAAAAAAATCTGGTCTCCAATAGCAAGCATTATTATTTTTAAACTTTTTTTTGTCATTTTCATTATTTTTTTTTCATTTATTTTTTTTTTCAAATTATTTTTCAATTTGACTGGAAAAAAAATCTGGGCTCCAGTAGCAAGCATTATTATTTTTAAATTTTTTTTTTTTTTCATTTTTTTTTTCAAATTTTATTTTTAAATTTTTGTCCAGTAGCAGAAGGTCGTAAGTGCTATATACAGACTATTACACCTGTACATGTGCTAGCATGTGCAACTGACCACTGACCACTTACAGGTAATTTATACAGGTAAATGATTATATTACATTTCCGTAAACTGTGTTGAAAATATTGTGGCATTATGTGGACCTGTGCAGATATATGTAGATAAATATAGGACTATTAAAAAAAAATCTGGGCTCCAATAGCAAGCATTATTATTTTTAATTTTTAAACTTTTTTTCCATTTTTTTTTTTCATTTTTTTTTTTCAAATTCTTTTTCAATTTTTGTCTAGTAGCATAAGGTCGTAAGTGCTATATACAGACTATTATCATATAATAAAACAATTATTGACTAGTGAGCCATAGAATATAATCTGATATTCTATGGTTCACTAGTCAATAATTGTATAATATGTTCGGGCCAGTGAAAATTGCTTTCGGGCCCAGGGCTCGAGGTCAAGACGGGACAAGGCGAGGCATCTGATTCCGCGGAATTCTTGTTTACTTATCTCCCTTTGTTGTTTCGTGCTCTGATTTTGTATCCAAAGCATAACTCGAAACACGCATATACGCATTGCTCTAATGGTCCTCTATAACCGCTCTGTGCCAAATCCACGTTTGTTCTGCCCCCGTCAAGCCCAGGCTCAAGGTCACATACTTAGTGCTTCAAAAACATTAACGCTTGGGTAAATATCTTATACTTTCTGTTTTCTTTCATGGATCATGGATCATCTTCATATTCATATACGCATTGCTCTAATGGTCCTCTACCGCCCTGTGCCAAATCCACGTTCGTCCTGCCCCACCAATCCCAGGGTCAAGGTCACATACTTGGTGCTTCAAAAACTTTAACGCTCAGGTAAATATCTTATAATTTTTATTTCCATTCACGGATCAACTTCATATTTCATATACGCGTTGCTCTAATGGTCGTCTACCGCCCTGTGCCAAATCCACGTTCGTCCTGCCCCCGCCAAGCCCAGGGTCAAGGTCACATACTTAGTGCTTCAAAAACTTTAACGCTCGGGTAAATATCTTATAATTTCTGTTTTCTTTCATGGATCATCTTCATATTTCATATACGCATTGCTCTAATGGTCCTCTACCGCCCTGTGCCAAATCCACGTTCGTCCTGCCCCCGCCAATCCCAGGGTCAAGGTCACATACTTGGTGTTCATTCAAAAACTTTAATGCTCAGGTAAATATCTTATAATTTTTCTTTCCATTCACGGATCAACTTCATATTTCATATATGCGTTGCTCTAATGGTCCTCTACCGCCCTGTGCCAAATCCACGTTCGTCCCGCCCCCGCCAAGCCCAGGGTTAACATCATATACTTAGTGCTTCAAAAACATTTAATGCTCAGGTAAATATCTTATAATTTCTGTTTTCTTTCACGGATCAGCTTCATATTTCATATATGCATTGCTCTAATGGTCCTCTACCGCCCTGTGCCAAATCCACGTTTGTCCTGCCCCCGCCAAGCCCAGGGTGAAGGTCACATACTTGGTGCTTCTTACTAACGCTCGGGTAAAAGAAAATTTTGACTTGCAATTTGGCCTCATTTATTATCAAAGCGATATGTGGGACATCCGTGTTCTATGAACACATTTTCTAGTTTATTAAACTTCACACATGCATAGAAGACGACCCAAAGGTGTGTCGCACGTAAGAATGACAACTCTTGCGTCGTTAATTTCTTAGTTATCTCCCTTTGTTGTTTGTGCACTGATTTCGTGTCTGGAGCATAACTCGAACACCCTTTGGAATATTTTCATGAAACTTCACACATGCATAGACCACGACCCTAAAGGTGTGTCCCGCAAGAATGACAACTCTTGCATCACTAATTCTTTAGTTATCTCCCTTTGTTTTTCCGTCACTGATTTTGTCTCCGGAGCATAACTCGAACACCCTTTTTTCAAACTACTTGTGTATCTGGGGAGGGGGATACACATGCGCTTGTCGACAAGCGTCCATTTCTAGTTGTGAAAGGAGTCTTGTGTAAGATGCCTGCTGTGTGGTTTACCAGATATAGGCCTTGGTCAGTTATTGCTAAGCTCGTTATTTTCTCTCTGAACATATTGTACCATATTGAATGCAAGGTGTTGCTACTGCCAGTGTTTTGCCTTGTAAGGACGTTCCATTATATATTGACTAGTTGGTTCCCCTTCCTGCACGTCTGTGCCCCACTGGAGCCCGGTCTCCTGGTGGACGGTCTGAAGCTGGGAGCCGGGCCGCGACAGTGGTGGTGGTGCCTAGGAAGGACATAAACAGCACAGGACGGGCTACAGACGTGGTCAGACCGCTTTCTTAATGTCTCGTGGCCACGTCTATCCATCTCTGCAACATACATGTTTTAAATTCAATACGTAGATATAAATTTGACTGATTGTTCCCTAGACAGGACTCTTCTATGACTTATTTATGTATTTACAATGAATCACCAGGGGGCTGTTTCACTAAACTTCTTGCCACTAAAATGTTTGTAAGTGCAAAATTATGATTGTAAATTTCAAATTAACAATGTTTTCTTGTAAACAATTATTGAATTTACATTTATTGAGCATAGGTTGCATATGCAGCCTATGCTCAATAAATGTAAATCCATCAATTGAAATATCCAGAAGATTCCAAATTTTCATTTACAAACATTTTAGTTGTACAAAGCTTAGTGAAACGGCCCCCTGTCTTGCTTCTTTCAAGCAGTATAGATCGTTATCCGGCTACAGCCACATACGACCTTAGCTGTTACCGACACTTTAACGCTTTCAGTGACTCGAATGAACTGTGCTATGCTATTTTTTCGACCAATCCAATCGTCACAAAAATGATTTTTATATTAGTTTGTTTTTAAAAAGGTTTTTTTTCTCTAAAATAAATGAAAATCACTTGCAAAAGTGCAGATGCTGACGAGACTCATCTGGATCTACACTGTTTGCAAACACTGCTATCGAGGTCTGTAGTGTTGAAAGGGTTAAACCGAGGTCCCGTCTCTATTCGAGACGCGCCATGTGATTTTGTATCTGCGATATCTCCTTAAATATTTTCCGTAAATGACGTTGAAAGTGGACGAAATAGAATTCCGCATTTGCTATGAAAATCTTCCGACGTCATTTGCAGAACATATCACAGCTGCTGTAAATATATTTCATGAAAAGTCGCACATGTTCTTGGGTACAAAATCACAAGGCGTGTCTAGGATGACATTGGATGTTACCGACACTTAAACCGTTTCAATGATTGGCATGTTTCAGGCGAGTTTGTGGCCCAGTTCAAGTTTACTGTGATCTTAATGCCCAATGGTCCACTGAAGATAACCGGCCTGCCATTCGAGGCGGACACGTACGAGACGGAATACAGCGTACAGGACGAGGAACTGAAGGTAGCAAACAAAATATATGTGACTGTGACTGGAGAAATGGGGCTTATGGAATTTGTGATCAGTGTAGCTGCTGATCAAATAGCATACTCTTGTAGCCTGATAATGAAGCTACATTGCTTGTTATCAAGACACTAGCATGGCATTCTATTTTTCAGGTAACGTTTTAGGCTACAGAATGAGCAATTATGACGTAGTTTTTGTTAAAAAGCCTGCAGACTTGTTTCCGTGACGTAAATCCACTTACGTCATTCTGTAACGTCATGTGACGCCGTTACCAGTTTTCAATTTGTTCAGATTTACAAGTTAGTGGGAGATGCTTCTATTATATTCTTCATGGGCTGTTTGAGGTGGAAAGTGTGACGTGGGCTTGCAATTGACATGCCACTGCGACTGAATTAATTGGACTTGTGTCTTTTTGCACATTGGATGATTTCGGAAGCTCATCCCTTTCAGCACTACAGACCTATTTAGCAGTGTTTGCAAACAGTGTAGATGCAGATGAGCCGGCTCGTAACGAGCTGTCTCCTAAGGATCTGAACTTTTTGCAAGTAACTTTTATACTTTAAAAAAAACACCAAAAATAGGATTGGTTCTTAAATTAACATATCGATGGTCTAGTAACTAACATAAGGTCGTAACTGCTATGCTAAAGCATAGCAGTTACGACCTTATGTTACTAGACCATCGATATTACAGTTATATAGGGTTGAAAGTGTTAATATGTATCTGGAGCATGAGAGGGTATGCGTGTCTTATGATGAAATCATCATCTTTTAACCCTTACACTGCTATCTTAATTTTTTGTCGTCTGCTGTTTATTTTCTATTTTCCATTTTTATTATCAGAAACATGCTTTGACAGCACTTTAGAATAATTTACAATATGCTTTGACAACACTTCAGAATTCTGAAGTGCTGTCAAACCATGTTTTTATGAAGAAATAAGGCAACAGCAGACGACAATTGTTGTGTGTAGCGGTCTATTGGTTAACAGTGAATATTACTGGGATTCACTCGAGATTAATTGATCAGGTGTAGTAGTATTAAGCAGGGGTGTGAATATTCAGGCTAATTGCAGAAAAATAGTCCTGTTGCAACATAGGAAGCACATTTTTATGCAATTGTGGGTGCAAACACCTGTTTGTTTAGTCATTTTGATGATTTTGCATTTGGAACTGTTCCCACCCCTTTGTAAGGGTGCCTGGCACTTGATTGGGACACTGAAAGTTTTAATTGTAATTCCAGTGTCGAACGTATGGCGTCCATGGGCTAAGAGACGCCTTACTCCACTGAAAACCAGATGAAATGAAATAGATTTTTTCTCATTTTGCAATTGTCAGTGGAAATAATCCGTGTATTGCACCTTATCCATTTCGTCAGTCAGATGCCCATATTTTCTATTGCAGTCTCTACTTGCTCAGTCGGCGTCACGAAAGGCAGCTAAGAAGAAGAAGAAAAAGGCAGGAAAACAGATGGCTGAACAGGCTGCGGAGGTTGGTGCCGTGGGTGCCGTGGAGGCGGAAATGTGAAATTCCACAATCCTCGATCACCGCTGATTTCATACTGCGCGATTTTCAAACTCTTCATGTCGAAATGTTGTTGGATTTCAGGGCCGGCCAGTCAGTTAATAGTTTGTAAATGTTTGCTAAGTGTCGAGGAATATGTTACGTCTTGGCTAGAGAACCATTTTGATCGACATGTGGCTGTGACTGGAGAAATGGGACTTACAGGTTTTGCGACCAGTGTAGATCCAGATCAGCATGTGCGTCCGCAGTCTGATCAGGATCTGCACTGTTAGCCATTCCATCAATAAAACAACTGTCATGCTTCTAACAAGCAATATAGGCAGTTGTCGGTCTACACAAGTGTTCTATTTGATCAGGAGCTACTCCGGGCACAACTCCCATTAACCCCATTTCTCCAGTCACAGCCACATATTGAATTATGTTATTCCCGTGATTATTCAAATTTTTGAAACTTTTCGAAACTAGGCAGTTTCGCACTTTGATTGGATAAGACTGTGTGCACGGCTAAGCTCGTCAATCTAACTTCGAGCATGAGAATGGTTATACATGCTTCTAGGTTTATCTTTGATAGCTTCAAGTGCTATGCCAACGTGTGCTATTAGTTCATAAGATATGTATTTGCTGGAACCTGTGGGTAGATTGTCTTCTATTAATAGATTGTGCCATGTATGACATGTAAAATGTGTTATTTGTGCATGTTTGTTTTCATGTCACTATAAATGTGTAAAACAGCTTGCACACATTTCTATCAAATCAAATAGTATGGTGTATAAATTCATCAATGCACAAGTGAATTTATGACAATATGAATGCAGTTCAAATTGTCCATGTTAGAAGGGAATTGTGTCTGAGTTGACTGTGTTGACTGCGACTTGTTCAGCTAGTCTTTCAGCTAAAATTTGTTTTCTGCTGTTATTTATATTCTATTTTTTCTCATCAAAGTCATGGTTTGACAACACTTGTGTAGAATCATTTATAATTCTAAAGTGCTGTCAAGCCATGTTTTTATTGAAAAATAAGGCAAAACTTAAACCAACAGCAGATGACAATTTTTGTGTCCAGCATTCTAAGGGTTAAAACATTCACATACATTTATATTCAGGTTGTAATGGTACCTCAGGGCTCCAGATAAGCTGCGTATTTGCTTAAATGCCCAATTAAAATTGCCAAAAATCCAATTGAAAGCAGAAGTAGCGAGTATCAAAAAGCAATACAAATTTTATGGTACCTTTATCATGCTGCAGAAAACAATAAACACCACAAATATAGCATATTTTACTTCTTTTCCAAGAAAACACAACTTGCCAAGACTTGTTTTCATTTCGAAGCAAACTATTTTATTTTACCCAATTTAAATTTTGAAATACCCAATTGCTGGAATGATGAAGAAATGATGGAGTAACAATACCCAATTACTAATTCCTTATCTGGTGCCCTGGTACCTTATAGGCTGTGATCTGGTGAATCCAGGATTACTGCATGTATAGCCAGTGTGGACATTCCAGTCGGATACAGTCTAGATGGGTCGCTGTTCCCTCAACAAATGATAATTACTTGTCCAGCTAACAATGCAAATTACCGCACTATCATACAGCATGAGTTCATGTCACAACTAAAATAAGTACTATTTGTCAAAATGGGTATTTCATTCAAATCTGGTAGATGATATATTTTTCTTAAACAGTGGTTCAAATACTTATTATATAATAATTATACTATATACAAAGATAGCTGCACGTTTTCTGCTTTATAGGCAACAGGTTGCACTATATATCTACACCACGCTACACAGTAACTGTGCGTAATAGCAGTTACACTTCACACACTAAAATATAGAAAAATGTTATTGAGAGACAGTTCTACAATATTATATAGAGGATATTCCATCGTACATTTTGGATAGCGGGAAATAATACACGAGTGTGTCGGCTTCCGCGTTTTGACGTTCATGTAAACTTTTTGAAATCCAAATTACGCAGCTGTTTCTATGAACCAGATATATTTGAGTGCATGTTTGGAATGTGTTCACGGACGGATGCCGACGGACACGAGTGTATTATTTCCGCTATTCGAACATGTACGATGGAATATCCTATTTATTACACTTCCACGGCGGATACATTTGCACATTTGGTCTATTTTTGAGATTATAATCAATGAATTGTGATGTGCGCATGAATAGTTATACAATGACGTGTTTTCCCGCGTTCTGACGTTACGTTGTGTGACGTCATGTGACGTCGTGTAAACTTTTTGAAATTCAAATTACGCAGCTGTTTATATGAACCAGATATATTTGAGTGCATGTTTGGAATGTGTTCATTCTAGATTAGTCGAGACCCTTTCCAAATTTGCAAATAACTGTTTTGACTAATAAAAATTAAACATTTTGCATGGTAGCTCGTGGTTTCCAAGAAAACAGGCGCACAATTACGGGTGTTCTCTTCACGGTGTATTATTTGTAAGGAGTTGATTACGAGTTTTCTCTCGCAGTGAAATCCATGCAAATAATTTGCAAGAGTGTAATAAACAACAAAAATATTACCATAAACTTACGTAGTAAAGTGCGTTTTAGCAAATTCTTAGGTCACTCTCCACAAAGTAGAAAGAAAACAAAGAACGCTTCAAACGCACATTTGGAAAGACTACTCCGTCATAACTCTTATGTAATGCAGTGTAAGGAAGTTATGTACTCGGAACTATTAAACTTAAAGACTGCTTTGCATGGTTAATATACAGGTACAAGTGTATGTATTGTATTTATTGTTTGTAGCACCATTACATCTACACAACATTTGGTTGCTACTGATCATTTTTCAACATAAGCCTTCATAGTTAATAGCTGACGGTGACTATTTCATTCTCATCGTTGGACTTCCATCAGCAAAGGGCTACAAGTATTTGTTTAATATGATAAATATAAACAATCCTGATTTTGGTTTGTGGGGTTGAAACTATCGGAGTAGATCAGAGTAGCGTAATTATCGGTGTGTTAACACTACACCGATAATTACGCTACTCTGATCTGAACTTTCATTGGTTCACAGCGAATGTATAGATTTAGTGGTATTGGGATAAAATTAAACATTGTTGCCTATGATTACAAACTGAATAAATGAGTTGCCATCCGCTTAAATGTTGGTGTATTTCAATGTCCCCTCACTCGAGTAGTATTTATAACAGGAATCCATCTATAATACAGTTATTTCATGGTCTTTCGGGGAACAGTTGCAACTATTGCCCCGAGGTGCTATGGACGACCTGTAGCTCATTTCACCAACATTGCAAAGTATACTTTCCTAGCAAAGTATACTTTGAGAGAGAAATTTTAAATTTTAGAATAAATTTATTAATTTTTATTATACTGAAATTATTACATTAATTTTGGCTGTGATAATGTAATAAATTCAGTATAATAATTCTGCATAGTTTTAATGATCAAATATATGCAATCGTTAGTTCTGCATGAAATAATGCATTTCGGAAAAATCAATGATTGGTCCCTCAAAGTATACTTTGCTAGGAAAGTATACTTTGCAATGTTGATGAAATAGGCTACTGAGGTAATATTGCCCGGGTGGGAGCATGCGACGCGATGGGTAATTTAACGATCAGGATTCATCTTTACCAGAATCCCAGTAGGTGGTGGTCGGGCGAACGAGAGACGGCGTAAATTAACGGTAGGGGTTCCTTCTTATAGGAATCACGATTTGCCTGGTTTGGCCCTCATGTACGTTTTTATCTTTGGCTCTTGTTACCTAGGAGTTCAATTGGGTTATTGCCCATTATAAAAGTAGTAAGATTATTACTGATCCTGCTGCTTTTGGGAGGGGCCAGCCAAGTGATTCTGGTGTGGCGAGGACCTGACATCAGATCAGAATTATTCTGATTTCAGGGCTGAATATATAGTTTTATTATTTGTGTTTAGCTCACCTGAGCGAAGCTCCTGTGAGCTATTGCTACCGCAATGTGTCCGTCCGTCCGTCGTGGGTGGCGGGTGGGAGCACGCGATGGGTAATTTAACGACTGGGGTTCATCCTTACCGGAATCCCGACTGGAGACCTGGTTTGGCCCTCACATACGTCTTTGGCATTTTGTATATGACAGTTGAATCTGGTTATACCCCTTAAGTGAGTATTACGATATTCGTAATCCTATTTTATTCGTAATCCTATTTTAGGGGAAGAGGCCAAGTGACTGGTGTGGTATGGACCTGGCACCAAGTCGGGTTGTTCTAATTTCAGGGCGGAATATATTTGTTCTCGATGTAAATATTCCGTTCTGATTTTGGGATTTCCCCCCCCCCCCCCCCCCCCCCCCCCCCCCCCCCCCCCCCCCCCCCCCCCCCCCCCCCCCCCCCCCCCCCCCCCCCCCCCCCCCCCCCCCCCCCCCCCCCCCCCCCCCCCCCCCCCCCCCCCCCCCCCCCCCCCCCCCCCCCCCCCCCCCCCCCCCCCCCCCCCCCCCCCCCCCCCCCCCCCACCCCCCCCCAATGCAGCAGGTTAAAATGTGATCGAACCCGTTTGCCCGGCCTTACATGACCTTAGCTGTTGATAGGCCGTTAAACACTAATAAACAAACCGTCGTCCGTGAACATTTTCAAACGTCTTCTCGGTAACCATTGGGCCTATAGTCACCAAACCTCATGGTCATGGTCCTTAGGTAGGGGGATTACAAAATTGTTAAAATGATGTCATTACGTAATCCAAGATGGCCGCCGTCTAAAAATAGCACACATTCTTCAAATATCTTCTCAAGAACCGCCAACCGGAGTTCAACAAAACTTGGTAGGAATGATCGATGTACAATGTTCTTTCAAAGTTGTTAAAATAGTGACCCCTGGGGTCAAAAATGGGCGTGGCCCGTGCGGTCAAATTGGGGTTAAATTTTATTTTTGACCAAATATGGTCATGTCATATATCAAATCGAAGGCGAAGCGCGGCGATCGCTCTGGTGAATTTTTTGCCGAAATCGGATAATTACTACATTCATGATGGCCGCCAATAGGTCCATTTATTCGAAATTTTGAACGTCTTTTTCTCAGGTAACCACATGACCGATGCTGGCCAAACTTCATAGTAAGTTAAGATCCTTGGGTGAAGCATTTTCAGATTTGCTAAAATGAGTCGTCGCTTAATCCAAGATGGCCGCCATCTAAAATAGCTAAACAAACATATGAACTCAATGTCACATTCTCCTATGGTGTTCATGGAGACAGGTGAGCGAATTAGGGCCATCATGGCCCTCTTGTTTATTGTAAATATTCAGTTCTGATTTTGGGATTTCCCCCCATTTGTACATGTACTTGAACATGTACATGTACTTGTACATGTAATATATGGGATTTAGTACTAAAGACATTGACACTGCCTTAAATGACCTTAGCCGTTAAGCCCCAACAAACAAACAAACTGTTACAGTATTTACTAAATTATCATCAAATATTTGCCGTAGCACTCGGGAACTGTTTGAACCCCAAGGCCGAGTGCTGCGGCAAACGTTTATCCACGGCTGGACATGGTCGAACGTTATTGCTACATTCCTTCGGAAATATCCTGCAATTTGACCATTATGCACTTTCGGTACTTAGATAATCTGCTCCATTCAAACAGCTGATTTACGAATCAAAGATGGAACAAATCTACACATGGTTGCACTAATGACACACTATGGCATGTTAAAGTCTGTAAACACATGTTATTCCAATTCATGGCAAGCTGGGACCAGCCACAGATGGGGGCATCCAAAACATCAGGGGGCCGTTTCACTAAACTTCGTAGGACTAAAATGTTCGTAAGTGCAAAATTATGATAGTCTGTAAATATCACATTAACAATGTTTTCTTGTAAACAATTATTGGATTTACATTTATTGAGCATAGGCTGCATATGCAGCCTATGCTCAATAAATGTAAATCCATCAATTGAAATTTCCAGACGATCCTAAATTTTCGCTTACGAACGAACATTTTAGTCTACGAAATTTAGTGAAACGGGCCCCAGTTGAGCTTAGGGATAACTTTGATATCGGTTAACAATTCGCCTGTACCACTGGTGTGAAAATGATGCTGGTCAGGCCGCTTTTCCGGTTGGCCGCACCCCCACACCGGTAATATATTTATAGTAATTATTTTGTGTAGCATTTTTCTTAATTGACCTAATTAGCATATTAATTATGTTAAATCACGAGCTCGGGAATAGCTCTTAATAAGTCACATAGAGACGTCGTTTTGGTGTATACACCGATGTTTTCTATACCAAGCAATCTATCTCTTAACAGACTTTCAGTGGCTAATACCATTCAATGTAGGCAAATCCAATATGGTCGCCATATATGAAGAAATACGTCTTAAAATCGTCACAATTGGATGATTGTCTTCTTTTATGTCTGAATATATGATATCAGAAGCATTCAAAGAATACCTTCCAATTTCAGTCATATAGAGCTATTAAAACTGCATTACATCCAATTTGGCCACCGTGGAAATCAGTAGTAATTGGATGTAAAGGCCAGTCTGTCGGCTAGCATGTTGATTAGGTCAAATCACAAAATCATAAATGGCTCCTTTAATAAATCAACGAAAGACTTCGTGTTAGTGTCTACAGCTATGTTTGCATAGCCAAGGAATATATCTAATATAATCACAATCTTATATACTCAGCAACACTAGAAACGTCCCACTTTTTGAACCGATATATCTCCGGATATGTTTATGTTACACATTCTGTGAATGTATATGCGATACACTGGTCATTTTGTGAATACACCCGTGTTAAGTTTCCACCAAATACACGAGGTTCAAAACGGTCACCAACCGGAACGTTTATTTCCACTTATTGCACGTGCGCGCTATACCTGTACTGGATAAATTAATTCAGTCAACGTTGTACGATACTTGCGACACAGGCTAATCCGAAACTTGAAAAACCTTTTACTTTTTCATTGTTTTCATCATGCCACGCTTGTCTAAAGTTGAAAGAAATCAGGCAATTGGAATGCTGGACGCGGGAATGACGGCCAGTGCCGTGGCCCGCATGTTCGGCTGCTGTCGGAAGACCATACAGAGGCTTGTGACCCGGTATCAACAGACTGGGACTGTTGACGATCGTCCCCGCCCCGGTCACCCCCATGCCACCACCGCCAGGACTAGTGACCGCTACATCAGTTAACCCACTTACGTCAGCGTCGTTTGCCAGCCACCGTAACGGCTAGGAGATACGATGTGTCGGCGCAGACCATCCGTAGGCGCTTGCGATGCAACGCGCTGCCAATCAGAGCACGACGCCCATATAACGGTCAAATAATGGCGCGACGTCACCGTGGTGCTAGGTTATTGTGGTCGCGACGTCATTTGAATTGGCGGCGGCCTGAGTGGAACCGAGTTCTCTTTACTGACGAATCTCGGTTCACACTCAGCCATGCAGATGGTAGGTTACGCCTATACAGACGCAAAAACGAGAGATTCGCCGATTGCTGTGTGGTTGAGAGGGACAGATTCGGGTTCGGGGGAGGGAGTGTAATGGTGTGGCGTGGGATCATGGGGAACCGTAAGACTGAGCTCGTGGTCATACAGGGCAATCTCAATGCACAGCGCTACACTGCTGAGGTGCTAACTCCTCATGCAATGCCTTTCATTCGCCACCACGGCCCTGGTATGACATTGCAGCAAGACAATGCCCGCCCGCATACAGCCAGAATATCACAACTCAATACCTGGCTCGTAACAACGTCGACGTCCTTCCATGGCCTGCGGTTTCCCCTGATCTCAACCCAATCGAGCACGTCTGGAATGAGGTGGGTCGTAAGGCGAGGGCTAACCACCAAATTGACAACATTCGTGATCTGACACGGGCTTTACAATAAGAATGGAGGAATCTGCCTAACCCACTAATTCTGCGTTACGTCACGTCCATGCGCAGTAGAATTATGGTGTGTATTCATGCAAATGGTGGCCACAGACGATATTAATCATACATAATACAGAATCATCAAGCCCTAAACATTTTTAAAAACAAATTAAAAAATCAGAGTTTTTATTTTGACCCCTCCCGAATTCGCCGTGATGTCACTCGAAATCTTTTCATCCAACAAAATTGTGTCAACTGATATGGATTCACAAGTGATTTAACTTCATTTTCTGTACAGGTTTTAGTACCACCATCCTTATAGATTTCCAGCAATCTTTCCCTGAATATGGTGGGACGTTTCTACTGTTGCTCATTATACAATAATTTTGACGGACATAAATTCAATATTTGTGCCGTACTTGATGGATTAAACCTTGACATTGGCATAATTTGGCAAATGTTGCATGACTAAGGTCATATATACGAGTATGCTCTATCTACACACAGGTGGTCATTATTGAGATATGTATCTAATATACGTACAGGCTGGCAATTAAATTTCAGCCTAAATATAACATGATCGCCATAAATTAGAAAGTAAACATTAAAATTCTCATAGGTTGGCAACGGTTCAGGAAATATTTAATTTTAACGAAAATATCTGTTTCCAATATCAAACCCGTAACTATAGCCATATAAACCCTACTACCAGTATTAAATTTAAATAGGTGTACCGAATTTTCTTTTTTAATCGTCATAACCTAGTAAAAGTTGAAGATAGAACTTCATGTCTGTGTAAAAAATGCACCCCTTTATATAGACCAGACAATATATACATGCCATTAACAGATTAAGGAGACCTAGGACTAATTTATTGGCACTGTTTTCGTTGAGAGTATGTTTTGACATGGCAAAATATCCACCTGAAGCCAGGACAGGAGACACATACTTAA